>OX422195.1:8672028-9099329 GCA_949130485.1 Agelas oroides
CAAAAGGAGATATACCTTAAATGGTGAGTATCAGATTTACAGTAAAACTAACCGTGCCAGATGCTACTGGTATCTCGTAATTTGCTGCTGCGTCTGTCGGTGTCTCATAGAGCACCTCCTCTCTCTTGTCCATTTCTGGTATAAATCCTACCTTTTCCCCTAGTGTAACAACAATGATTATCACTATAGATACACAGTACATCAACGAAACTAATGGTACGTATACCTTCATATGTTGGATTTGTTACAGTGCCGTCACTACTTCTGACTGAATTTTTCCTCCAAAGAACAAAGATCACCACAACTGGAGTCACTATGATTGTGACGGCAGCCAACACCCCCAACACGGCTCCAACAGCTGCACCCACTGGCGATCCTGCCTCACTGATTGAGCCTGTACTGTTGACTGCACTTGCACTGGTGGTGCCGGCTGGGCTGCTGGAATCTGTACAAATAAAACAGATAGCTAAGTTAGCGCCATGCAGTAACAATAGCAAAAGTACTGTCTTGTCCATACAGCTACATACCTGACGTCTGAGTGGTAGAGCAGCTGGCCATTGTATCACAGGCTGGAACACGGCTGGTAGCAGATGTGGAAGTAGGGGGAACTGTTGTAGCTACAGCTTCATGTGCGTGTGTAGGAAAGGGACAGATTTTATGTAGCAAATAGTGAAGAAGGTGCACATAATTATATTTAGATAGACATGTTGGTTTTGTACGTTGACAAAAGAGTATGATAATACATGGTTTTCACACATACCCCAGATAGCATACTTCAACTGAGCTGGGCATCCCTTAAGTAGGGATGACAGACATTTCATAAAGCGCTAGCTGTGGTCTTTGTAAGTATTCAACATCTATAATCTAGGTTTTGGTGAGCCCTATTGAGTGTTACAGTTGTGCATTCAATGTATGCAGAAGTTATGCACATTTTAATTTTTTCCATCAACTCGTAAGATCTGCGTGAAGATCATTGGGGCAAACTGTGGTATAACTTCCCAGTAGTTACTCAAGGTCATTCTGGAGAACGAGCTGTTTCTTTCAAAATGGTCAATCTTCTGGAATCGCAGTCTGAATGTCCTATATAGCCCAGGCTCAATAGCAATAGCGACATATACTCACTGGACACAAGTAACATGCATACTCACTAGTTTCCACTGAAATAAGGGGAAGGTCATTCTGAAACATGGTGCCTAGAGTAAACATGTCAGAAGGAGGCTCAACAATGTCGTTATCATCCAGTGTTTCATAGTAGTTCTGTGGGCCAACACCAGATTGAAAGTACAGTCTAAGACGGTTCCTTCCCGTGTCTGGCTGAAAGATTCCTAACACATCTCCTGCTTGGAAACTCAGTGGGGTGGGTGGACTGTATTCATAGTAAGTCACGTTGTTTCTGCCATTTTCTATTCGGAGTGTAGTGTTTTCCACTTTGATAAATGTGTTAGTAGTATTTCTTCTCCAAATCTGTAAATCAGGGTACATTCCACTATTATCCCATCTTCCGTCCACTATCCACTTGGTTATGGCACCATCACATGTAAAGTTGATGTGGGGAATGATACGTTGCTGCCTGGCTCGGTTTACCAAGCTTCGTGCAACTGCAGCCTCAACAGCTTCTCTTGTAGCAAATCCACTGGTACAGTTCAACCCTCCACTAGTTGTACCTGCAGTAAGAGGAAGAACACTTGTGTTCATTAACTAGTTGGTCAAGAGAACACTTGGCCTGTAAAGTATTTGATTAAATCACATGTGACTAGACTAAAATAAACTTACTTATTTCCACAGCAACTAATGGTTGGTCATTCTGAATTGAAATACGGCTGGTGATACGAAAACGGCCAATTGGAGGGGTATTAACATTTAGATTGCGATCATCTGGATCATAGTAGTAGTTCGGAGGCCCGACATTATCAATATAGTATACCCTCAGTCTGGAGGCAGCACGACTTGGCTGAAATATTCCAAGAATATCTCCTTCCCGAAATGGCAGTGGAGAACTGGGTATGTACTCATAGACACTGTTAGCATTTTCAGTTGTAGCTGAAAGTGTGCTAGCATTGATTTTGCGATACCGTCCAGTAGCAGCAGTGGCCCTCCATATTTGAAGCTCAGGAAAGTTGGTGCGGTCCTCGTCACTCCGCCACTTGGCCGCAACTATCCACTTGGTTATGGAACCATTACATCTGAAGGCAATGCGAGGGATAATCCGCTGCTGCTGATCTCTGTTCCTGAGAGCACCGCCTGTGACCCGACCAAGCTCTCTCAACGTATCCAGGTTCATGAACCCATTGGTACACTGTGGCTCACCTGTGGTGTAAAACCGTACGGTAGTAAAATCCTCATCTCTCCAGCCCCTCTCTCACCTACTTACCATTGCCGTGTCTCGCCCAGATTCCAAGTGTCACTGTTAACACTCCAAGAGTGGCTTTGAAGAGCTGCATTTTCGCATGCGCAACATCCAGCACTACAGCTACAGTGAGCAATCTACAAATTATTGCTTACAGTGAGCAAAATTTTATAAGGACGAGTGTCCAAGTACCGTCAGTAGTGTCCAAGTGTTGACAGTAAACTTACGGCGTAGGTGGAATGTGTTTAATTAAACTCTGCCTTTCTGGCGCTACAAGTTATTGCTGTGCACAATTGCTAGGCATATTAGGAAACTTTCCAAGTCACGAGCGATATCAGAATTCAAAATATTGACATTTTAAGCTTGGAGCGTAGATGACTTTGCATAGCATACTTATAATTATAGACTAGCAAATTATTAGTGTGCATAATCACTGGGCATATAAGAAAATTGTCCAGGTCACAAGTGTCATGTTGACACATTGTTCAGTGTAGGGAGAAATGGATGAATTAAGGAGTTCCAATGGCATTCATATTCTTGTACATCTTCTGCAGTTCATGGTAGAGGTCTTGGCCAGCTTCCAAGGGAGCCCCCAGGACTGCAGCTTGTGGGTGGACCCTCATGTCCTTCTCAGACCAGCTGAGGAGCTCAATCTCAGGCTGACAAAGAGTTTGCAGCAGCTGGGAGAATGTTGGTCGGGAGGAGGCCTGGGGGTGCCTGGAAAATTATGAGTTTACATCACCAGTATTAGCCACAGCCGATAGAAACTCTTACCAGCACTGTATCATCAGCGAGTAAACTGCCTTGGGGCATCCAGGAGGTGGTGCAAGCCTGTCGCCAACACTCACAAGTTGAATGATCTAATAATAAGAAGAAAAGCTAACCACCCAATCAACTAAACTGAACAGAGTCCTTACCTCCATGTTACCATATTCCTCAAACGGTTTGTGTCCCAGGCTCCAAATCTCATACATCACGGCTCCAAAACTCCACACATCACTGGCAGTGGAGTATTTCTTGAAATGCAGAGCCTATAGGATCAGGCCAAAATAATGTAGTTTAGCCGCATTCCCAGGTCCTCATTACTTATAGAAATTTTGTACAAGCAAAGACACTGTGAATGATGTACACTTGCATTGTTCATTGCAGAATTGTACTGTGGAGGCCTGGGAACAAGGATAGATGCATGTATGTAGCCTACAGAATCTGATGGTATTCCTACCTCAGGTGCAGTCCATTTGACCGGAATTTTTCCTCCACGGGATATATAGTAACTACTTTCTTCGAGATCTCTGGCCATCCCAAAATCACTAATCTGCAAAAGCAAACAAACAAACAAACAAACAAACAACAAACAACAACAACAAACAAGCAAACAAACATACACACACACACACACACACACACACACACACACACACACACACACACACACACACACACACACACACACACACACACACACACACACACACACACACACACACACACACACACACACACACAAAAAATAGACAATGGTAATTCCAGAAAAACAAACCTATCACTAGCCAGCTATACCTTGCATGTTGTCCCATCCTCACCAACCAGAATATTCCTGGCTGCCAGATCTCTGTGCACAAAAGCTTTCCTTGCCAGGTACTCCATACCCGAGGCTATCTGACTGCAAAAGTTCAGGCACAGCTGTGGCATTGATGAGGGCACAAGCTCCCCAGGACTGTAGGGTTGATACAACAATAGAAAGAGTTAAGAAATGACAACACTTCAAAATTCAGTTCAGCCATAAACTTGCATACATTGGTCTCCTCTTGATCAGAAAATCCCTCAAATCGCCATGGGGCATAAGCTCCAGTATAATCATTGTCTGTGAGGAGAACATAGTGAAAAAAGCGCAGGCAAAATCATCCATCAATGTATACTGTACTCACGGGTTCTCCCACAGTGACCATTCCATACAGCTTGATCACGTTGGGATGTTTAAACTGTCCCATGATGGCTGCCTCCTGCAGAAACTTGACTTGGTCTGTTTCATCTGATCCCGGATTCAGTGTTTTTATGGCTACTTCTACAGCACCTCCAGGTAACTGCCACACCCCCTTGTTTACTGTCCCAAATTGTCCAGAGCCAAGATGCTCCACAACACTGCACAAGAAGTGAAGATGGATATAAATATACCTAGAATATAACCCGTTACCCAGGCAACATCTAAGAATGTTGCCCATATCTCTCTTGTACAGTGATGTTGCCTAGGTAACAGGTTATATAATAGTTATATCCCTCCCTGGGGGGTGGTCATTTTACACATTGGTGTCGGGCGTACTTAATAGTTTTAATGGTGTAACAAAAATAAATTAATAATGTTCTAGAGATGATGATTGCAAGTAATGATGTAATGAGTAGTGTGAGTGACTAATAATGATGTAATGAGTGGTGTGAGTGACTAATAATGATGTAATGAGTGGTGTGAGTGACTAATAATGATGTAATGAGTGGTGTGAGTGACTAATAATGATGTAATGAGTAGTGTGAGTGACTAATAATGATGTAATGAGTAGTATGAGTGACTAATAATGATGTAATGAGTAGTGTGAGTGACTAATAATGATGTAATGAGTAGTGTGAGTGACTAATAATGATGTAATGAGTAGTGTGAGTGACTAATAATTGGACTTACCTGATCTGTAGTCTCAAAATTTCACGAAATTTGAATCTGGACAGCTGAGCATAGAGATCCCGTGAATTGGAAGCTGGTGCCCAGTATATCTCACTCTCCGTAAAGAAACTGTCCTCGAGATCTGAGCTCCTTGGTATCTCCTATACAAAAATGAGATGGTGTAAGACTACAAACAAGGAGTGCATGCAAAGAAGATAAGTCTACTACCTATGCCACATGCTTCCCCCTACTCCCATATAAACTCCATAACCTCATTCCCAGGCCTTCCTCGGCTCCAGGTGTTGATTGCAAAATTTAGTTACTAGAAACAATCAAAAACCTGGACATTAGTAAAGGCTTGGGACTGAAACATGACTCACAAGAGTTGCATACACATGTTCCACAGGAAGTGCCTTCCTCTGGTTCTGTTACAAACAAGTGAAAACAAGTTACTACATGTTCATACTGAGTTCTCAAATTACATGTTATACAAACATTTCCAATTAGGGTATTCTTACTACATGATAATTTCCAAATTAACTGTTGTACAAACAATTGGGTATATCTTACCTCAGTAGGTACATAAATTCCCCACTCGGGATTGTTTGGCAACTACAAGCACAAAAGGAGATTACCTTGAATGGTGAGTATTAAAATGTATCTCAAATGAAACTTACTGTACCAGATGGTATCTCATAATTTCCTGCTGTTTCTCTAGGTATCTCATAGTGAACTTCCTCTTCTTCTCTCTTGCTCTCTTCTGGTGCAACCCCCACTTTGTCCCCTAGGAGATTCCAATGTAGCAACATAAATAACAACATAAACAAATAGAAGCAATACAACAATGAGCCAATTATAATGATATACATACCTTCATAGGTTGGATTTGCTATGGCGCAATCAGTTTTTCGAATGGAGTTTTTCCTCCAAAGAACAAAGATCATCACAAGTGTAGTCACTATGATTGTGACGGCAGCTAACACCCCCAACATGGCTCCAACAACTGCACCCACTGGCGATCCTCCCTCACTGATTGAGCCTGTACTGTTGACTGCAGTTGTACTGGTGGTTGTACTGGTGAATGTACCTCTACTTGTGCTGGCTGTACTCTGATCACCTGTATACAAACCAAGTAGTCAGTAGCCATAGAGAGAAGACGCTGTCTTGTAAACATACCTGATGTGTGACCTGGTTGAGTGGTAGAACAGCTGGTTAATGTATCACAGACAGGAACATTACTGGTAGCTTGGAGATCAGTTGGGGTAGCTGGGTCCATTGAAGGCTGGCTGCCTCCAGATGTTGTAACAGTCATGGTGGTAGGAGGGACTGTAGTAGCTACAACTTCATGTGTGTGTGTTTGTGTGTGAAGGAAGAAGACACGACAGCGAATGGCACAAATGTTTTACATAGACATGTATGTGGGTGTTGGAAAGTTTGATACTACATGGTTGTACATGCCCTACTTCAACTGGGCTTGGCACTCTTTCAAGACTGAATGTCCTATAAGCTCAGGCTCAATAACAATAGTGACAGCTGATACTCACTGGACACAAGTAACATGCATACTCACTAGTTTCCACTGAAATAAGAGGAAGGTCATTCTCAGACATGGTGCCTAGAGTAAACATGTTAGAAGGAGGCTCAACAATGTCGCTTCTATCCAGTGTTTCATAGTAGTTCTGTGGGCCAGCACCAGATTGAAAGTACAGTCTAAGACGGTTCCTTCCCCCGTCTGGCTGAAAGATTCCTAACACATCTCCTGCTTGAAAACTCAGTGAGGTGGGTGGACTGTATTCATAGTAGGTCACATCATCATTTCCATTTTCTATTCGGAGTGTAGTGTTTCCCACTTTGGTAAATGTGTTCATACCCGTCATTCTCCAAATTTGTAAATCAGGGTACCAGCGATGCATTCCACCACTATCCCATCTTCCAAGTACTATCCACTTGGTTATGGCACCATCACATGTAAAGTTGATATAGGGAATGACACGTTGCTGCCTGTCTCGGTTTGTAATTGTAATCCGCTCAAGTGCAATCATAATGTCGTCCAGTGTAGCAAAACCACTTGTGCACTCTGATCTTGCACTTAATGTACCTGTGTGCATAGCATCATGAAAGAGAAAGATAATCATGAAACAAACTCAAAACTGCTTGTGAAAGCTAATAACAACTTACTGGTTTCGACTGCTATAAGTGGCAAGTCATTCTGAGAATTAGTGCTTTGAACTATAGTAAAGGGACTGTTTGATGGTGAGCTACCAGTGCCAGTGTGGTAGTTAGCAGGACCAATCCTGTCAACATAGTATATTCCCAATCTGGGCTTGTCCGGGTTAAACACTCCAAGAATATCTCCTTGTTGAAACCGTAGACGTGATGACGGAACAAACTCATAGATCTCACTGGCATTTTCAGTTGCTCCCATAGTGGGCATGCTACCCACTACGGTATACATATCAGTAGTTCCTGGACTCCTCCTCCAGACTTGAAGTTGAGGAAAGAAAGTACGATCATTCCTATTATCCCACTCTGCAGCAACTATCCACTTGTTTATTGAGCCATTGCAGGTAAAGTTGATCATTGGTATGATCCTCTGCTGCCTCTGTCGGACTTTCAGCATACCACCCAAAACCCTCATAGATCTCACTCTGTTTTGACTCAGGAACCCATTAGTGCACTGGGGCTGACCTGTAGAACCACGCAGAAAAAATCATCAAACCACGGAGCCTCAGAGGCTGCATGGGAACATCTGGATGAACCTGCGCAGACGCGTTTCGGCCTTACAGCATAAACGCTTCATTCGATCTGTTAACTCACCGTTGCTTGCGCAGGTACATACAAAGGCTAATAGCAACAGCTCGAAGATTATCGCCATTTTGACCAGCTAGCTACGTAGCTATGTATACAGGCACGATATCATTTACATTGTATAGTAGGAGTGTCAAAAGAATGGAAGAGGAGTCAATAAAAATACCAGCTTGACATAATTGTTTTTCATGTACAATGTGGTGGCTATATATACAGTTCATGTAATATAGATCTCCTGCAGTTCAGGGTAGAGGTCTTTGCTGGCCTCCAGGGGAGCCCCTAGCACTGCAGCTTGTGGGTGGACCCTCACGTCCTCCTCAGACCAGCTGAGGAGTTTAATTTCAGGCTGACAGAGGGCTTGCAGGAGCTGAGAGAATGTTGGTCGGCAGGAGGCCTGGGGGTGCCTGGAACAGAGGATCAAGGTATGCATTACTATTATGTCCATACTGAGTTTGGCTTGTATGTGAAGTCTATGCACAATACGTAACACACCCTAGCTCTCTCTCTCTCTCTCTCTCTCGTTTATTCTAGGTTTTGCATTTGCATAGTGAACCTACACCTGCAAGTGTATATGTAAGACCAGTACTTACCAACACTGGATCATGAGGTGGTATATCTCCCTGGGGCAACCCGGAGGAGGGGGGAGGCGGTACCCATCGTCCACCACTCTGGCTACCTGAAACAAATACACACAAATGTGAGCCACATAAACTATGTAGGTGGTCGTGTAGCTATGTAATATCAATAAGCAATCCAGTGCAGCTGGTTTTGGCCAAGGCACATCTGTGTATAACTCTGTGTAACATTTAAGCCTGTTTTATTCAGGGAGATGTGGTTCGCTAACTGCTGGTATATGCAATAATACCTTCACATTGTTATGTCCCTGGAATGGCTTGTGTCCCAGGCTCCATATCTCATACATCACAGCTCCATAACTCCACACATCACTGGCATTGGAATACTTCCTATAGTGCAATGCCTGTAGCAATGGCATACACAGAGTTCATAGTACATGTATCAGCTACGGAACAAGTAGTATCGCTGTTGCATATCATACCTCCGGTGCAGTCCACTTAACAGGAATCATCCCTCCACTAGACATATAATAGTCTTCACGTAATAAGTCACGAGCCATACCAAAATCAATGATCTACATGTATATATGCATGAAATATGTCAATTGCACACACTTGTATGGTTTAGCACTAATGATACCTTGTATCTTCATATATGCATGTAAATTGCACACACTTGTATGTTATCAAGAATATTTTAACCTTAATGATACCTTGCAAATTTTGTCAGCAGACAGAAGGACATTCCTGGCAGCTAGGTCTCTGTGTACAAAGCCCTTGTGGGCCAGGTAGTCCATGCCTGCAGCTATCTGCTGGCAGAACTCCAACAGAAGCTGAGGCTGATCTGAGGGTACCAGCTCTCCGGGCCTGCAAAGCAAAGATTACCAGTAACATACTGCTACAAACTGTACATCATGATACCGACAGTGGCGTAGCCAGAGTTCAGCAATTACCTGGGCACTTGGTGGGCGTAAGCCCACCACACTCTAGGGGGTCTCGGGGCATGCCTCCCCAGAAAATTTTTGAAATTTAAGGTGCTCTGAGGTGCATTCTGGGGCCTTCTGAGACAGCGTAGCTCGCACCCGGCGCTCTTAGAGGCGTTAATTGATTCTCGGACACTTTAGAAACGTTGCGCTCTTGTTGCGCGCACAGGCAGACACAAGAACTGTAGGATAGGTGGGCTAATGTTTGATATTCAATATACCTGAAATTCAGCTCCAAACAGTCTTCTACCCGGTTCAGCAAACGAAACATTACATCCGTTCAATCACCTGTCCTCGGAAAAACGATTCTATATATTGGCGGACAAGTCTGATAACCATGTATACTATATCGTCGCTAGCCAAATTTTGTAACTGCTGCAGCATGGTATGGGCCCATATGCAAAGCCAATGGAAGTGCAAGAATTATTGTCTTTCCTTTTCGGAGGAGGCAGAAAAAAGTTACGCGTAGTTTTAAAATGTATTGTCGGACGTGATTTTCTATCCCCGCGTACTGCAATAGTCTTGTTGCTCTGATGATCTGGCACTGTTGTTACCGCGCTAAGATCTTTGAAGTCTGCGGTTCCAGAATATATCAGTCCGAGAATAAATTTTCGCCTCTATTTGCTGCTGAAGTTGACGGGCAAAGAAGCTAAAATCGTAGATAAGCGGCATTGGCGGTTTTATTCTCAATGCTGTTGCGGTTCAGGTAAGTTGACCTCACATGATTTACCAGGGCACTCAGAAATTCACCAGGGCCTGGGCCCGTATGGGCCCGGGTGTAGCTACGCCACTGGATACCGAACTCTCAAATACTTACACTGGTCTCTGCCTTATAAGGTAATTCCTTATATCTCCATTTGCCAGTAGCTCCGTTATAATCATTTCCTGTGTAACACAAAAACATAGCAAACACATATGGTGTGTGGCTAGCCCAAACATTGACATCATAGAAGCTCTAACAATGCAACTATGTATAATTATGTGTGTATGGTTATGATTTTGAGTGTCGTATATACAATGATCATGTATGCAAACATTGCGTTTGTTACTCACAGGTTCCCCCACAGTGATGACTCCAAGGAGGTTCACCACATTGGGGTGTCTGAACTGCCCGTTAATGGCAGCTTCCTGCAGAAACTTGACTCTGTCTTCCTGTGAGGCACTGGACTGCAGTGTCTTCACAGCCACTTCTACAGTACCAGCTGGAGACTGCCATATCCCCTTGTTCACTGTCCCAAACTGGCCAGAACCAAGATGCTCCATTATCCTGTAGTCATACACAGTCATTCAATGCAGTGTATTGGCTTTTATACTTCATCACCATTGTATCGGTATTCCAGGCTCCTCCCCATTTTTTCAGTCGTACCCAAAAAGCCGGGGAGGAGTCTAATAATGGCATTATGAGTATAATGTACTACCTATCACATACTGGATTTGATCCCTGGGAATTTCACGGTATCTCTTTGCAGACAACTGTCGATAGAGCTGGCTGGCATCTGATGCTGGTCTCCAGTAGTCCTCACTCTCCTCAAAGAATGAACTCAATCTTCCTGTACCACGCTGACTCTGTAGCTATAGTTATATGCAATTCCAGAGATAGGCTTAGGATCATTCTCTTGTTGTTCCCATGCATTACCTTGTTCTACTACAACAGAATATTGCAACCGTACTTGACTTACTTCTTTCAGTGAGAAATAAATATCTGTTGTCCCAGTTTTTGTCAAAGTTCTCCTCTGCTCCTGCAAAAAAAAAACAAACATGTAGGTTCAGATAATAATCTGACATAGACAGAAAACCAGAGAAGCATCACCCTTTGTACTTGTCATAATATACGACACCCTTCCCCTCCTCCACTCTTTCCCTCCTCCACCCTTCCTTTTCCTCCACCCTTCCTCTTCCTCCCCATCAGAACCGTAATCCAAGACTTACTTCAGTTGGTACATAAAGACCCTCATAGTGTTGCTCAAATTCTGTTCTTCTCATAGTAATCTGTAAGGTACAGTCAAGTATGAAAGGATAGCACAAGTGTTCTCTAGTGTAAAGAAAACACTGTTAAAGTAACATACTAAATTTGGTGATTCGAGGGCATGATAAATATTTTCTGGTGGTGGAGAGGCATCTGGTGTTGCATATGGCTGTGGGTCAGAAATGGTTTGGTAGATCACTGAATTCCTTTGGTGTGAGACGGGCACCTCATAATGAGACTCAGGTAGCAAAACTTCCATTGACGATGAGTTCTGTTGGCCAACCACTGTGAAGAACACATATTGCTGATGTTAAAATGTGCACGTGGTGAATGTGTTTGTAGCTTACCTGAATACACAGGATTTTGCATTTCTTGCTCAGAATCAGCTGTTCTTATTTTCCCCCTTCCTCTTCTTCTCACAACAAATATCACCACAATGACAACTATCAGGGCCAGCACTATAGCAATGAGTGCTCCCCCTCCCCCTCCTACAGCAGCAGCAACCACAGGGAATGCTGCATTTGTAGAGACGCCAGTAGTGGTGTCCACAGTGGTGCTAGTATCTGGCAGTACTGTAGAGTGCAACATCACGCTGGTAGTTACGGACACTCTGGTAGCCGTGGACACTTGTCTAGTCATGGACACTCTGGCTCCTGCATGGAAGGAATAAATTGTGCATGTAACATACTTGGAATCAGCTCTACGTAGGTGGTACCATGTAGCTAGCAAGTAGCAGCCCAGCTTTAAGTTACATAAACTTCTGTAAAGTAGCTATCCTCAGGTAAATTTTACAGTATAGCACTCATACGTGTCATGAACTGTTGACTTGGAGTGGGTGAGGGTGCAGATTGGCCGAAAGAGCTGGTGAATGTCTGAAAGGTAGTATTAGGCTGTGGAGAACTGCTGACACTCTCTTCAGAAATGGAAGGTGTTGGTAAAGGAAGAAACAGGGAGGTACTCATGCCCTCTCCAGAAATGGAAGGTGTGGATGAGGGTAGAAAGAAGGAGGTGCTCACTTCCTTTTGAGAAATGGAAGGTGTGGATGAGGGTAGAAAGAAGGAGGTGCTCACTTCCTCTTGAGAAATGGAAGGTGTGGATGAGGGTAGAAAGAAGGAGGTGCTCACTTCCTCTTGAGAAATGGAAGGTGTGGATGAGGGTAGAAAGAAGGAGGTGCTCACTTCCTCTTGAGAAATGGAAGGTGTGGATGAGGGTAGAAAGAAGGAGGTGCTCACTTCCTCTTGGGAAATGGAAGGTGTGGATGAGGGTAGAAAGAAGGAGGTGCTCACTTCCTCTTGAGAAATGGAAGGTGTGGATGAGGGTAGAAAGGAGGTGCTCGCTTCCTCTCCAGAAATGGAAGGTTCAAGTGAAGGAGGAAACAGAGAGGTGTTTATACCCTCTTGAGAAAGGGAAGGTGTGGGTGAGGGAAGAAACGGAGTGTTTGTCCTCTCTTCAGAAACAGAAAGTGTGGGTGAGGAAAGAAATGGAGTGTTTGTCCTCTCTTCAGAAAGGGAAGGTGTGGATGAGGGAAGAAATGGAGTGTTTGTCCTCTCTTCAGAAACAGAAGGTGTTGGTAAAGGAAGAAACAGGGAGGTGCTCATGCCCTCTCCAGAAATGGAAGGTGTGGATGAGGGTAGAAAGAAGGAGGTACTCACTTCCTCTCCAGAAGGTTCAAGTGAGGGAGGAAACAGAGAGGTGTTTATACCCTCTTCAGAAAGGGAAGGAGTGGGTGAGGGAAGAAACGGAGTGTTTGTTGTCTCTTCAGAAAGGGAAGGTGTGGGCGAGGGAAGAAACGGAGTGTTTGTCATCTCTTCAGAAACAGAAAGTGTGGGTGAAGAAGGGAACAGAGTGTTTATCCTCTCTTCAGCAAGTGAAGCTGTGGGGGAGGGAAGAAACAGAGAGGTGTTTATACCCTCTTCAGAAAGGGAAGGAGTGGGTGAGGGAAGAAACGGAGTGTTTGTCCTCTCTTCAGAAACAGAAGGTGCTGGCAAAGAAAGGAACAGAGTGTTTGTCCTCTCTTCAGCAAGTGAAGGTGTGGGTGAGGGAAGAAACGGAGAGGTGTTTATACCCTCTTGAGAAATGGAAGGTGTGGGTGAGGGAAGAAATGGAGTGTTTGTCCTCTCTTCAGCAAGTGAAGGTGTGGGCGAGGGAAGAAACAGAGAGGTGTTTATACCCTCTTCAGAAAGGGAAGGAGTGGGTGAGGGAAGAAACGGAGTGTTTGTCCTCTCTTCAGAAACAGAAGGTGCGGGCAAAGAAAGGAACAGAGTGTTTGTCCTCTCTTCAGCAAGTGAAGGTGTGGGCGAGGGAAGAAACAGAGAGGTGTTTATACCCTCTTCAGAAAGGGAAGGTGTGGGCGAGGGAAGAAACTGAGTGTTTATTGTCTCTTCAGAAACAGAAAGTGTGGGTGAAGAAAGGAACAGAGTGTTTGTCCTCTCTTCAGCAAATGAAGGTGTGGGTGAGGGAAGAAACAGAGAGGTGTTTATACCCTCTTCAGAAAGGATAGGAGTGGGTGAGGGAAGAAACGGAGTGTTTGTCCTCTCTTCAGAAAGGGAAGGTGTGGGTGAGGGAAGAAACAGAGAGGTGTTTATACCCTCTTCAGAAAGGGAAGGAGCGGGTGAGGGAAGAAACGGAGTGTTTGTCCTCTCTTCAGAAAGGGAAGGAGTGGGTGAGGGAAGAAACAGAGTGTTTGTCCTCTCTTCAGAAAGTGAAGGTGTGGGTGAGGGAATTCGAAGAAACGGAGTGTTTGTCCTCTCTTCAGAAACAGAAAGTGTGGGCGAAGAAGGGAACGGAGTGTTTGTCCTCTCTTCAGAAAGGGAAGGTGTGGGTGAGGAAAGAAACGGGGTGTTTGTCCTCTCTTCAGAAAGGGAAGGTGCAGGTGAGGGAGAAACCAGAGAGTTGCTCGTTCTGACTTCAGAAACTGAAGGTGTGGGCACAGGAAGAAATAGGGAGCTGCTTATTCCCCCTCTAGGGATGGAAGGTGTGGGTGAAGGAGGAAACAGAGTAGAAGTTGTAGGTGAGGAAGAAAACAGAAAGGTGCTCATTCCCTCTTCAGAAACAGATGGTGTGGGTGAGGGAGGAAGCAGAGAGCTGCTTATTTCCCCTCCAGAAATGGAAGGTGCAGGTGAGGAAGGAAGTAGAGTGGTCTCCTCAGAAACAGAAGGTGTGGGCACAGGAAGAAATAGAGAGCTGCTTATTCCCCCTTCAGAGATGGAAGGTGTGGGTGAAGGGGATAGAGGTGAAGGAGCTGCAAGAACAGAGCAGAAATATGTGAGCATATATGTAGAAGCTATACATGTCTTGAAAACTTACATGGAGCTAGGACCTCCACAGTTACTAGCGGCAGGCTTGTAAAGCTGTCAGTGTTAGATAATTCGCAATTGGTGGGTAGCTGATCAACACTAGTGCGACTGTTAGTACACACGTGAGTGGGTACACCAAAGTCTTGTATAAAAGAGAGAGAGAGGACACTGTTACTCTCTGTTGGCTGGTATATTCCAAGAATGTCACCAGCTTGAAGAGACACTGCTGGATCTATGGTGTATTCATACACATTTAGGACTCCAGGCACTTCAGAAGGTGCCACACTGCCTCCAAAAGACATATTTCTGTGATAAAAATTTGATGATCCACGTCTCCAAATTTGTAGTTCTGGATATTGCAGATTATCACCAGTTTGTCTTTGCCTCACTCCTGATGTAGAGTCAAACTCTCTTCTTGCGGCAAAGGTAACCTTAGTCAACGTGACCCCCGGAGGAGAGGAGATGTTAGGAAACAGGAGTTGCTGGCCATGGAAGTACGCAAAGTTTTCAATCAGGCTCGATCTTGAAACTAGAGCATCATTTCCAATGAAACCTCGCACACAATTCTCATTAGCTGGGGAAAGAGAAGTGTGACACAGGTGGGTACTATTGCACTACATACATACGTAACATACATACATACATACATACATATACACATACACACATGCATGCATACATACATACACACATGCATGCATACACACTTGTTGGATGTTGCTTAGCAACCAAATCTTTGAACTTGAATAACACGAAGTGGAAGGGGTGGAGGTGATAATGGGTGTGGCAGTGGGTTGCTAGGGGTACCATCCAACAAATTAGTTACATTCCCCAGACAGAACAGCATTCGCCCTTCGGGCTCATGCTGCTTCGTCTGGGGAATGCAACTATTATATACATACACACATACATACATACATACATACATACATACATGCATACATACATACATGCATACATAAATACATATACACATAGACACATACATACATACATACATACATACATACATACATACACACATACATACATACATACATACATACATACACATACATACATACATACATACATACATACATACACGCGTAAGCCATTAGCATAAAAGCTCTGAATAAACTTACGTACTTGAATTGACTATAGCTCTAACAAGAGGAAGATCACGTATATCATTCCGCAGATTGACTGCTGATCTTTGATCAGGCTCTCTGGTGTTGTATGGGCCAGCACCTTGGTGGTGGTAGAGCTCAACACAGCTGTCAGCGGGCTGGAATACTCCCAGTATGTCACCACGCTGAAATTCTATGGGTGGGTCTTGTGTCACTTCATATACATTTGGGTAGATAGTACCACGTAACATTGAGATTGCTGTCGTATTGATCAGCATATAACGGTCTCTCTGTAAACGACTTGCAGAATCAGTAACATTTGTTGTTAAGTCCGCATTGGTAAGATTTGTTGTTATGTCCGCATTGGTAAGATTTGTTGTTAAGTCTGCATTGGTAAGATTTGTTGTTAAGTCCGCATTGGTAAGATTTGTTGTTATGTCTGAATTAGTAACATCTGTTCTGCTGGCTATACCATTATTACAATTTTGACATCTCCAAGTCTGAAGCTCTAAACTTGAGCCATTTGTCCTGATGTTTGCACCAATCATCCATCCAGTGATGGCATCATTGCATGTAAATTGAATGTTTCGGATGACACGTTGCTCAGCAGAGTAGGTCCCCACTTGTGGAGCAATGGCCTCCAATAGATCACGGTCAAGAAAGCCTTGTACACACTGAGCTGAAAAGGGTAGAAAAGCCATACATAAACTTTTTGTGAATATGTGCAGTCATTTCATGAGGCTGGTGAGTGTTAGTTGTGAATTGTGTGCAACAATAGCTATACACATGACATAGTTGCTTCCGTACCTGGCTCAGCCTCAACGGAGACCAGTGGGTAATCAGCAACCATTGATGTCTCATCCACGTTAATCCTTTCACTAGATTGATTGCTGTAGTAGCTGAGTGGACCTGTTCCAAACTGGTGCCACAGAACAACCCTGCTAACAGCCATAGCTGGTTGGTATATGCCAAGGATGTCTCCAGCACGAACTTGAGTGGACCCATCTCGAACTGACAGCAGTAGTCGAGTGTTGTTTAGGCTTGACAGCTCATTGTCTGGTACTGCCAGTGTGACATTTTGTCTTATGTACTGAATGTTTGTATTAGAACTAGCACTAGGTGTGATGGTTGTGCCTGCATCAGAACGTTGGGATGTTGTCGCATTCCTTCTCCAAATCTGCAGCTCAGGGTATTGTGCTCTTGTCCCATCTGGCTGTTGTTCAATAGATTGTAATGTACCCACCAAATTCCATGCCATTATAGTGCAATCACATGTGAAGGTAAGATTTGGGAATAGAGCCTGAAAACCATAAAGGGTTGTGAGATTGCCAATGGTAGCTGCTTTTGTATGAAGCAGTTGCATGTTGGGAAGCCCACCAGCTACAGGGGGGTGAGGAGACCAACAGAAACACTTGAAGTTACAATTCTGCTCCAGTTTCTAATGCTGTGAGAGATGGTCAGCTGTAGGCTGCAGGCCTGAGGCCTGAGAGTGTCGCTAATATTCAACCCTCCAATAAAATACAGCTTTCAGATTCTCTCTTTTTGTAGTTTGGATCAGTTTCTACAAGTCAGTGTGAGCCCAAGAACATGACTGATGGACTTTATATGCTTTATATGTTTCATCCTAGCCTCATTACCAGGCCACTCCCAGATTTTTCTCACAGCAGTCTCCATGTCTCGTATCCACGGCTGCAAGATAAAATCTAGGGAATGGCCTGAGAATGAGGCTACTTTCATCCAAGACCTGACCATATATACACTACCTTTTATGACACCCTGCCAAACATTTATTACTGACAAGAAACTGTACAAGTTATTTTGAGGAATTGATGCATACGGAGACCCCTTCTCCCTCATTAGCTGAAGGGTGAGTTTGTTTACAGTGGTGTAACTATGAAGAAGTCTCTATATGGAGAATATTACAATCTCAGCCACCACATTTGGAGACATTACACACTCAGGCTTCATCAAATAGAAGTACTGTAAATGCCGATCAATAGAAGCCAGATATGGGTGCTTTTTGTACTGTACTGGTTAATTGTTATAGACAACATGCCTGAACTAAGTCTCGGTTGGCAGAGCTGGTTTAAACTGTGATAGCTATTTTGATATTACTTTAGATTCTATATCTGTAGCTAGTATACCTTCAACATACACACATTATATGTTGAGTTCTACCTGTCAAAGATTAATACTATCTACTGTAGATACTGTGGTGGAGATTGCATAAGTCATGTTGTCATCAGTATACTATAGTATACTAGTATACCTTCAACATACACACACATAATATGTGTATGTTGAGTTCTATACCTGTCAAAGATTAATACTATCTACTGTAGGTGGAGATTGCACAAGTCATGTTGTCATCAGAGATCCATTTGAACTTTGTGTCTACTGCTCACTGAATATTGAGGAGCCAGAGCTGTTCAGCAACAGGTGGAGTGAGTCAAAATGGCTCAATACAAAGCAACTGGCTTTGTGTTCAACATAGGGGCCATGATATATAACAGACTAGCTTATATTAAGTCTTAGCCTACCTTCCATTGTCTGTGTTACTCCACCTTCATTTATTTTGAGTAGAATTGCAGTCACACAAGCTGCATACAGTACTGTCCTGACAGTGGGAGCCATTTCTACAGTCATATAGCTAGTTCCACACAACAACAATACTTCACAAGTACGTCCTTTTGAATTGTTATAATAATGGTCCCAGAGGCCATATATTGTCTGACTCAGGAAGTTATGAATCCATAAATATATTAACCAAGGCAGTCTGATATCAACATGCAAGGGCACAGACATGTTTATGCCAAATCAAGTTGTCAAGAAAGCACACACATCCACCATTACATCATTACACAGTAATTATAATAGTTGCACTATGTGTAATTTATCAGTAACATGACTAGTGGGCAACTGAGCTAAGCTGTTATTGCTAAGGTAAGTTGGCTGGAGGTTGAAAGCTAGCTACTAATAATCATGTATGTTCCCTGCAGTTCAGGGTAGAGGTCTTTGCCAGCCTTCAGGGGAGCTCCCAGTACTGCAGCTTGTGGGTGGACCCTCACGTCCTCCTCAGACCAGCTCAGCAGGTCAGTGACAGGAGAGGAGAGAGCACGAACAAGCTCATCAAAGTCAGGTCGAGATGGTTTGTCTGCATTCCTATATGTTTTAATTAACATTCAGCAATGGATAACAAAGTTAATATTCACATGATATTCTCAAACACCACCCTCATTATAGCTACTGATGTGATAGAAACTCACCAGCACTGGATCATGAGTTCATACATGGCCTTGGGACAGCCTGGGGGAGGGGGGAGACGATACCCACGGTCAACCTGCTTCAGTGCCTGTGGTAAAAGGAATGTACACATACTGAAATAGACAAGTGTTCTAGCCTTATTCTTTGGCTATGCCCAGCTTTCTGTGAGCCTAGGAATGAGCTGGACTACATATTGTGAGGGTGCGCCCGAATGAGCTGATGTACAAGATGTGGGTCTGTTCTGGAGAGCAGTACATTGATCCACATACACAATAAAGTGTCTGCGGATCAGATCAAACATAGAAGATTTTACAGAAGGCGAGCTAGCTAGCTTTAAACAACAAAGAGTGGAGACTTTGTCTTGTTTTTGATTTCCTATGCCCTGACACTGCAGGCTGGTTGTAGCCCTCTCACTTCAACATTCCCAGCCCCTGTCATGCAATCAGTATAATTCCATTGAGCACTCTTGTCAAGAGCAAGCATCACTCACCAGTGTGGGGCTTGCTCATGGTCGCCCCATGCAATATTACCTGTGGATTTGTGTATCCCTCAAATGGTTTGTGTCCCAGACTCCATATCTCGTACATCACAGCTCCATAACTCCACACATCACTGGCAGTAGAGTACTTCTTGAAATGCAGAGCCTGTATGTACAATTACAATGAATTTGAGCATGTTACATACTTGAAATGAAAAGCCTGTGTATACAATTACAATAACTTTGAGCATGTTCCAATCAACTTCTATAATTTCTTCATACCTCAGGTGCAGTCCATTTGACTGGGATCTGTCCTCCATGTGACATATAGTAGTTCTCATCCATCAGATCTCGTGACATTCCAAAGTCAGCAATCTGCGAATGACAGCCAAGAAAGTACCGAGAGAGACCACAACAACAACAACAACAACAAAAATTCAAATTCAGGATTCAGCAAGTAAAAATGTTATGACAACAACAACTGAAAGTCTCACAAGTTCTACATTGTGATAACATAACAGGCATCTGCACACACACACAAGACTATCTATCCTCTTAAAAACCATGGCAAGACTGTCAAACCATACCTTGCATGTCTTGTCCCCTGCAACCAGGATGTTCCTGGCTGCCAGATCTCTGTGCACAAAGGATTTGCCTGCTAGGTACTGCATGCCTGAGGCTATATCCTTGCAGAAAACAAGGAGGGTATTGGGGGTGTCCAATGACACCATCTCTCCCGGTCTGATATAACATGCATAAAAGAAACCACGAGTGAAATTATGCGTCCATTTATGAAATGAGGTGTGTTAACATTTTCGCCTGATATTCTACCTGACCTGTTATTGTAGGGAGTTTTCTTAGTGGTAACATGATGACATCTAAAAGTCAAAAATGGTTGCTTTTTTACGTGCCAAATGTTGGGCTAAATCGGTCACAATCAACCAAATGTAAACAATTCCAGGTGCACTACTGGTGTGGGCGCACAAATTTGTACTCCCTCCTCAAGGATGTAAATATGTACACTCTTGGCCAGAAGAGAGGTGCACAATTTGATACTACCCATATTCTAGGTCAATGTTTACATGTATGCAAAATTTTGATACAGTTTCAGTGAAATTTCACGTATACGTTAGATCTCTTTGCATATACCAAGTACTAGGAAGCAGCAAAGGTGCGAGTAGTATATGGAAAAAAGATATATTATGCGAAATTTTTGTCCTCGTTAACTGGTAAATGAGCTCCTAGACCCTTCATGAGTCTCAGTAACGAGGGAAGAAAAACCTGTTACCATGGTGATAGCTTCTAAATGCTCTTAAAACTTTCAGACCATAACATGTTAAGAATGCTAGTTAGAAAAACCTTTCATGATTTAACTTCTTCTTAAATATACTGTGGCTATTCTAACAATACTTGCTACAGGACATGTGCCTAACATGAAAGCTCCAGGAATACTTGCTACAGGACATGTGCCTAACATGAAAGCTCCAGGAATACTTGCTACAGGACATGTATCTAACATTTCTAGGTATACTGGAAACAATTTGTATTGGATTAGACTAGCTTTGTCCCCAGGCTTTTCGCTTGTACATTATGCGACAGAAAAGCTGGCTTAATAACTTGAAAGCTGGGGGTATAACTTACGCTGGTCTCTGTTTAATGAGGTAGTTTCTGAGGTCTCCATTCGTCAACAGCTCCAACACAATCATGACCTACAGTGTGTTTTTTGGTTGCTAGATATGGTGGTTAGCTGTCTACAGTAGTGTTGTTATACGGTTGTAATTAAACAACAGTGCTCTAATACACATTCTGCCTAAGTTCACAATGTTCAATGATCCTGGTGACATAAATTCTCTGCTGAGCTTTACTGCACATTGTGAAACTGAACTACGGGTATGGTATGGTATGGAGTGTACATAAAAGTTCCATGTACAAACATAAAAATAAGCAAACATTACATTTTTTTACTCACAGGTTCCCCCACAGTGATGACTCCGAGGAGGTTAACTACATTGGGGTGTCTGAACTGCCCATTGATGGCTGCCTCCTGCAGAAACTTGACTCTGTCTTCCTGTGAGGCACTGGACTGCAGTGTCTTCACAGCCACTTCCACAGTACCAGCTGGAGACTGCCATATCCCCTTGTTCACTGTCCCAAACTGGCCAGAACCAAGATGCTCCGTTATCCTGAAGAAAAACATAAAAGAAGCCCACAATTACAACAGTGATGCATTACAAAGATATACTGTGTCAGGAGCTTATGAACAGTATTGGAGCGCTCATAAGCTCTTGACTGTGTGAAGCTACTCACTGGATTTGGTGTCTGATGATCTCACGGTACTTCTTATCTGCTAGCTGTTGGTAGAGGCCCTCAGAATCTGAGGCAGGACTCCAGTAGGTAGCACTCTCCTCAAAGAATGTGGGATCTGGTCCAACTGAAGAATACTGGCTCTAGAGGGAAAGAAGGAGGAAGAAAAGAGGAAGAAAAGAGGAAGAAAGGAGGAAATACAAGTAGAGTGTTGGTGTTTAATCTTGCTCTGTAAAAAGGTATGGATTCTTACTTCACTCAGGCTAGCATAGATGTTTTCTGCAGGAGTTGTTTTCAATGTTTTTCTCTCACTCTGTGTAAAACAACAACAGTGCAATGCACAAAATAAGTACAGTTTATCATTAACCCTCAACCATCTTATCCTGGTTAATTTTGGTATAAGCAACATGGTAGTAAGTAATAGAACAATAGGTTGCACTGGGCTATTATATTATATTATGGTTAGCAATCTGAGATTAAATTTGAATATTAATGACATCAATAAAGTTACATACCTCTGTTGGAACATAAAGTCCCCAATTGTAGCATGTTGCATATCCCTACATGAAGAAATGTACAACCATTCATTATGTGAAGTCTCATAATCCTCAGACAGTTTCCCTCTTTCCCACCTCATTACTCTTGTAAACATTGTGCTGTTGAGGTGCCGGCACTTCATACTGGGGCTGGTTCTCTTTATGTGTGCTGCTTGGTTCTACTATGTGGCAGTCATGGGAGGCTGGCTGTGTAGACTTAGACTCAACTCTTACATAGTGGTAGACAGGCTCCCTTGTGGGTGATGCTGACTTGGAAACATAATCTGTAAGTAGAAACCATCGCAAAACATACATAAACAATGCATATACAAACTGACAGATGACAGTTTATAATCAGTGAGGTTCAGAACCACAGTGGGAAGCAAATACTAACAGTCTACAATTACAGTACTATAGCTAGCTACACAAAAGCACACAATGAAAAGTATATACTTGGTGGCTGAAATACTGGTATTTGACTTTTACAATGGTTTTTCAAGTCAATAAATTTTCCCTGCAACGTTATAACAAATAAACACATACTAGAAAACACATTATGGAAACATCACTAACTGGAAAATTTCAGATAGTATAGTTCATGTAGCAGATAAGTGTCTGTGCTAACAGGGACAGTCTTGGTTACACATGAAGATTGTAAGGTGGGTATGAATAGTGAGTAGCATCACATCGTCCACTCTGCAAATGAACTCCTTTCAAAAACGAATAGATAATGCATGGTAGCCTGGGATTTATGGTCAATAACCACCCAACTCCGAGGGCGGAGCCCGAGGACAAGGGTGGTTATTAACAAGGTATGTTATTTGTTATATAGGTGTGGGAAGCAAATTGGAAGTTGTAGCGTAGTTGATGCGACCATGCAAGCACTGGTTAGCAAGGTATCAACCGCTCAAGGGTTATTTTGTTCTCAACTGACACACACTACAAGGCTACATGCTCTACTTATATACAAAACTGAAACATGACGTAAGAAATGGCCTAGAACCACAAGTTGTGCAATATCTGCCTATGGGCACAAATTAAAAGGAAGTAGCAAAAGACAGGACACACAAATATTACCTATTGAACTGAAAGAAATGATTAGTAGGTGTGAAAGATGACCAGACTAGATGGGCAATGAGATGATGCAAGCAACCAGAGTACACAAATAACCAAATAAGGCAGCAACAGCTGGAAAAGAGCTGATACAGAAAGGGAATGATCTAAGCGTGAACAGGAGATGATACAGCACTCAGAATAGATAAATAGCTAGCAAAAGTTACACATCTAACCACACAGAAAATGCACCTCAAAGCTTTACAGTCAACTCAAAGTAATCAAGAAAATAAGTACGAAAAAATATATTTTTAAGCTAACCTACTTCGCCACAGAAGTGTAGAGATCATGTCTTACTGTGTGAAGCACGGCGGAAAAAAAATTTTAGCTGATGATTTCACCGTGCATAGTGCGGCAGCGAATTTTTCAAAAGTGCACACTTTTAGATCACAAAATAACTTTTTTTAAGGGTTGTCATTCCCTGGAGACCGCCTAGCTTTTCGTTGCTTGCAGTAGTGGTCAACGTTCATTTGACCGAAGTGTATTTAGCCTCGTACTAAGGCCATCCTACCGGCAAGATTTTGACAGTGTACTTTAAGTGGAAATGTATGCATATAACTGCATACGAGACAACTGCAACAAAGAGGCTGCTAAGTAACTTATAGCAGATTATGAATATTTATTTACGGGCTAAAAAGTGTAGCAGCCAAAGCTGCTATGGCCACTACAGTTCCTACATACAAGGTAGTTTACACTGTAAACAAGGTAGCTTATAGGAACATCCTTTTACAACTTCCTGTGGTATATGAAACAGAATCTACAACTTCCTGTCAGTATAATACCCACCTGTTACTATAGAAACAAGGGTGAAGCAGAGAATATACACTCATGTCACCGTCACACTCCATGTATGTCTGATCGTCTACTAACTACACTTCATAGATTGTTACCTGCATAGATGGCATTATCCACAGTTCTCTCCTGCAAGTCAGGTGATTGAGGGCTTTTCCTCTGTCTCCTCCTCAGCACCAGGACAACCAGCAGTACCACTGCTACGGCTGCCACCACCACCACCATCACCCCCACCAGTGCCCCAGCTATAGCTCCAGCTGGTGACCCATTCACAGGAGACCTGTCTGAATCTGGGGTTGGTAGGAGGGACAATTCTGGAGTATAGGTAACTGGAGGGGTCATTACAAGGGATCCAGCACTGCTACTAGCTAAAGCTGTGATTCCTGAAATTAGCTACAAACATGGTACACAATTCTAACTACAACTCTCTACAGATTTAACTCACCCTCTGGTTCAAAGGAAACTGCAACAAGGGGAAGCACATTATTTGTTAGAGAACCAGCGACCATGAAGGAGTTCTCTGGTCTAGATACTTCAGTGTACCAATTGACATGGTTGGAATCAGACATAAACAAGAGCTGAACACGACTATTTGTGGAAGATGGTTGGTAGATCCCTAGCACATCACCAGCCAGAACTTGCCGGGGAGGGTCCAGGACATACTCATACACATTCAAGTAGGCAGTTTGAATTGCCTCCATGTTGACTGTACTTCCAACTTTCACATATGTACCAGTTGTGTTCTCTCTCCACACTTGTAGTTCAGGGTACTGTGTGGCAGATGCTCTGTATCGTGCAGCAAATGTCCACCTCACCACAGACCCACTTCTTGTGAAAGTCATGTTTGGAATGATCAGTTGCCGGCCATACATGTATGCAAAGTCCCGAATGAAGAATGCTTCATCAGTCAACCTTTCTCTCGTGATGAATCCTTCAGTGCAGTTTTCAGCATTTCCTCCTAAAGAACACAAACAAAAACATACAATAATAATTTCCTGGGATGGTAAATTCAACTTACCTTTGACTTCTACAGCCACCAATGGTAGATCATTGTAAAATCCTCTTCCAGTTGTGGATTGAGTGGGTAGTGGTGAATCCTGATAGAAACGCACAAAGTTCTGTGGTCCACCCCCTGTCTGATAGTACACGACTACCTGAGTGTTATTACGATGAGGCTGGTACAATCCAAGGAAATCATTAGTTTGGAATTCCAGTGGTGGGTTTGGGATGTATTCATACACATTCAGGTCATCAGTAGCATTCAATGCAGTAATGTTACTGAAGGTAGTCCTGTCATATGTATTAGAAGACCCTCGTCTTTGCCTCCAGATCTGAAGCTGGAGGTAGTTGGTAGCTTGTGTCAGTGTCCTCTGGGCACCAATAATCCACTTGGTCAGTTTTCCAGTGCAGGTGAAATTGATACCAGGGATGATATGCTGCTGACGCTCATGACTTCTAACATCATTGGTATCTCTGGTAGCATACACATTCTCAGCTATCCTAACTGCCTCCTCATTAAGAAAGCCCTGGACACACTGGGGGGAAGCTACAAGGAGTGAAAGATCATTTCAGTAACTGAAATAGCATATGCCTGGAGTTCACTCTCAAGGAACAGAACCTTATGAGCAACACAGAGCAGGTGGCTCATAAGCTGCTGACTTAATCTGTTGATTCTCACTTGTGTTTACAGCAACCAGAGGGTAGTCGCTTCCAGTTTTAGATTCAACTGTGTCAAATACTTCCAGAGACATCGCAAGGTCTCTAAAATAGTTGCGGTGATAACCGTAGTTTCTTTGGACACTTACATACCATAAACTCAATCTTCTATCTGTAACACCACCCAGTTGATACACTCCCAGGATATCATCAGCTTGAAATGGCACTGGGTTTTGTGGTACATATTCTGCAGCAGTGAGTCCGGGCTCATCCACAGTCCAAAACATTTCTCCACTATCACTGCTCGACTCGTACACTCTCTCATATCTCTCAGTTCCACTAGGTCTCCAAAGCTGAAACAGTGGGTACTGGTTGCGATCTCCACCAGTTCGACTCCTAGCCACAAAGGTCCACTTACTGATGTTACCACTGCATGAAAACCTCATGGAAGGGAGGATCCTCTGTCCTCCAACCCCTTCTTTTCCACCATAAAGCAGTACAGCTTTTCTCCTGAGAGTGTCCAGCCCAATAAAACCACGAACAGGTGATGCACTGGTTTCTTCTTGACCTGAAGATCATGCAGGTGGATTAACAGCCAAGCTAACTTGATAAATGTGCCAAGCTATGCATGACTACCTCAATAACTTGGCTACTAGCCTGATCAAAATTTGGAGAATTGAATACCGGATATGCAAGGCCACAGATACATGTACTTCGAGGTGGTGTACCGATCGTCTAGAGTACCTGCACAGTGGTGGAAAACAACACTGCAGATGCACATCAGTAGCACACGCTTCGTCACGTTCATTGGCATCTCTCTTCTTACGCTAACACTTGAACCAGGCACAAGCTAGCTACTCGTGCCAATGATGATATACACTGTAGGGCGAGACCTTCTGAAGTTCTGTCACATGCATGCAATATGGGTGGAGCTAGTAGGCTAAACCGACAAGCCCAGCCCATACAGCACTATTTAGTCTCGCTGGCTGGACTCTCACGCAGTCTGGCCCGCGAGACTACAACGTGCTAGAGTATATGCACTACTTGAGCATAGCTGAATATGACTAGTTTCAGAACATGAAAGGTACACATCATGCAAAGCCAACTTGGTAGAAAGACTCATACAGTATTCACACTATCTGTTGGCAACGCATACCAAAAAAAAATAATAAAAAATGAAACAGTTACTAATAAGCAGGAATGGGGTGCAGGGGTAGTACACTAGCTACTAATAATCATGCATGTATGTCCCCTGCAGTTCAGGGTAGAGGTCTTTGCCAGCCTCAAGTGGAGCTCCCAGCACTGCAGCTTGTGGGTGGACCCTCATGTCCTCCTCAGACCAGTTCAGCAGGTCAGTGACAGGGGAGGAGAGAGCATGAACAAGCTCAGCAAAGTCAGGTCGAGACGGTTTGTCTGCATTCCTAATAAGTTAACATACAGCATACATTAATGTGATATTCTCAAACACCACCCTCCTAATAGCTACTGGTATGTGATAGAAACTCACCAGCACTGGATCATGAGTTCATATAGAGCCTTGGAGCAACCCGGGGGAGGGGGGAGACGGTACCCACGGTCCACCAGCTTCATTGCCTATGGTAGAAGGACCAGCAGACCATATAAGGAATGCTCAAGTAGTCATTGTGCAAGTTACAGTTTACATACAACTCACAATATGGGGCTTCCTTAGGCCCTACCTGCAGATTTGAATATTCCTCAAATGGTTTGTGTCCCAGACTCCATATCTCATACATCACAGCTCCATAACTCCACACATCACTGGCAGTAGAGTACTTCTTGAAATGCAGAGCCTGTATGTACAATTACAATGATTTGAGCATGTTACATATACAACTTCTTCATACCTCAGGTGCAGTCCATTTGACTGGGATCTGTCCTCCGTGTGACATATAGTAGTTCTCATCCATCAGATCTCGTGACATTCCAAAGTCAGCAATCTGCAAGCAACAGCCAAGAAAGTGCCGAGAGAGACAACGAAAACAAAAAAAAAAGTAATGTACTACATAAGCTGTGAACCTTTGGAAACTTATCTAGAGTCGACAAAAATGTTATGACAGCGCAACTGAAAATACAGAAAGTTCACAGCATCTGCACACACTTTCTATTCTCACCATAGCAAGACTGTCATCAAACCATACCTTGCATGTCTTGTCCCCTGCAACCAGGATGTTCCTGGCTGCGAGATCTCTGTGCACAAAGGATTTGCCTGCTAGGTACTGCATGCCCGAAGCTACGTCCTTGCAGAAAACAAGGAGGGTATGGGGGGTATCCGATGGCACCATCTCTCCTGGTCTGATATGAAATGCATAAAATAATGCTTGTTAGAAGCTTGAAGTATACCTGAAACAGTTTCCTTTGGGTTAGACCTTGATTTCTTGACCCGAGCTCTTGATATAACTTACACTGGTCTCTGCTTAATGAGGTAGTTTCTGAGGTCTCCATTCGTCAACAGCTCCAACACAATCATGACCTACAGTGTGTTTAGTTTATGGTTGTTGGTTGTATACAGTATAGTAGTATTGGTGCTCTAATGCACATGCTGTCTAGGTTCACACTAGTCATTTATGTAGCTAAAATGATCCTGGTAGCCAAAATTCTTTGCCGAGCGTTATTGCACATTCAGTTTCACTACGTGCAATAAAGGTAATTCCTTCTACAGGTGTGAAATGTATGTAAAGTGCTTCCATGTACAAACAAAAAGAGTGGGTTGTTTTTACTCACAGGTTCCCCCACAGTGATGACTCCGAGGAGCTTCACTACATTGGGGTGTCTGAACTGCCCATTGATGGCAGCTTCCTGCAGAAACTTGACTCTGTCTTCCTGTGAGGCACTGGACTGCAGTGTCTTCACAGCCACTTCTACAGCACCAGCCGGAGACTGCCATATCCCCTTGTTCACTGTCCCAAACTGACCAGAACCAAGATGCTCTGTTATCCTGAAGAAACACACACAAAAGAACCCCAAAATTATAACAGTGATGTACTTAGGTATAGTGTGTGAGTCCAAAATTAGCACTGAAATACTACAAAGGTGTGGTGTGTGAAACTACTCACTGGATTTGGTGTCTGAGTATCTCTCGGTACTTTTTATCTGCTAGTTGCTGGTAGAGGCCCTCAGAGTCTGAGGCGGGACTCCAGTAGGTAGCACTCTCCTCAAAGAATGTGGGATCTGGCCCAACAGAAGAATACTGGCTCTAGAAGGAAAGAAGGAAGAGAGCAGAGAAAACATCAGTAGAGTGTTACTGCACTTATCAATCAGGATCAAACATAGCTCAATTTTGCTTTCCATCAAAAAAGGAATGAAAGAGGACATCTCCCCTTACCTCACTAAGGCTAGCATAGATATTTTCTGCAGGAGTGGTTTTGAATGCTTTTCTGTCACCCTGTGTAAAACAACAACAGTGCGCACACAAAATAATTACAGATCCTCATTAACTGCTTCTTATCAACTGATAAGTGTGGTTGTAAAGCAATACTGGCTCCTAGAAGTAGTAGAACAATAGGCTGCACTGCATGTGCTTTTATAGTTAGCAATCTGAGACAACAACAATTAAATTTAAGGTTTCAGAAAAAGGTGACATCAATAAAGTTACATACCTCTGTTGGAACATACAGTCCCCAATTGTAGCATGTTGCATATCTCTACATGAAGAAATGTATACAACCATTCATTATGTGAAGTCTCATAATCCTCAGACAGTTTCCATCTTTCCCACCTCATTGCTCTTGTAAACATTGCGCTGTTGAGGCACCGGCACTTCATACTGGGGCTGGTTCTCCTGGTGTGCACTGTGTGGTTCTAGTGTGTGGTTGTTGTGGTAGACTGACTGTGTAGGCTTAGACTCCACTTCTGCATAGTGGTAGACAGCCTCCCCTGCAGGAGATGAGTGGTATACTGACTTGTAACAATGTCCTTCTAAGGGAAGATGAGTAAACAAAACAACAACAAGGAATCGAAAGTGAAGGATTACAGTGCCTCTGAATTAATAAGACCTCAACGTTTTGATTGCTCAGTACGTGTTAAGCTACACAAAAATCCACACCGAAAAATGGCTAGCATGCAATACAGTGGATACACCAGTTTCTCACTTTTTAAGCTAAATTCTCACTGCAATTATGGGATGCTAGTTTAGATCATAAAAAAGGAACTGATTGCCAAAGCAGTGTTTTGGCCAAGTATTTGGTTACTAAAATTGTGCGACTATCTTTTTCATACTAATTCTTAAAGATCTAGTAAGAATTAGCTAGTGAAATTTACTCAAGCATTCACTCCCACTAGCATGCATGCAATACTTTGCTAAAACAACAATTTAGTGTTTAATACTAGTCTAACTAACTTGCAAAATAACAGAGGTATTTGCCTGTGAAAACAGTTGATGGAATTGTGAGGTGGGAGTATAATATAATCATCTTACTGTAACCATATTATCCAGATCAGTTTACTGCACTAAGAGCGCACTCCATTTTTTATGAAACACTTACCTGCATAGATGGGATTTTCCACAGTTTTCTCCTGAGAGTCAGGTTCATTAGGGCTTTTCCTCTGCCTCCTCCTCAGCACCAGTATGACCAGCAGTACCGCTGCTATGGCTGCCACCACCACCACCATCACCCCCACCAGTGCCCCAGCTATAGCCCCAGCTGGTGACCCATTCACAGGAGACCTGTCTGAACCTGGGGTTGGTAGGAGGGAGAATGCTGGAGTATAGGCAACTGGAGGTGGGGTATTGCCTGGGTTGGGAAGCGTGGTTGATACAAGGAGTCCATTGATGCTTCTTACTGGTATTGTGGTTCCTGAAACAAAAATTTGTACAGAAGAAGTTAGTGTGAGGGACAAAGGTAGAGAGGTATGGGTAACTCCATGAAGCATAGAACCTGGTTTGGGAAGCGTGGTTGGTGCAGACAGTCCAGTGCTGCTTCCAACTGGAGCCGTAGTTCCTAAAACAGAGATTTGTAGAAAATGAGACATGCTGGACAAAGATGGATTTAGGATGCATTATACCTGGGTTGAGAAGTAGGGTAGACACAAGGAGTTTAGTGCTTCCTACAGCTGGTACTGTGGTTTCTGAAAGAGAGGTTTATAAAAAGGGGTTAGAAGGAATGGCAAAGTTAGAGATATAGTGAATGTATGGCACCTGGGCTGGAGAACATGGTATATGTAGGGAGCCCAGTGGTGAACGTAGGGAGCCCAGTGGTGAACGTAGGGAGCCCAGTGGTGAATGTAGGGAGCCCAGTGGTGATAAACTCTTCGATACAACTTCCTGCACTTCTTCCTAAAAAAATACAAAAATGATTTTATGGGTCCTCTTAAGTTGGCTTGACTTACCATTAACTTCTATAGCCACTAGTGGTAGATCATTGCCATTTCCTCTTCCAGTTATAGTAATTGGTGAATTCTGATTGGAACGTGCAAAGTTCTGTGTTCCACCCCCCTCCTGATAGTATACCACTATCTGAGTGTCACGAATGCGAGGCTGGTACAACCCCAGGATATCGTTAGTTTGGAACTGCAGTGGTGGGTTTGGAATGTATTCATACACATTCAGATAACCGGTAGTATTCAATGCAGTAATGTCGCTGAAGTCAGTTCTGTCATATGTATTAGAAGACCCTTGTCTTTGTCTCCAGATCTGAAGCTGGGGGTAGTTGGAAGCTTGTGTTTGTGTTCTCCTCCGGGCACCAATAATCCACTTGGTTAGTGTTCCAGTGCAGGTGAAATTGATACCAGGAATGATACGCTGCTGACGCTCGTGAGTTCTAACATCGTTGGTGTTACTGGTAGCATACACGTCTGCAGCTATCCTAACTGACTCCTCATCAAGAAAGCCCTGCACACACTGGGGAGAAGCTAGAAGGAGCATAGTAACCAGCAAAGCTAAATAGGAGTACATTAGCACAAAAGCTTATGAACAACAAAGATAAGCATCTTAGAAAGGGTCTGTTGATTCTTACTTGTGTTCACAGCAACCAGAGGGTATATATAGTCATTTCGATTTTGTGCTTCACCGATGTTAAATACTTCCAGTGATGTATCAGACCTTCTACGATAGTTGAGATAACCATATCCATCTGAGACATCTGCATATCTCACACTCAGTCTACTATCTCCACCACGAGGTTGATAAACTCCAAATATATAACCAGCTTCAAAAGGTACTGGGCTATCTGGTATATATTCTTCAAGAGTGAACTGAGATTGGCCCGACATTGTTGATGTGATGCTCGACTCATACACTCTCTCATATCTTCCAGTTCCATTGGGTCTCCAGAGCTGAAACCGTGGGTACTGGTCACGATTTCTACCAGTTTGACTCCTAGCCACAAAGGTCCACTTACTGATGGTACCACTGCATGAAAAGTTCATAGAGGGGAAGACCCTCTGTTGTCGCAACTGTTCAACACTGTTATAAAGCAGTACAGCATTCCTCCTGAGAGTGTCCAACCCAATGAAACCACGGACAGGTGGTACACTGGTTTCCTCTTGACCTGCAAATCATGTGGAATAACAATCAAACTACTAGTTCGAGGCTACCATACCGGCTATGCAAGCTGTCTACGTACGTGATTAAATACCTGCACAGCGGTGGAAAACAACACTGCAGATGCAGATCAGTAGCAAACACTTCACCATGTTCAATGACATCTTTCTTCAAATACGCTATAGCTGCCAGTGCCGAGGCGAGAGTTTCTCACACTCCAACTGTGCAACTGTGCAGATGACAATGTCAACAGCTAGGTGGAGCTATTACTAGTAGACCGGAAGCGATCGATGGGCCGTGAGCATGTATCACAGCATTGCTCTGACAGTTTCTACACAGACTATACATTACGCTTTTGACTCAGAACTGCACGAAGCCAGACTCTTACACGAAAAGCGGGAAGACCCAGAATTTCTTTGGTTGATTGTCTACAGCAAATTGTTTGAGAGTCTGGCTTCGCCGACGCGAGACGAAGAACTGCAAGGTCTACATCACGTGCCAAATTTGAAGACATCCCCCAGTATTCTGTAGGCAAAATCAGCGTGTGGCAAAAGCATATATGAATATCAAGTGTAAAGAAAAAGGTAATAATAAGGGGGTGGGAGGTTGAAAGCTAGCTACTAATAATTGAGCATGTATGTCCCCTGCAGTTCAGGGTAGAGGTCTTTGCCAGCCTCCAGGGGAGCCCCCAGCACTGCAGCTTGTGGGTGGACCCTCATGTCCTCTTCAGACCGGCTCAGCAGGTCAGTGACAGGAGAGGAGAGAGCATGAACAAGCTCAGCAAAGTTAGGCTGAGACGGTTTGTCTGCATTCCTAATAAAGATACGGCAACATTAATACACATCATGCCAAATGGAGGCTGCATTCCTAGTTAACGTAATAGACCTTTGTGGAAGTAACCTTCAAAACATTATTACATGCATAAATATGTACCACTGTAGAAACAAAATTGTTGTTTCAACAAAGTATTTGAGTAGCATGACTTTCTCTCCCATGCATGCTAATTCAGTGCCAGAAAAGAATTCATGCAGTGGGAGCTGATACTTGAGTAAACCTTACAACTCTCTCCCCAAACACTGAATTATTAGCCTGAGAGGAATAGTAACATGAGTCCGTGCCTGGAACGAGGCTACATAAATGGTAGTACTGAGCTTTTAAATTAGCATGCAATTATAAAGCCATACCTAGTCAACTGCTAACAGTGAGTCAGCTGGTTGTGAATTACACAGTCAATTAGTGGTTTTGAGTACTATTGCTTCCCTTCAAAGGGAACTGAAAACGGTAGTAACCAAATACTCAGTTGGTGAAACAACCGAATGTTGCTGCTGTTTTAATTATCTCATGAGATATATCCCAGGTTATCTACAATTATTGATGGAATGTTTATAATGCTAGCTGCATGATTTGTAGCTACGAAAACTCACCAGCAATGGATCATGAGTTCATATAGAGCCTTGGGGCAGCCTGGGGGAGGGGGGAGACAGTATCCACGGTCCACCAGCTTCAGTGCCTGTGGTAGAATTAAAAACAAATGCTGTGTGTGTAGGCCGAATGAGCTGATGTACAAGTATATATATATATATATATACACAGTCATAGCATCGTATAACTATGAAAGCGTCTGTTCATCAGACCAAACAGTGAGGTTCTGCAGGTGAGCTAGCTAGTTTTTTTAAAAATGAACAGTGCCGACTTTGTCTTGCTTTTGATTTCATGTACCCTGACACTGCAACTTCAACATTCACTTTTCATGCAATCAGTATAGTTCCATTGAGCACTCTTGTCAAGAGCAAGCACCACTCACCAGTGTGGGGCTTGTTCAGGGTCAATGGTTTATGTCCCAGACTCCATATCTCGTACATCACAGCTCCATAGCTCCACACATCACTAGCAGTAGAGTACTTCTTGAAATGCAGAGCCTGTATGACAATGAACTTGAGCATGTTCCAAACAACTTCTATAGTTTCTTCATACCTCAGGTGCAGTCCATTTGACTGGGATCTGTCCTCCATGTGACATATAGTAGTTTTCATCCATCAGATCTCGTGACATTCCAAAGTCAGCAATCAGCCAAGAAAGCATGCATTACTCAATATAGTGTCAAGAAAGTGAGATCGACAGGAAAAATTCAGGATTCAAACCCATGCAAGACCTTCTGAATACTAGTCAGACGCTCTTACCACTAATGGGTGCAGAGGAGTGGAAGATAAGCCTTAGTATATAGTTGATGTGCCCTTGGCTACATAAGCAAAACTTCCTACTCTCTCCAGGCTGAACTGAACTGGAGATGGGCCAGCTGGCTGAACTAAGCAATAGTTGACCTACTTGTGTACAACTATCAGGCATCAGCCATGAATCAATAATTAATATGTTGATTAGAGAATTAAACTTTACTAATCAGAGATTGTTGATTGCAGAATTTGAAGAAAAAATACATGCTCTATTATTATTATGAATGATAACATCCGTACACACAAACAACAACAAATCAACAACATGGCAATACTATATAACAAGCTATACCTTGCATGTCTTGTCCCCTGCAACCGGGATGTTCCTGGCTGCCAGATCTCTGTGCACAAAGGATTTGCCCGCTAGGTACTGCATGCCTGAGGCTACATCCTTGCAGAAAACAAAGAGAGTATGGGGGATGTCCGATGGCACCATCTCTCCCGGTCTGATATAAGAGTACAAATTGACAACAATGCAAAGTTCTAAACTAAATTGACATTTTAAGTTTTGGTGGCTGAAATCCCCTGCATGACCATTTTAAGTCACCCTGCACAAGGCCTCCTGAACTCACTATAAACTTACGCTGGTTTCTGTTTAATGAGGTAGTTTCTGAGGTCTCTATTTGTCAACAACTCCAACACAATCATGACCTACAGTGTATGTATTGCTCCAATAATACGGTTGCTATAGTTACATGGTTGTAGCTAAACAACTATTACATGCAGTACATATGCAGATATATAAAGATGATGATAATCTGATGACCAAAACTTGTTCACTGCAAACAATGAAACTAACAGTTTCAATATTTAATAAATTTATCATCCATGTATGGTAAGCACTTCTAGTACATTCCACACCCATTGAAGGAAAATCATATTACCCACCTGTTCAATGAACCCTGAAACTGCAGTAACCATGCACTCGTGGTTATTTTAACCTAGTATTTTTCACAGTGATATATACTGTGCATCTGGGAATGTACTACTAATTGGAGAATTAAAACTGTTTCACTCACTCCATCTTCCCACCTCAACTGAATTACTCTCCTAAGTTTTATGAACTTTGGCACTTCATACTGGGGCTGGTTGTCCTGATGACTGATGTGTGCCATCTGGTTCTACTGTGTAGTAGACTGGCTGTGTAAGCTTAGGTTTAACATCTGCATAGTGGTAGACAGCCTCCCCTGCAGGTGATGAGTGGTACTGTAACAGTGCTCTTTTAGACTGTACGAAGGATTACAGGTAGAAACTATCACAGAAAATTCAACATCAACCACACCGATGCATTCAAAGATGTTTAGCTGCGTGCATGCTATGCTATAGTACAAAAAATGTACATGTATGGTTAGGGAGAGTCAAGTATAAAATACCCCCTCTACACTCATATCAGTAGCACATGAGAGTTTCATTTTTCAGCGTTCATCACAAGACACTAAATCAAATTACATAGTCATAACATTCATCAGTTCCAGTTCCAGTTCCAGTTCCAGTTCCAGGAGGCACCTGCCCGTATGCTACATTGTGTGTTGCAGGAATAGCATCCTCTGCAGTCATATAGGCTACGTTCCCTGTGGTTGCAATCTCTGTAGTTGTGTAGGCTACATTCTCTGTGGTTGCAAATTTCACAGTGTTGGTGACATAGGCATCATTTGTGTTCATTTCAAAGTGTTCAAGTTTAACCTCATCAGGAACAGATGCATTCAGTTCTGTTGAACCTGTATGCATAAAGAGTGTGTGTGACAGACATTGAAATTGTGGTGATTAATGAAGATCTGCTCCAGCTCAAGGTTATATAAATTTTGCTCAGAGCATCTTGCCTCATGCTGGAATAGATGTTATGAGGTGAAAATAGAGGAAAGCGAAAAGGCCAGCAGTCGCCGGGAGTCGAACCCAGGACACCTCTGGCTTGAGCCGCCAGTGCTCTGCCACTGAGCTACGGCAACCGAACAACCACCAACCCTCACAATCCTCTATATGTACTGTGTATACATGTATATAAATTTTGCGTGTGAATCACAATAGGTACGTCTGTTCATAAATTGACACAAGCATGAGGAACTCTCATCCACCCACCCCACTCTAGCCTATCAGTCAAGACTAGAAAGTGACATCATGAAGTAGGCACTTGACCACAACACACAGGTGGTTAGCTAATTAGTAGCTAAAAGCAACAATAATACATCACTGTAGAAATAGATTTAATCACATAATTCTTCTGATTGCTGACAAACTGAAGAGACAGTATAGTTATGAGAGGCTTGTCTTGGTATTAGCATAGATAATAATGAAAGGTTAAGAACCAGAATGGTCCATCCTGTACAAAAAAAAAATGTGCATGCTCAATCTATTCAATGACTGCTGTGCTTAATGTATACTAGAGTTGTAGAAACTTGAGCTAAGGTCCTGCATGTTAATTGCAGCATCCCAGTTTTCAAGTTTCATATACTTGGATATACTTGCAGTAGGATACCGGTGCATGCAACAAATTGCCCAATAAATTTTGTACTATGATACACCCAATTCCATAGTAAGAACAAATTGATACCTAGAAACTCCACAGGCAGTTGATTGACTCCTAAATGCCCAGGCAGATGTTTTGTACACAAAGTGCATTTAGCCTCGTGCTAAGGCCATCCCACTGGCAAGATTTTGACAGTGTACTTTAAACGGAAAAGTATGCATATAACTGCATACGAGACTGCTGCAACGAAGAGGCTGCTGAGCTACAAGTAACTTATAGCAGATTATGAATATTTATTTACGGGCTAAAAAGTGTAGCAGCCAAAGCTGCTACAGCCACTACGGTTCCTACACCAAACATACAAGGTAGTTTACACTGTAAACAAGGCAGCTTATAGGAACATCCTTTTACAACTTCCTGTGGTATATGAAACAGAATCTACGACTTCCTGTCAGTATAATATCCACCTGTTACTATAGAAACAAGGATGAAGTGGAGAATATACACTCATGTCACCATCACACTTCATATATCTGCATATACTACTAACTACACTTCATAGATTGTTACCTGCGTAGATGGCATTATCTACAGTTCTCTCCTGAGTGTCAGGTGCATGAGGGCTTTTCCTCTGTCTCCTCCTCAGCACCAGAACAACCAGCAGCACCACTGCTACGGCTGCCACCACCACCACCATCACCCCCACCAGTGCCCCAGCTATAGCCCCAGCTGGTGACTCACTCACAGGAGACCTGTCTGATCGCAGGGTTGGTAGGAGGGACAATACTGGAGTAGAAGTAACTGGAGGGGTCAATACAAGGGATGCAGTACTGCTTCCAACTGAAGCTGTGGTTCCTTAAATAGAAGTTGCTATGAACAGGATACTCAATTCAACTCTTTACAGATATTTAACTCACCCTCTGGTTCAAATGAAACTGCAACAAGAGGAAGCACATTATTTATTAGAGAATTAGTGATCATGAAGGAATCCTGTGGTCTAGATACTTCAGTGTACCAATTGACATGGTTGGAATCAGACATAAACACGAGTTGAACACGACTATTTCTGTAAGATGTTTGGTAGATTCCTAACACATCACCAGCCAGAACTTGCAGTGGAGGGTCCAGGACATACTCATACACATTCAAGTAGGCAGTTTGATTTGGTCTCATGTTGCCAATACTTCCAACTTTCACATATGTACCAGTTGTGTTCTCTCACCACACTTGTAGTTCAGGGTATTGTGTGGCAGACTCTCTGTATCGTGCAACAAATGTCCACCTCACCACAGACCCACTGCTTGTGAATGTCATGTTTGGAATGATCAGTTGCCGACCATACATGTATGTAAAGTCCCGAATGAAGAATGCTTCATCAGCTAACCTTTCTCTGGTGATGAACCCTTCAGTGCAGTTTCCATTAACTTTTACAGTCACCAATGGTATATTATTGTCAACACCACCTCCAGTTGTAAATCCACTGGTTACTGGTGAATTTCGGTTGGAACGTGCAAAGTTCCGTGGTCCACCCCCACTCTGATAATACACCTCTACCTCAGTGTCACAAATGCGAGGATGATACAATCCAAGGAAATCATTAGCTTGGAACTCCAGTGGTGGGTTTGGAATGTATTCATACACATTATTCAGATCATCAGTAGCATTCAATGCAGTAATGTCATTGAAGGTAGTCCTGTTAGAAGACCCTTGTCTTCTCCAGATCTGAAGCTGGGGATATCGTGGGTTGGTAGCTTGTGTCAGTGTTCTCCTGGCACCAATAATCCACTTGGTCAGTGTTCCAGTGCAGGTGAACTTGATACCAGGGATGATACGCTGTAGCCTCGTTCCCAGGCTCTTGTGCGTGGGCGGGGAGAAAAGGGCCTGGTACACACTGTTTGCGCATGCTCAGTTTTCCCAGGATTTCTGGGAATTTGGAAATTTCCGTAAAATATGCTCCGTTACACTAACCTCCGCAAGGCACGCCGACTTCTCCCGTATAAAAGATGCCTGCCACTGATCACGCTCTGTGTAGACGATGATGAGGGAGCGACGAAGGTACTCAGCTCTTCGCTTGCAGGAATTGTCCACGCGTTCGTCCAGCAGAAAGGTCCATTTCGTGATGTTACCACTGCATGAAAAGTTTGTAGAGGGGAGGATCCTCTGCACTCCAAAGTGTTCAAAACTGTTATAGAGCAGTACAGCTTTTCTCCTGAGAGTGTCCAGCCCAATGAAACCTCTAGTTTCTTGACCTGAAGATCATAAATTACGGTCTATAGTTACCAAAATAGCAGCTAAAATGGTAGCTAACATTCTACGTCTCAGTTATTAGCTACAGCCTGGTCATAGTGAAAACCGGCGGTTTAGCTATGCGATTAAATACCTGCACAGCGGTGGAAAACAACACTGCAGATGCAGATCAGTAGCACACACTTCGTCACGTTCAGCCTGAGCATTTTTCTCATTTTATAATCAGTACGCCCCAAGGCGATCCGCGCGATCATTTTGTGATTACGTCATTCACTTCCGGATGGCGCATGGCAAAAGCGCACGAATGCCAATTAGCTGCTGTGTGTATGGGTCACGGTATGTGAGAAGAGGTAGCGTTCGGTTCTTTCGATTCTCCAAGGCCCCAAACTTGCGGGGATTGTACGAAAAAGCTATCAAACGACACAAATGGTAGGCGAAAGCTCATACTGTCACAGTAGGTTTTGTGGAAGTCAGTTCACTACTGGTACTACCTAGGGTAGCTACAGCTGGTAAAAGCGTTTGAATGGTTTATCTACTCGATAGTGAGCTAGGATCGCTTCTGCGTCATGGCTATACTCACTGTACTGTTCGCCCTTTGCCATAGTACACGGCAATCCGGCCAGTGGCGTAGCCAGAGTTCAGCAATTACCTGGGCACTTGGTGGGCGTAAGCCCACCACACTCTAGGGGGGTCTGGGGGCATGCCCCCCCCCCCCCCCCCCCCCCCGAGAAAATTTTTTGGAAATTTTAGGTGCTCAGAGGTGCATTCTGGGGCCTTCTGAGACAGCGTAGCTCGCACCCGTCGCTCATATTTGCTGCTGAAGTTGACGGGCAAAAAAGCTAACATCGTGGATAAGGCCAGGCAAACCGGATTTATTGTTTTGCATCAGCGCCCGCTTCCTTCGAGACCTGCCGCCTCAACTGTCATTATCGCCCTCCGGGCAATGACGCGCCCACTTTTAATGGCCGTAGCGCGGTGGATTTGCCGAGCGTGTATAGCGTTTGCTAGTAACAAATAATGAATAACTAGGGGAATGCAGTGCATTGTGGGGCGAGCGTGAGGGAGTTGTATGGTGCAGTAGCGTTCCATATACACTACCTTTTCCCACTTGCATATATGTCTCATTCCCAGGACTTCCCCACCTCCAACTGTAGCCTGTAAAACTATACAGGAGGAGAACACCTGGGGAACAGGCTATATATATAGGATATCAAATGTATATCCCGGTGTTTGTGGAGCAATATAACTTGTGTTGTGCTAATCTTGGGTTCGTTGTACACTCTCTGTGTCATTACTGTGAAATGCTGCATGCAACAAGGTCTCAAAACATTTGGAGGTGGCTTGAAGAGTTGCAAGGATGAGGGTTCAACATCTTGATACGAACAAGTATATTCCGTTGTTTTCCTGTGTCTCCAACTTATTCACATCTTGGCATGCACTGTCTCCTCAATTCACGGTGTATAGTGCACGGATATTTGCTGAGACCATACAGCTGTGCATGGGATCAGAATTCTCTCAGGTATGGGTATAGAGTCAGGGTGGTGTAGACTATTGCCAGCCCTTTTCCAGAGCACAATTACTGGAGTTGTGGTATGGGGTTTTAGAAGCTCTTCTGTAGCTGTTGCTAACGAGGGTTGTTCGGTCAAGTCACACAGACCTCTCTGGTTTGGGTCCTCAAGCTAATCACTCTGTCTTACACAGAACACTCCCGGTTGGCGGCAGTGTCATGCAGCACGTTAATAATCAGCTTCCGTCTTGCTAGTCGTGCCTCCTTTCCTCACCTTTTTCAAGTCCCTGTTACGTTGGTTCCCACTGTTCAGCCTTTCTGTCCTGCTAGTCTTGTCCCTTGAGCAACAGTCAGTGGTTACATGAACTAACTTGCAATGTGGAAATATTGCATCGCGCACAAATGGGGCAGGATGTATATATTACGGAATACGCACGTACCATATAAACATATATATAAAAGACTTAAAAAACATTAAAAATGTATAAAGATGTAGGGATGGCATGCCAAAAAGTATGCAAACAAGGTAGAGATGATGCATGAAAGCAAAGGTCTACATATTGGCAAAGCCCCATCCCTACATCTTTTTCACACTGCAGTTAGACAGTGTGCTCAAGAGCTGAATCTGCACCCATCCATGCAGTTATTAATGCTGTGCATGAGTGCTTGAGTTTTACACACTGATTACTATATGACCAGTCTGCAGCCCACTCGAGCTCACTGTCTAGGTTATACCAGAGGCATATAACAAGGGTACCACTGTCACTACAAGTAGTATGTTGGCAATAAAACTACTAACCTTGGTAGCCACCTACAAGGCACACATATCTATATGTTCATATTAACCTCGTTCCCATGCCATGTGGGAGGAGCTAGAAAGTGCATGGCCTGAGAATGAGGCTACAGCCATGAACTGCTAGTAAAGACTACCCATGCACTGTCTAACTGCAGTGTGAAAAAGATGTAGGGATGGGGCTTTGCCAATATGTAGACCTTTGCTTTCATGCATCATCTCTACCTTGTTTGCATACTTTTTGGCATGCCATCCCTACATCTTTATACATTTTTAATGTTTTTTAAGTCTTGTTTCTGTACTTTTTTTGTTGTTAATCTCAGTTACAGTTAGACCTAAGCCTAAGAAGAATAAATTATTTCAAGTGTAACCACAACACCAGAACTTGAAGCGGCGTTGACAGTTTAGTAGTGATTCCAGTGTCATATCTGCCCTCCCTGGAGAAAAGTGTAATAATTATGTGCTATATAGCCAGCTAGAACCTGATGAAGGGCCAACCACTCTCCGTACCAAACTTTGTGAAACCAATTTCATGATTCAGTTGTCAAATCACATGACGACTGACCAGCTGCAGCACAGAAAACTATCCGATACTGACAACAGACCATCTTAGCTTTACAGTTCACTGAAGCTGCGAGTAGGTTAGTTTTAGTGTAGCTACAAGTAGGCAGCTGAATGCAGCGCCTTACCTACGTGGTGTTCATAAGCCTTTCCCAATGCCGCGGGGGGAAAAAAACCGTGCCCGCCCGCTCCACTCTGCGTCCGCTCGCTTGTGTACTCTCGCTTCCAGACCAATGACCGTGGTCTTCGGTCTGGGAACGAGACTTCGTGTGCGCATGCGTACAAAATTAGAAAATGGCGTCCTTCGCAACGGACAGCAGCCTCAGAGTGTTGTGAATGGCTATTGTTGACCAGGGTGAATTTGAAGCTATGAAGACGCTGAGTGGTTGGGAAGCTGAGCGCTGTGATGAGCATCCGTTTCGTGCTAAAATCAAGGTGAGTACTTGAGCCGTTTTCGAGTTATCGTCGTTTCACAAGTGGTCTGAAGAAAGAAAGAAAGAAAGAAAGAAAGAAAGAAAGAAAGAAAGAAAGAAAGAAAGAAAGAAAGAAAGAAAGAAAGAAAGAAAGAAAGAAAGAAAGAAAGAATACGAAAAATGGTACTTTTGCTACCGCGCACTTTTGCGTTTAGCTGCCTTCCGCGTGGCTTTTGGCCACTTATATGAGTCTTGCTGATCAGAAAGGCACTCAAAGAGGATGTCTGGGCTCTTAAATAAGCTTTTAGCGTGTTTGTGGTGAAGTTATACGGCTTTTGCTTAAGTATTGCATATATTGCGCGTCGGCGCCATCCCTACATAGAGAGTCTACCGACTCTCTGATAAGTAAATAAATAGACAATTTTCCGTTTTCACCACAAGTGTGGGGCTCGCTGCGCTCGCCCCAATGACCGCCCGCACGCACGCAAATCGAACAAGTGGCTGATGCGAAACAACAAATCTAGTTTGCCTGGCCTAAGCGCCATTGGCAGCTTTATTCTACATGACATAATTCTATATATACAGCAACGCTGTTGCGGTTCAGGTAAGTTGACCTCGCATGATTTACCAGGGCACTCAGAAATTCACCAGGGCCTGGGCCCGTATGGGCCCGGGTGTAGCTACGCCACTGAATCCGGCTGCAAAACGGAGCGCTCTTCCCTCCTTTTGCAATTTGCCATCCGGAAGTTAATGACGTAATCTCAAAATTACCGTATGCGCGTAGTCTCGTCCCCATGGCGCATAGCCTCGTACCCAGGCCGTTAATTAGGAAAAACGGCCTAATTAACTTAATTCCTAATTAACGGCCTGGGTATGAGTAGGGTTGGGCGGATTATGCTGGCATAATTTTGGGAATAATAGGTACCAGAAAGCATTGAGCATTATGCGGGAATAATAGGTACATTTTGAGCATAATGTGTCTGTGGTAGACTGGTAGTCTCGTCCTCAGACCGTATCCCAGTCCCAGACCGTGAAGTATCTCGTCCCATGCCCTGTTGGTAAGCGGCGAAGTGAGGGAGCAATGATCAGCAATCGCAGAGTCTGGTGATCTACATTGAACGATGTTAGCGTGGCCACACCCACTCTTGCGGAACGGGGTGTGGCCACGCGAGACTATATACAATGGTCCCATCCTGTTTCAATTTACTTTTTCTGTACAGTGTTAACGAACATACAAGTTTGCTCGTTCCAGAAATAATGGGCATAGTTTGAGCATAATAGGCAAATTTTGGGCATAATTTTAGGCATAATTGGTACAATTTTGAGCATATTGGAATAGCATAATGGGTAAAAAATGGAGCATAATCCGCCCAACCCTAGGTATGAGGCTACATGGCGCATGGCCCAGACACCAAATTTTTCGCGCGCGCCCTGCGGCCTTGTCGAAAGTCCGCAGAGCGCGCGCGAAAAATTAGGTCTGGGGACGAGACTAGTACGCGCGTGGATAAGGTCTTATAGACCGGCCATTGTAAACAGGAAGCGATCGAGGAAGCATGCATCACAGCAATGCTACATAGGCTATACACTGACTCGAGCAGCTCAGTATTCGAACATACACTTCTGATGGCTCGTCTCAGAACTACATGAAGCCAGACTCTCACACGAAGATTGTCTAGCCTTTCTCGAGTTCAGGAATTTATGGACCGATAATTGGTTATAAGCAAGCAAATTGTTTGAGAGTCTGGCTTCCCCGACGCGAGACGAAGAACTGTAAGGTCCACATCATGTGCCAACTTAGAAATTCTACAGTATTCTCTAGCTAGACAAAATCAGTCATGTGTGGCAAAACATGCAAAAGCAGATATGAATATACAAACACAAAAGGCATAGGTACTAACAAGCTACAATGGGTAGGAGGTTGAAAGCTAGCTACTGATTGTGCATGTATGTCCCCTGCAGTTCAGGATAGAGGCTTTTGCCAGCCTCCAGGGGAGCTCCCAGCACTGCAGCTTGTGGGTGGATCCCCATGTCCTCCTCAGACCAGCTGAGCAAGTCAGTGACAGGAGAAGAGAGAGCACGAACAAGCTCGGCAAAGTCAGGTCGAGATGGTCTGTCTGCATTCCTAGTAAAGATACAGCAACATTAGTACACACCATGCCAAATGGAGGCTGCATTTATAATAGAAGCCTGTGTGGAAGTAAACTTCAAAACATTAATACATGCATAAATATATCACTGCAGAAACAAAAATTGCTGTTTTAACAAAGTATTTGCGTTGCTCTCCCATGCTAATTCAGTGCCGGAAAAGAATTCATGCAGTGGGAGCTGATACTTGAGTAAACCTTAAAACTCCCTCCCCAAACACTGAATTAGCCTGGGAGGAAAAGTAAACATAAACAATAGTACTGAGCTTGGAAATATAGCACTGTATAGTCTTTGAACAGAAGTCGGGAATGTAATTATAAACCAAGTGAGCCAGCTGGTTGTGAATCCTTACACAGTCAATTAGTGGTTTTGAGTACTACTGGGGCAAAGGGAATTGATGAGATATATCCCAGGTTGTCTACAATTGATGGGATATATCCCAGGTTGTCTACAATTGATGGGATATATCCCAGGTTGTCTACAATTGATGGGATATATCCCAGGTTGTCTACAATTGATGAGATATATCCCAGGTTGTCTACAATTGATGGGATATATCCCAGGTTGTCTACAATTGATGGGATATATCCCAGGTTGTCTACAATTGATGGGATATATCCCAGGTTGTCTACAATTGATGGGATATATCCCAGGTTGTCTACAATTGATGAGATATATCCCAGGTTGTCTACAATTGATGAGATATATCCCAGGTTGTCTACAATTGATGAGATATATCCCAGGTTGTCTACAATTGATGAGATATATCCCAGGTTGTCTACAATTGATGAGATATATCCCAGGTTGTCTACAATTGATGAGATATATCCCAGGTTGTCTACAATTGATGAGATATATCCCAGGTTGTCTACAATTGATGGGATGTTTGTATAGCTATGAAAACTCACCAGCAATGGATCATGAGTTCGTATAGAGCCTTGGGGCAGCCTGGGGGAGGGGGGAGACGGTACCCACGGTCCACCAGCTTCAGTGCCTGTGGAATTGAAGGTAGTAGACAAATGTTGTGTGTGTGGGCACGAATGAGCTACATATAGCATTGTATAACTATGAAAGCGTCTGTTCATCAGATCAAACAGCAAAGGTTTTGCAGGTGCATGGGCTAGCTAGTTTTGAACAGTGGAGACTTTGTCTTCGGCTTTTGATTTCATGTACCCGGACACTGCAGCCTGGTTGTTGCTTCAACATTCCCAGCCCTTTTCATGCAATCAGTATAGTTCCATTGAGCACTCTTGTCAAGGGCAAGCATCATTCACCAATGTGGGGCTTGCTCATGGTCACCCATGCAACATACCTGTGGATTAGTGTATTTCTCAAATGGTTTGTGTCCCAGGCTCCATATCTCGTACATCACAGCTCCATAGCTCCACACATCACTAGCAGTAGAGTACTTCTTGAAATGCAGAGCCTGTATGACAATGAACTTGACCATGTTCCAAACAACTTCTATAGTTTCTTCATACCTCAGGTGCAGTCCATTTGACTGGGATCTGTCCTCCGTGTGACATATAGTAGTTCTCATCCATCAGATCTCGTGACATTCCAAAGTCAGCAATCTGCAAGCAACAGCCAAGAAAGTGCCGAGAGAGACAACGAAAAAAAGTAATAGCTGATAAACATGTGTATTACAACCAGACATCAGCTGGAAACTTATCTAGTTAATAAAAATGTTATGACAACAACTGAAATTCTATGAAAATACAGAAAGTTCATAACACACAAGACAATACCCTCACCATGGCAAGACTGTCAAACCATACCTTGCATGTCTTGTCCCCTGCAACCAGGATATTCCTGGCTGCGAGATCTCTGTGTACAAAGGATTTGCCTGCTAGGTACTGCATGCCTGAGGCTATATCCTTGCAGAAAACAAGGAAGATATGGGGGGTGTCTGATGGCACCATCTCTCCCGGTCTGATATAAAATGCATAAAATAATGCTTGTTAGAAGTTTTGCAGGTATACCTGAAACAGTTTACTTTGGGTTAGACCTGTCCCCAGCTCGTGATGTAACTTACACTGGTCTCCGCTTAATGAGGTAGTTTCTGAGGTCACCATTCGTCAACAGCTCCAACACAATCATGACCTACAGTGTGTTTTGTTTATGGTTGCTGGTTGTCTACAGTATAGTAGTATTGGTGCTCTAATACACATGCTGTCTAGGTTCACACTACTCATTTATGTAGCTAAAATGATCCTGGTAACCAAAATTCTTTGCTGAGCGTTATTGCACATTCAGTTTCACTACGTACAATAATGGTAATTCCTTCTACAGGTGTGAAATGTAAGTAAAGTGCTTCCATGTACAAACTAAAACGTGGGTTGTTTATACTCACTGGTTCCCCCACAGTGACGACTCCATGGAGCTTCACTACATTGGGGTGTCTGAACTGCCCATTGATGGCAGCCTCCTGCAGAAACTTGACTCTGTCTTCCTGTGAGGCACTGGACTGCAGTGTCTTCACAGCCACTTCCACAGCACCAGCCGGAGACTGCCATATCCCCTTGTTCACTGTCCCAAACTGGCCAGAACCAAGATGCTCCGTTATCCTGAAGAAACACACGAAAAGAAGTATAACAGTGGCTTACTACAAAGGTGTGGTGTGTGAAACTACTCACTGTATTTGATGTCTGAGGATCTCACGGTACTTCTTATCTGCTAGCTGCTGGTAGAGGCCCTCAGAGTCTGAGGCGGGACTCCAGTAGGTAGCACTCTCCTCAAAGAACGTGGGATCTGGCCCAACACAAGAATACTGGCTCTAGAGGGGAGAAAATATTAGTAGACAGAGTGTTACTGCACTTATCAATCAGGATCAAACATAGCTCAATAATTTTGCTTTCCATCAAGACAGGAATGAAAGAGGGCATGATTATCTGCCCTTACCTCACTCAGGCTAGCATAGATGTTTTCTGCAGGAGTGGTTTTGAGTGCTTTTCTGTCACTCTGTGTGAAACAACAACAGTGCATGCACAAAATAAGTACAGATAATCATTAACTGCTTCTCATCCAGTTTGTAAAGCAATCTGGCTCCTAGAAGTAAACAATAGGCTCCACTGTGCTTTTTATAGTTAGCAATCTGAGACAATTAACAGTTTCAGAAAATGCTGACATCAATGAAGTTACATACCTCTGTCGGAACATAAAGTCCCCAATTGTAGTATGTTGCATATCTCTACATGAAGAAATGTACAACCATTCATTATGTGAAGTCTCATAATCCTCAGACAGTTTCCCTCTTTCCCACCTCATTACTCTTGCAAACACTGCGCTGTTGAGGCACCGGCACTTCATACTGGGGCTGGTTCTCCTGGTGTGCACTGTCTGGTTCTACTATGTGGTAGTTGTGGTAGACTGATTGTGTAGGCTTAGACTCCACTTCTGCATAGCGGTAGACAGCGTCCCCTGCAGGAGATGAGTGGTATACTGACTTGTAACAATGTCCTTTTAAGGGAAGATGAGTATAAACCATCACAAAACATAAGAATCAAACATGGAAAGTGAAAGATTACACTTTAGTGGCTCTGAATTAATAAGGCCTCGAGTTTTTGATCACTTACAGTATGTGGAAAGCTACACACAAATCCACACTGAAAAATGGCTAGCAATAAAGTGGGTACACCTGTTTCAACAATTTTAGCTAAATTCTCACTGCAATTATGAGATCATAGATCAGAAAAGAAGGAATTGACTGCCAAAAGTGTTTTAGTCAAGCATTTGGTTACTACAATTGTGTGACCATCTTTTTCATACTAATTCTTAAAGATTTAGTAAGAAGCTAGTGAAATTACTCGAGCATTATGCTAATTAGCATGCATGCAATACTTTGCTAAAACGACAATTTAGTTATTGATTTAATCACTCCAAGAAGAGGAATGTTGTTGTGACCAGAGGTTTGTTGTTTTACAACGTTTTACATGGAGATGCTCTTGTATTCCCTAGAGCACTGCATAGCTCCCAGGGACCAGTATATCATCGTAAACAACATTTGTAACTAACTCACTGTAGCATCTTTGTGTCCAACATTCAACTGAACAGCATACTTTTGGTCATATCAACATTTCTGTTTTTGCTGTAACTACTAGTATATAGATGCATAACTAACTTCCACATGACAGAGGTATCCGCCTGTGCAAACAGTTGTTAGGAATTGTGAGGTGGGAGTATAACAATCTTCTTACTGTAACCATATTATCTAGATTATCTCACTGTACTATGAGCTCACAGTAAACACACTCCAATTGTGTGAAACACTACCTGCATAGATGGCATTATCCACAGTTCTCTCCTGGGTGTCAGGTGCATGAGGGCTTTTCCTCTGTCTCCTCCTCAGCACCAGGACAACCAGCAGTACCATTACTATGGCTGCCACCACCACCACCATCACCCCCACCAGTGCCCCAGCTATAGCCCCAGCTGGTAACTCACTCACAGGAGACCTGTCTGAACCTGGGGTTGGTAGGAGGGACAATACTGGAGTAGAGGTAATTGGAGGTGGGGTACTGCCTGGGTTGGGAAGCGTGGTTGATACAAGGAGTCCAGTTCTGCTTCTAACTGGTACTGTGGAAGGAATAAATGTACAGTTGATACAAGGAGTCCAGTTCTGCTTCTAACTGGTACTGTGGAAGGAATAAATGTACAGTTGATACAAGGAGTCCAGTTCTGCTTCTAACTGGTACTGTGGAAGGAATAAATGTACAGTTGTAGTAGATGGTTCCTAAAAGATAGGGAAGGGGCTAGATTGGGGAACAAACATAGAGGTGTATTGGATGGATGCAGCATAGCTGGGTAGAGAAGTGGGGTAGACGTAGGAAGTCCAGTGCTGCTTCCAACTAAAGATTCCAAAGCAGAGCTTGATAGAGAAGGGGATATACCATCCATTTGATACACACATTTAACTCACCTTCTGGCTCAAAGGAAACTGCAACAAGAGGAAGCACATTATTTGTTCGAGAACCAGTGACCACGAAGGACTCCTGTGGTCTAGATATTTCAGTGAACCAATTGACATGGTTTGAGTTCAATGCAAACAAGAGATGGACACGACTATTTCTGTAAGATGGTTGGTAGATCCCTAGCACATCACCAGCCAGAACTTGCAGGGGAGGGTCCAGGACATACTCATACACATTCAAGTAGGCAGTTTGAATTGATTCCATGTTGTCTGTACTTCCAACCTTCACATATGTACCAGTTGTGTTCTCTCTCCACACTTGTAGTTCAGGGTACTGTGTAGCAGATGCATTGTATCGTGCAACAAATGTCCACCTCACCACAGACCCACTGCTTGTGAAAGTCATGTTTGGAATGATCAGTTGCCGCCCATACAGGTATGTGAAGTCTCTAATGAAGAATGCTTCATCAGCCAACCTTTCTCTTGTAACAAATCCTTGAGTACAATTTCCAGCACTTCCTCCTAAAGAACACAAACAAAAACATACAGTAATACAGTGCAGCTTTCAGCATTTCCTCCTAAAAGACACAAACAAGACCCTTCAATATAATTTCCTGGGGTGGTAAATTCAACTTACCATTAACTTCTACAGCCACTAATGGTAGATTGTTATCAACTCCATTTCCAGTTGTGAATCCACTGGTTACTGGTGAATTTTGGTTGAAACGTGCAAAGTTCCGTGGTCCACCCCTTGTCTGATAGTACATGACCACCTCAGTGTTACGAATGTGAGGCTGGTACAATCCCAGGATATCATTAGCTCGAAACTCTAGTGGTGGGTTTGGAATGTATTCATACACATTCAGGTCATCAGTAGTATTCAATGCAGTAATGTCACTGAAGGTAGTTCTGTCATATGTATTAGAAGACCCTCGTCTTCTCCAGATCTGTAGCTGGAGGTAGCTGGTGGGTTGTGTCAGTGTTTGCTGGGCACCAATGATCCACTTGGTCAGTGTTCCAGTGCACGTGAAATTGATACCAGGAATGATACGCTGCTGGCGCTGGCGGGTCCTAATGCTGGCATACACATCCACAGCTATCCTAACTGCCTCCTCATTAAGAAAGCCCTGCACACACTGGGGATCAGCTACAAGAAGAAAATTAGTAACAGCTAATATAAATAGTATACAGAATCTACCCTCAAATAGCTGAAGAGTCTATGAGAAACACAAGGCAGATGGCTCAAAAGATCCTGACTTATTACAGTCAGATCTGTTGGTTCTCACTTGTGTTCACAGCAGTCAGAGGGTAATCATTTCCAGTTGATGACCCATCAAATTCATCTAGTGATGTCGCAGATCCTTCACGATAGTTGAGATAACCATATCCAGGTGGGACTCTTGCATATCTCACACTCAATTTGCTACTACTTTCACCACCACCTGGATACACTCCAAATATATAACCAGCTTTAAAAGGCACTGGGTTATCTGGTGTATATTCTCCAACAGTGAACACAGACTCATTGTCTGCCATCATGAACACTCCTTCACTACTACTCGACTCATACACTCTCTCGTATTTGACATTGCCATCAGTTTTCCAAAGCTGAAACAGTGGATACTGTGTACGATCTTCACCAGTTCGACTCCTAGCCACAAAGGTCCATTTAGTGATGTTACCACTGCATGCAAACTTCATAGAGGGAAGAATCCTCTGTACTCCAAAATCTTCAACACTGTTATAAAGCAGTACAGCTTTTCTCCTGAGAGTGTTCAGCCCAATGAAACCATGGACAGGTGATTCGCTGGTTTCTTCTTGACCTGAAGATAATATGAAATAAATTACGGTCTAGTTAGCAAAATAACAGCTAAAATGGTAACATGCTACGTCTCAGTTACTAGCTACAGCCTAGTCATAGTGATTTATAGAAAACCGGTGGTTTACGCGATTAAAATACCTCCACAGCGGTGGAAAACAACACTGCAGATACAGATCAGTAGCACACACTTCATCACGTTCAGCCTGAGCATTTTTCTCATTTTATAATCAGTACGCTGTCTGTGCCAAGGCGAGTGTTTTGTCACACTTTACACAATGGAACAGGAAGCGATCGAGGAAGCATGCATCACAGCAATGCTACATAGGCTATACACTGACTCGAGTAGCTCAGTATTCGAACATACACTTCTGATGGCTCGTCTCAGAACTACATGAAGCCAGACTCTCACACGAAGATTGTCTAGCCTTTCTCGAGTTCAGGACCGATAATTGGTTATAACAAAGCAAATTGTTTGAGAGTCTGGCTTCGCCGACGCGTGACGAAGAACTGTAAGGTCCACATCATGTGCCAACTTACAGTATTCTGTAGACAAAATCAGTCATGTGTGGCAAAAGCATATATGAATATACAAATACAAAAGGCATAGGTACTAACAAGCTACAATGGGTGGGAGGTTGAAAGCTAGCTACTGATTGTGCATGTATGTCCCCTGCAGTTCAGGATAGAGGCTTTTGCTGGCCTCTAGGGGAGCTCCCAGCAATGTAGCTTGTGGGTGGACCCTCATGTCCTCCTCAGACCAGCTCAGCAGGTCAGTGACAGGAGAGGAGAGAACACAAACAAGCTCAGCAAAATCAGGCCGAGACGGTTTGTCTGCATTCCTAGTAAAGAAACAGTTAAATACATTAGTACAATCATGTCACGCCAAATGTTCCTAGTAAACATAATAGAAGCCTGCGTGGAAGTAACCTTCGAAACATTATATGTCATTGCAGAAAAAAAAATTGTTGTGTCAACAAAGTATTTTAGTTGCATGACTTTCTCTCCCACGCTAATTCAGTGCCAGAAGAGAATTCATGCAGTGGGAGCTGATACTTGAGTAAACCTTACAACTCCCTCCCCAAACACTGAATTAGCCTGGGAGGAATAGTAAACATAACAGTAGTAGCTACTGTAGTACTGAGCTTTTCAATTCCCTTTGAACATGCAATTACCGTATTTCTTCGATCAGGCTACTATTTATTTCGCTGCTCGTTTTGTGCAGCTACTATTCGAGGGTGGCGTTTGCATGGAAAGCCTGGAGACATCGGCTGGATAAGGTAGGTACGAGTGAGACGGTGACAGTTGCTAGACGCTGTCAGTAGTACGCACAGCCTCTCAGTCCTGTTGTCAGCTGTGGGAACGACTCGTACAACACAAACAGTCCTAGCGCTAGCGTGGTGACCGTTTCATACACGTGCAAGACGTGTGCGCGTGCCGCGTTTACTAGCCGCGACTGCTATTCGAGGGCGGTGTTTATTTCGCTTCAGATTGTGCGGCTACTATTCGAGGGCGGCCACTATTCGAGGGCGGCGTCTATTCGAAGAAATACGGTATATCTAGTCAAGTGATAATTAAGCCAGCTGGTTGCAGTCAGTTATTGGTTTTGAGTACTATTGCTTCCCTTCAAAGGGAATTGAAAACCAAATACTCAGTTGGTGAAACAACTCATTGTTGTTTTGGTAATCTCATGAGACATATCCCAGGTTGTCTACAATTATTGATGGGATGTTTATATTGCTAGCCGCATGATTTGTAGCTACGAAAACTCACCAGCAATGGATCATGAGTTCATATAGAGCCTTGGGGCAGCCTGGGGGAGGAGGGAGGCGGTACCCACGGTCCACCAACTTCATTGCCTGTGGTAGAATTAAAAGTAGTTTAGACAAATGCTGTGTGTGTAGGCCCGAATGAGCTATATATACACAGTCATAGCATCGTTATAACTATGAAAGTGTCTGTTCATCAGATCAAACAGTCAAGGTTCTGCAGGTGCATGGGCTAACTAGTTTTTCTAAAAAATGAACAGTGGCAACTTTGTCTTTCTTTTGATTTCATGTACCTTAACACTGCAGCCTGGTTGTTGCTTCAACATTCATAGCCCTTCTCATGCAATCAGTATAGCACTCTTGTCAAGAGCAAGCATCACTCACCAGTGTGGGGTCACCCCATGCAGTATTACCTGTGGATTTGTGTATTTCTCAAATGGTTTATGTCCCAGACTCCATATCTCGTACATCACGGCTCCATAGCTCCACACATCACTGGCAGTAGAGTACTTCTTGAAATGCAAAGCCTGTATGTACAATTACAATGAATTTGAGCATGTTACATATACAACTTCTATAGTTCCTTCATACCTCAGGTGCAGTCCATTTGACTGGGATCTGTCCTCCGTGTGACATATAGTTGTTCTCATCCATCAGATCTCGTGACATTCCAAAGTCAGCAATCAGCCAAGAAAGCATGCATTACTCAATATAGTGTCAAGAAAGTGAGATCGACAGGAAAAATTCAGGATTCAAACCCATGCAAGACCTTCTGAACACTAGTCAGACGCTCTTACCACTAATGGGTGCAGAGGAGTGGAAGATAAGCCCTAGTATATAGTTGATGTGCCCTTGGCTACATAAGCAAAACTTCCTACTCTCTCCAGGCTGAACTGAACTGGAGATGGGCCAGCTGGCTGAACTAAGCAATAGTTGACATACTTGTGTACAACTATTGGGCATCAGCCGTGAACCAATAATTAATTTTACTAATCTGTTGATCAGAGATTGTTGATCGCAGAATCTGAAGAAAAAATACATGCTCTATTATTATTATGAATGATAACATCAGTACACACAAACAACAACAAATCAACACTACCAAACCATACCTTGCATGTCTTGTCCCCTGCAACCAGGATGTTCCTGGCTGCCAGATCTCTGTGCACAAAGGATTTGTCTGCCAGGTACTGCATGCCTGAGGCTATATCCTTGCAGAAAACAAGGAGGATATGGGGAATGTCCGATGACACCATCTCTTTATCATCCATGTATGGTAAGCACTTCTAGTACATTCCACACCCGTTGAAGGAAAATCATATTACCCACCTGTTCAATGAACCCTGAAACTGCAGTAACCATACACTCGTGGTTATTTTAACCTAGTATTTTTTGCAATGATATATACTGTGCATCTGGGAATGTACTACTAATTGGAGAATTAAAACTGTTTCACTCACTCCATCTTCCCACCTCAACTGAATTACTCTCCAAAGTTTTATGAACTTTGGCACTTCATACTGGGGCTGGTTGTCCTGATGTGTGCCATCTGGTTCTACTGTGTAGTAGACTGGCTGTGTAAGCTTAGGTTTAACGTCTGCATAGTGGTAGACAGCCTTCCCTGCAGGTGATGAGTGGTACTGTAACAGTGCTCTTTTAGACCATACGAAGGATTACAGGTAGAAACTATCACAGAAAATTCAACATCAACCACACCGATGCATTCAAAGATGTTTAGCTGCGTGCATGCTATATTAATTTATATGCTATAGTACACAAAATGTACATGTATGGTTAGGGAGAGTCAAGTATAAAATACCCCCTCTACACTCATATCAGTAGCACATGAGAGTTTCATTTTTCAGCGTTCATCACAAGACACTAAATCAAATTACATAGTCATAACATTCATCAGTTCCAGTTCCAGTTCCAGGAGGCACCTGCCCGTATGCTACATTGTGTGTTGCAGGAATAGCATCCTCTGCAGTCATATAGGCTACATTCTCCATGGTTGCAATCTCTGCAGTCGTGTAGGCTACATTCTCTGTGGTTGCAAATTTCACAGTGTTGGTGACATAGGCATCATTTGTGTTCATTTCAAAGTGTTCAAGTTTAACCTCATCAGGAACAGATGCATTCAGTTCTGTTGAACCTGTATGCATAAAGAGTGTGTGTGACAGACATTGAAATTGTGGTGATTATTGAAGATCTGCTCCAGCACAAGGTTATATAAATTTTGCTCAGAGCATCTTGCCTCATGCTGGAATAAATGTTATGAGGCGAAAATAGAGGAAAGCGAAAAGGCCAGCAGTCGCCGGGAGTCGAACCCAGGACACCTCTGGCTTGAGCCTCCAGTGCTCTGCCACTGAGCTACGGCAACCGAACAACCACCAACCCTCACAATCCTCTATATGTACTGTGTATACATGTATATAAATTTTGCGTGTGAATCACAATAGGTACATCTGTTCATAAATTGACACAAGCATGAGGAACTCTCATCCACCCACCCCACTCTAGCCTATCAGTCAAGACTAGAAAGTGACATCATGAAGTAGGCACTTGACCACAAGACACAGGTGGTTAGCTAATTAGTAGCTAAAAGCAACAATAGTAGAAACTTGAGCTAAGGTCCTGCATGTTAATTGCAGCATCCCAGTTTTCAAGTTTCATATACTTGGATACTTGCAGTAGGATACCGGTGCATGCAACAAATTGCCCAATAAATTTTGTACTATGATACACCCAATTCCATAGTAAGAACAAATTGATACCTAGAAACTCCACAGGCAGTTGATTGACTCCTAAATGCCCAGGCAGATGTTTTGTACACAAAGTGCATTTAGCCTTGTGCTAAGGCCATCCCACTGGCAAGATTTTGACAGTGTACTTTAAGCGGAAAAGTATGCATATAACAGCATACGAGACTGCTGCAACGAAGAGGCTGCTGAGCTACAAGTAACTTATAGCAGATTATGAATATTTATTTACGGGCTAAAAAGTGTAGCAGCCAAAGCTGCTACAGCCACTACTGTTCCTACACCACTGAATAAACATACAAGGTAGTTTACACTGTTTATAGGAACATCCTTTTACAACTTCCTGTGGTATACTAAACAAAATCTACGACTTCCTGTCAGTATAATACCCACCTGTTACTATAGAAACAAGGGTGAGGTGGAGAATATACACTCATGTCACCGTCACACTCCATGTATGTCTGATCTGCCACATATACTACTAACTACACTTCATAGATTGTTACCTGCGTAGATGGCATTATCCACAGTTCTCTCCTGAGTGTCAGGTGATTGAGGGCTTTTCCTCTGTCTCCTCCTCAGCACCAGAACAACCAGCAGCACCACTGCTACGGCTGCCACCACCACCACCATCACCCCCACCAGTGCCCCAGCTATAGCCCCAGCAGGTGAATCACTTACAGGAGACCTGTCTGATCACAGGGTTGGTAGGAGGGACAATACTGGAGTAGAAGTAACTGGAGGGGTCAATACAAGGGATGCAGCACTGCTTCCAACTGAAGCTGTGGTTCCTTAAATAGAAGTTGCTATGAACAGGATACTCAATTCAACTCTTTACAGATATTTAACTCACCCTCTAGTTCAAATGAAACTGCAACAAGAGGAAGGACATTATTTGTTAGAGAATTAGTGATCATGAAGGAGTCCTGTGGTCTAGATACTTCAGTGTACCAATTGACATGGTTGGAATCAGACATAAACACGAGTTGAACACGACTATTTCTGTAAGATGGTTGGTAAATTCCTAACACATCACCAGCCAGAACTTGCAGTGGAGGGTCCAGGACATACTCATACACATTCAAGTAGGCAGTTTGATTTGGTCTCATGTTGCCAGTACTTCCAACTTTCACATATGTACCAGTTGTGTTCTCTCGCCACACTTGTAGTTCAGGGTACTGTGCGGCAGATGCATTGTACTGTGCAACAAATGTCCACCTCACCACAGACCCACTGCTTGTGAAAGTCATGTTTGGAATGATCAGTTGCTGGTTATCATGATTAGGGTCTGCGAAGTCTCCAATCAAGAGTGCTTCATCAGCCAACCTTTCTCTTGTGATAAATCCTTCAGTGCAATTTCCAGCATTTCCTCCTAAAGAACACAAACAAAAAAAAAACAATTATAGTTTTCTTGCAAGGGGCATTAAAAAAAGTTCATCTTACCATTAACGTCTACAGCCACTAATGGTAGATCATTGTCACCTCTTCCAGATGCTGATGTACTGGTTAATGGTGAATCTCGATTTGAAAGAAAATTCTGTGGTCCACCCCCTCTTTGATGGTACACAACCACTTTAGTGTTATTACGATGAGGCTGGTACAATCCCAGGATATCATTAGCTTGGAACTGCAGTGGTGGGTTTGGGATGTATTCATACACATTCAGGTCATCAGTAGCATTCAATGCAGTAATGTCATTGAAGGTATAGTCCTGTCATATATATTAGAAGACCCTTGTCTTCTCCAGATCTGAAGCTGGAGGTAGTTGGTAGCTTGTGTCAGTGTTCTCTGGGCACCAATAATCCACTTGGTCAATGTTCCAGTGCAGGTGAACTTGATACCAGGGATGATACGCTGTTGACGCTCATAACTTCTAACATTGGTATCTCTGGTAGCATACACATCCACAACTATCCTAACTGCCTCCTCATTAAGAAAGCCCTGCACACACTGGGGAGAAGCTGGAAGGAGTGAAAGATCCTTTCAGTAACAAAGCTGAAATAGCATATGCCTGGAGTGTTCATGCACAAGGAACAGAACCTTATGAGCAACACAGAGCAAGTAGCTCATAAGCTCCTGACTTAATCTGTTGATTCTCACTTGTGTTCACAGAAACCAGAGGATAGTCATTTCCCGTCCTAGATCCAACCGTGTTAAATACTTCCAGTGACATCCCAAGGTCTCTAAAATAGTTGCAATGATAACCGTAGCCATTTGGGACACTTACATACCATAAACTCAATCTGCTATCTTCAACACCACCCAGTTGAAACACTCCCAGGATATCATCAGCTTGAAATGGTACTGGGTTTTGTGGTACATATCCTGCAACAGTGAGTCCGGGCTCATCCACAGTCGAAAACCTCCCTCCATTATTGCTCAACTCATACACTCTCTCATATCGTCCAGTTCCATTGGGTCTCCAGAGCTGAAACAGTGGGTACTGGTTGCGACCTTCACCAGTTTGACTCCTAGCAACAAAGGTCCACTTACTGATGTTACCACTGCATGAAAACCTCATGGAGGGGAGAATCCTCTGTCGTCCAACCCATTCTATGCCACCATAAAGCAGTACAGCTTTTCTCCTGAGAGTGTTCAGCCCAATGAAACCATGAACAGGTGATGCACTGGTTTCTAGACCTGCAAGGTCATGCAGGTGGATTAACAGCTTAGCTAACTTGATAAATGTGCCAAGCTATGCATGACTACCTCAATAACTTGGCTACTAGCCTGATCAAAATTTGATGAATTGAATACCGGATATGCAAGGCCACAGCTACATGTACTTCGAGGTGGTGTACCGATCGTCTAGAGTACCTGCACAGTGGTGGAAAACAACACTGCAGATGCACATCAGTAGCACACGCTTCGTCATGTTCATTGGCATCTCTCTTCTTACGCTAACACTTGAACCAGGCACAAGCTAGCTACTCGTGCCAATGATGATATAGAGTAACCCATCCGTTATCGGACACCATCACGCGGACAGCACGATATCTCTCGGACTGCTGAACGCTATGCGTCCGTACTTGGGACGCTTCTTCACATCATCAAGACAAACAAGACAGATAACTGCCAGACTCACTCGATTAAGATCTATGCAGTCACAGCTTTAAAAGTAGCAATTGTCCGAACCATCGGTACTCGGAAAGTGACCCCTAACTGCGGACTATGTTTCTGTAGGGTTTTAGCAAATAGGTTACAGCTGCGCTACACACAAATAGCTAGCTAGCACTCCGATGTTCGATCGGAGCGTACTCTCGACCCGGAAGCCACGGCAATGTTTGCGTACATGCATGCGGCTATGCAGGCGCTCGCTGGAGGGGGGCTTACAACCAACTCAATGTAAACAGCTTGGGTCAATGTCAACACTGCCTACAACATCTCGCAAACCGAACGGGAGTGGTTTGCCCTAGCACATGGCGCGCCTTCGAAACGAAATAGGGGAAGTGTGGAACGAGGAAATGGGAACTGGGGAACGAGGACGTGGAAAGTTATTGGTTATGTCACGGTCTAGCTAGAGTAGGTCATATCAGGTAGCAGCTATACAACCTTTAAAGATTTGTTGTCCGACAGTTTGATGGTGTCCAGAATTAAGTAGTGTCCGGTGATTGATGAGCTACTCTACACTGTAGGGCGAGACCTTCTGAAGTTCTGTCACATGCATGCAATATGGGTGGAGCTAGTAGGCTAAACCGACAAGCCCAGCCCATACAGCACTATTTCTAGTCTCGCTGGCTGGACTCTCACGCAGGAGGAGAGAGTCTGGCCCGCGAGACTACACTATTTCTACGTGCAACGTGCTAGAGTATATGCACTACTTGAGCATAGCTGAATATGACTAGTTTCAGAACATGAAAGGTACACATCATGCAAAGCCAACTTGGTAGAAAGACTCACACTATCTGTTGGCAACGCATACAAAAATAATAATAATAAAAAATGAAACAGTTACTAATAAGCAGGGGTGGGGTGCAGGGGTAGTACACTAGCTACTAATAATCATGCATGTATGTCCCCTGCAGTTCAGGGTAGAGGTCTTTGCCAGCCTCAAGTGGAGCTCCCAGCACTGCAGCTTGTGGGTGGACCCTCATGTCCTCCTCAGACCAGTTCAGCAGGTCAGTGACAGGGGAGGAGAGAGCATGAACAAGCTCAGCAAAGTCAGGTCGAGACGGTTTGTCTGCATTCCTAATAAGTTAACATACAGCATACATTAATGTGATATTCTCAAACACCACCCTCCTTATAGCTACTGGTATGTGATAGAAACTCACCAGCACTGGATCATGAGTTCATATAGAGCCTTGGAGCAACCCGGGGGAGGGGGGAGACGGTACCCACGGTCCACCAGCTTCATTGCCTATGGTAGAAGGACCAGCAGACCATATAAGGAATGCTCAAGTAGTCATTGTGCAAGTTACAGTTTACATACAACTCACAACATGGGGCTTCCTTAGGCCCTACCTGCAGATTTGAATATTCCTCAAATGGTTTGTGTCCCAGACTCCATATCTCATACATCACAGCTCCATAACTCCACACATCACTGGCAGTAGAGTATTTCTTGAAATGCAGAGCCTGTATGTACAATTACAATGAATTTGAGCATGTTACATATACAACTTCTTCATACCTCAGGTGCAGTCCATTTGACTGGGATCTGTCCTCCGTGTGACATATAGTAGTTCTCATTCATCAGATCTCGTGACATTCCAAAGTCAGCAATCTGCAAGCAACAGCCAAGAAAGTGCCGAGAGAGACAACGAAAACAACAAAAAAAAGTAATGTACTACATAAGCTTTGAACCTTTGGAAACTTATCTAGAGTCGACAAAAATGTTATGACAGCACAACTGAAAATACAGAAAGTTCACAGCATCTGCACACACTTTCTATTCTCACCATAGCAAGACTGTCATCAAACCATACCTTGCATGTCTTGTCCCCTGCAACCAGGATGTTCCTGGCTGCGAGATCTCTGTGCACAAAGGATTTGCCTGCTAGGTACTGCATGCCCGAAGCTACGTCCTTGCAGGAAACAAGGAGGGTATGGGGGGTATCCGATGGCACCATCTCTCCTGGTCTGATATGAAATGCATAAAATAATGCTTGTTAGAAGCTTGAAGTATACCTGAAACAGTTTCCTTTGGGTTAGACCTTGATTTCTTGACCCGAGCTCTTGATATAACTTACACTGGTCTCTGCTTAATGAGGTAGTTTCTGAGGTCACCATTCGTCAACAGCTCCAACACAATCATGACCTACAGTGTGTTTAGTTTATGGTTGTTGGTTGTCTACAGTATAGTAGTATTGGTGCTCTAATACACATGCTGTCTAGGTTCACACTACTCATTTATGTAGCTAAAATGATCCTGGTAACCAAAATTCTTTGCTGAGCGTTATTGCACATTCAGTTTCACTACGTGCAATAAAGGTAATTCCTTCTACAGGTGGGAAATGTGTGTAAAGTGCTTCCATGTACAAACAAAAAGAGTGGGTTGTTTTTACTCACAGGTTCCCCCACAGTGACGACTCCGAGGAGCTTCACTACATTGGGGTGTCTGAACTGCCCGTTAATGGCAGCTTCCTGCAGAAACTTGACTCTGTCTTCCTGTGAGGCACTGGACTGCAATGTCTTCACAGCCACTTCTACAGCACCAGCCGGAGACTGCCATATCCCCTTGTTCACTGTCCCAAACTGACCAGAACCAAGATGCTCTGTTATCCTGAAGAAACACACACAAAAGAACCCCAAGATTATAACAGTGATGTACTTAGGTATAGTGTGTGAGTCCAAAATTAGCACTGAAATACTACAAAGGTGTGGTGTGTGAAACTACTCACTGGATTTGGTGTCTGAGTATCTCTCGGTACTTTTTATCTGCTAGTTGCTGGTAGAGGCCCTCAGAGTCTGAGGCGGGACTCCAGTAGGTAGCACTCTCCTCAAAGAATGTGGGATCTGGCCCAACAGAAGAATACTGACTCTAGAAGGAAAGAAGGAAGAGAGCAGAGAAAACATCAGTAGAGTGTTACTGCACTTATCAATCAGGATCAAACATAGCTCAATTTTGCTTTCCATCAAAAAAGGAATGAAAGAGGACATCTCCCCTTACCTCACTAAGGCTAGCATAGATATTTTCTGCAGGAGTGGTTTTGAATGCTTTTCTGTCACCCTGTGTAAAACAACAACAGTGCACACACAAAATAATTATAGATCATCATTAACTGCTTCTTATTCTGATAAGGTATAAGTAGTTTGTAAAGAAAATGGCTCCTAGAAGTAGTAGAACAATAGGCTGCACTGTTAGCAATCTGAGACAACAACAATTAAATTTAAGGTTTCAGAAAAAGGTGACATCAATAAAGTTACATACCTCTGTTGGAACATACAGTCCCCAATTGTAGCATGTTGCATATCTCTACATGAAGAAATGTACAACCATTCATTATGTGAAGTCTCATAATCCTCAGACAGTTTCCATCTTTCCCACCTCATTACTCTTGTAAACATTGCGCTGTTGAGGCACCGGCACTTCATACTGGGGCTGGTTCTCCTGGTGTGTGCTGTCTGGTTCTATTGTGTGGTAGTTTTGATAGACTGACTGTGTAGGCTTAGACTCCACTTCTGCATAGTGGTAGACAGCCTCCCCTGCAGGTGATGAGTGGTGTACCAACTTGTAACAATGACCTTTTAAGGGAAGATGAGTAAACAAAACAACAACAAGGAAATCAATTATGGAAAGTGAAAGATTACACTTTAGTGCCTCTGAAATAATAAGGCCTCGAGTTTTTTTTATCGCTTACAGTACGTGTAAAGCTACACAAAAGACAGACTGAAAAATGGCTAGCAATAAAGTGGATACACCAGTTTCATTTTTACCTAATTTCTCACTGTGATTATGGGATGCTAGGTTAAATCATAGATCATAAAGAAGGAATTGACTGCCAAAGCAGTGTTTTGGCCAAGTATTTGGTTACTACAATAAATTATTGTGTGACTATCTTTTTCATACTAATTCTTAAAGATCTAGTAAGAATTAGCTAGTGGAATTTACTCAAGTATTCACTCCCACTAAATTCTTCAAAATTCCATACTGTTAATTAGCATGCATGCAATACTTTGCTAAAACAACAATTTAGCATTTAATACTAGTATATGGATGCTAACTAACTTGCAAAATAACAGAGGTATTTGCCTGTGAAAACAGTTGATAAAATTGATGGAATTGTGAGGTGGGAGTATAATATAATCATCTTACTGTAACCAGTAATCCAGATCAGTTTACTGCACTAAGAGCCTGCAGTAACCACACTCCATTTTTTATGAAACACTACCTGCATAGATGGGATTTTCCACAGTTTTCTCCTGAGAGTCAGGTTCATGAGGGCTTTTCCTCTGCCTCCTCCTCAGCACCAGTATGACCAGCAGTACCATTACCATGATTACCACTACCACCACCACCACCAGTGCCCCAGCTATAGCCCCAGCCGGTGACCCACTCACAGGAGACCTGTCTGAACCTGGGGTTGGTAGGAGGGACAATGCTGGAGTAGAGGTAACTGGAGGTGGGGTACTGCCTGGGTTGGAAAGCATGGTCGGTACAAGGAGTCCATTGTTACTTCTAACTGGTATTGTGGTTCCTGAAATAGAAATTTATACGGTTAATTGTGAGGGACAAAGCTAGAGGTACAGGTGCATGAAACCTTGGTTGGGAAGCGTGGTCAGTGCAGAGAGTCTACTGCTGGTTCTCACAGGATTCATAGTGGATGGGCTATGAGAGGCAAATATGGAGAGATAGGTAACTGGATTGAGGGTACCTGGGGGGAGAAGCGGGGTAGGAAGTCCAGTGCTACTTTCAACTGAAGCTGTGGTTTCTGAAACAGAGAAAGGAAATTATTCTGAGGGACAGAGTTGGTGACTGGATGTATGGCACCTGGGTTGAGAAGTGGGGTGGACACAAGAAGTCGAGTGCTGCTTCCAACTGGAGCTGTGGTTCCTAAAAGATACAGAAGGGGCTAGTATAAGGAACATTTAGGTGTAGTAGATGCAGTGTACCTGGGTAGGGAAGTGGGGTAGATGTAGGAAGTCCAGTGCTGCTTCCAACTAAAGCTGTGGTTACCAAAGCAGAGCTTGGTAGAGAAGGGGATATACCATCCGTTTGATATACACATTTAACTCACCTTCTGGTTCAAAGGAAACTGCAACAAGAGGAAGTGCATTATTTGTTTGAGAACCAGCGACCATGAAGGACTCCTGTGGTCTAGATACTTCAGTGTACCAATTGACATGGTTTGAATCTGACAAGAACAAGAGCTGGACACGACCATTTCTGGAAGATGGTTGATGGATCCCTAACACATCACCAGCCAGAACTTGCAGGGGAGGGTCAAGGACATACTCATACACATTCAAGTAGGCAGTTTGAGCTGGTTCCATGTTGCAAGTACTTCCAACTTTCACATATGTACCAGTTGTGTTCTCTCTCCACACTTGTAGCTCAGGGTACTGTGTGGCAGATGCTCTGTATTGTGCAACAAATGTCCACCTCACCACAGACCCACTGCTTGTGAAAGTCATGTTTGGAATGATCAGTTGCTGGTTGTCCTGATTAGGGTCTGCGAAGTCTCCAATCAAGAGTGCTTCATCAGCCATCCTTTCTCTGGTGATGAATCCCTCAGTGCAGTTTCCAGCACTCCCTGGTAAAAACACAACATAACAAAAACAACAAATGTAATTTTCTTGCAAGGGGCATGCATTAATCTTACCATTGACTTCTACAGCCACTAATGGTAGATCATTGTCACCTCCTCCAGATGCTGATGTACTGGTTAATGGTGAATTTCGATTTGAACGAAAGTTCCGTGGTCCATCCCCCATCTGATAGTACACTACCACCTGAGTGTCACTTATCCGAGGATGGTACAATCCCAGGATATCATTGGCTTGGAACTGCAGTGGTGGGTTTGGAATGTATTCATAGACATTCAGGTCATCTGTAGCATTCAAGGCAGTAATGTCACTGAAGGTAGCTCTGTCATATGTATTAGAAGACCCTCGTCTTCTCCAGATCTGAAGCTGGAGGTAGTTGGTAGCTTGTGTCAGTGTTCTCCGGGCACCAATAATCCACTTGGTCAGCATTGCAGTGCAGGTGAACTTAAGACCAGGGCTGATACGCTGCTGGCGCTGACGAGTTCTAACACTGTAGGTATCTCTGATTGCATACACATCCACAGCTATCCTAACTGCCTCCTCATTAAGAAAGCCCTGCACACACTCAGGAGAAGCTACAAGAAGAAAATCAGTAACAGCTAAATAGAATATGGAATGTACCTCAAATAGCTGAAGAGCCTATGGGAAACACAAGGCAGATGGCTCAAAAGATCCTGACTTATTACAGTCAAATCTGTTGGTTCTCACTTGTGTTCACAGCAGTCAGAGGGTAATGATTTCCAGTTGATGACCCATCTTTGTCAAATTCATCTAGTGACATTCCAGACCTTCTACGATAGTTGAGGTAGCCATATCCAGGTGGGACTCTTGCATATCTCACACTCAATTTGCTGCTACTTGCACCACCACCTGGATACACTCCAAATATATAACCAGCTTCAAAAGGCACTGGGTTATCTGGTATATATTCTCCAACAGTGAACTGAGACTCACTGTCTGCCATCATGAACACTCCTCCACTACTACGCGACTCGTACACTCTCTCATATTTTTCATTTCCACTAGGTCTCCAGAGCTGAAACAGTGGGTACTGATCACGATTTCTACCAGTTCGACTCCTGGCCACAAAGGTCCATTTAGTGATGTTACCACTGCATGAAAAGTTTGTAGAGGGGAGGATCCTCTGCACTCCAAAATCTTCAAAACTGTTATAGAGCAGTACAGCTTTTCTCCTGAGGATGTTCAGCCCAATGAAACCGTTAGTTTCTTGACCTGAAGATCATATAAATTACGGTCTAGTTAGCAAAATAACAGCTAAAATGGTAACATTCTACGTCTCAGTTACTAGCTACAGCCTGGTCATAGTGATTTGTAGAAAACCGGCGGTTTAGCTATGCGATTAAATACCTGCACAGCGGTGGAAAACAACACTGCAGATACAGATCAGTAGCACACACTTCATCACGTTCGGCCTGAGCATTTTTCTCATTTTATAATCAGTACGCTGTCTGTGCCAAGGCGAGTGTTTTGTTACAATGGAGCTATAGTAAACAGGAAGCGATCGAGGAAGCATGCATCGCAGCAATGCTTACATAGGCTAGCTCAGTATTCGAACATACACTTCTGATGGCTCGTCTCAGAACTACATGAAGCCAGATTGTCACACGAAGATTGTCTAGCCTTTCTCGAGTTCAGGAATTTGTGGACCGATAATTGGTTATAAGCAAGCAAATTGTTTGAGAGTCTGGCTTCCCCGACGCGAGACGAAGAACTGTAAGGTCCACATCATGTGCCAACTTACAGTATTCTGTAGACAAAATCAGTCATGTGTGGCAAAAGCATATGTGAATATACAAATACAAAAGGCATAGGTACTAACAAGCTACAATGGGTGGGAGGTTGAAAGCTAGCTACTGATTGTGCATGTATGTCCCCTGCAGTTCGGGATAGAGGCTTTTGCTGGCCTCCAGGGGAGCTCCCAGCAATGTAGCTTGTGAGTGGACCCTCATGTCCTCCTCAGACCAGCTCAGTAGGTCAGTGACAGGAGAGGAGAGAGCACGAACAAGCTCAGCAAAGTCAGGTCGAGACTGTTTGTCTGCATTCCTAGTAAAGATACAGCAACATTAGTACACACCATGCCAAATGGAGGCTGCATTCCTAGTAAACATAATAGACCTTTGTGGAAGTAAAACTTCGAAACATTAATACATGCATAATATGTGACTACAGAAACAAATTGTTGTTTCAACAAAGTATTTTAGTTGCATGTTAGTTCAGTGCCGGAAAAGAACTCATGCAGTGGGAGCTGATACTTGAGTAAACCTTACAACTCTAGTAACATAAACAATAGTACTGAGCTTTTTCAATTCACTTTGAATGGAAATATATAGCACTGTAGTCTTTGAACAGAAGCCGCAAATAGCCATACGTACCTAGTCAACTGCTAAGGGAACTGAAAACGGTAGTAACCAAATACTCAGTTGGTGAAACAACCGAATGTTGTTGCTGTTTTAATTATCTCATGAGACATATCCCTAATGCCTGCTGTGGGATTTGTAGCTATGAAAACTTACCAGCACTGGATCATGAGTTCATACATGGCCTTGGGGCAGCCTGGGGGAGGGGGGAGACGATACCCACAGTCCACCTGCTTCAGTGCCTGTGGTAGTATTAAAAGTAGTATAGACAAATGCTGTGTGTGTGGACCCATATAGCTGATGTTCAAGTACATATATACAGTTTTTTTTCTAGAAATGTAGTTTAGGGGGGGAAATTGCTTTTGTGGGGAGAGAAAATGTGAAAACCATCTAGCTGGCCGCTTAGTGGCCAGCCACCTAGGGGGGTCTGGGGGCATGCTCCCCCAGAAAATTTTTGAAATTTAAGTGTCTGGGATCACATTTGGTGGCTCTCAGACCCATTGTAACTATAGAGCCAAAAAGCAATAAAATACTAGAACTTTTCATGACCATGGTCTACATTCAGAGAGGCAAAAAATTCTAGTGTCTACAAGGTTAAAATTTTTTTTTTGGGGGGGGGGATTTAAAACTTAGGGGGGATATTTCCCCCCCTAAAGGCCCTGAAAAAAACACTGCATATATGCACATAGCATAGTATAACTATGAAAGTGTCTATTGATCAGCTCAAACGTTCAAGGTTCTGCTGGGCTAGCTAGTTTTTAAACAATGAACAGTGGAGACTTTGTCTTGCTTTTGATTTCATGTACCCTGACACTGCAGCCTGGTTGTTGCTTCAACATTCCCAGCCCTTCTTATGCAATCAGTATAGTTCCACTGAGCACTCTTGTCAAGAGCAAGCATCACCAACGTGGACTTGCTCAGGGTCACCCCATGCAACATACCTGTGGATTTGTGTATTTCTCAAATGGTTTGTGTCCCAGACTCCATATCTCGTACATCACAGCTCCATAGCTCCACACATCACTGGCAGTGGAGTACTTCTTGAAATGCAGAGCCTGTATGTACAATTACAATGAACTTGACCATGTTATATACAACTTCTGTATATAGTCTCTTCATACCTCAGGTGCAGTCCATTTGACTGGGATCTGTCCTCCATGTGACATATAGTAGTTCTCATCCATCAGATCTCGTGACATTCCAAAGTCAGCAATCTGCGAGCGACAACCAAGAAAGCAAGCAATACTCAATATAGTGTCAAGAAAGATCGACTAGGAAAAAATCCAGGGTCCAGCTGGGATTCAAACCCAAGACCTTCTGAATACTAGTCCGACGCTCTTACCACTATAAACCACCCCTGGGTACAGAGGAGTGGAAGATAAGCCCTAGTATATAGTTGATGTGCCCTTGGCTAAATAAGCAAAACTTCCAACTCTTTCCAGGCTGAACTGAACTGGAGATGGGCCAGCTGGCTGAACTAATTGCATACTTGTGTACAACTATCAGGCATCAGCTGTGAACCAATAATTAATTTAGTAAACTTTACTAATCTGTTGATCAGAGATTGTTGATCGCAGAATTTGAAAAAAAAAAATACATGCTCTATTATTATTATGAATGATAACATCCGTACACACAAACAACAACAAATCAACACCATGGCAATACTATATAACAAGCCATACCTTGCATGTCTTATCCCCTGCAACCAGGATGTTCCTGGCTGCCAGATCTCTGTGCACAAAGGATTTGCCTACTAGGTACTGCATGCCTGAGGCTATATCCTTGCAGAAAACAAGGAGGGTATTGGGGGTGTCCGATGGTACCATCTCTCCTGGCCTGCATAAGAGTACAAATTGACAACAACGCAAAGTTCAATTAAAATAAACTACACTTTAAGTTTTGGTGGCTGAAATCCCCTGTTGGACCGTTTTAAGTCACCATGCATGAGGCTTCCTGAACCCACTATGAACTTACACTGGTCTCTGTTTAATGAGGTAGTTTCTGAGGTCTCCATTCGTCAACAGCTCCAACACAATCATGACCTACAGTGTATGTATTGCTCCAATAATATGGTTGCCATAGTTACATGGTTGTAGCATGCAGCTAAAGATGATGACCAAAACCTTTTCACTGCACATAGTGAAACTGAACAGTTTCAATATGTGCAATAAAGTTTCCTTCCATGGGTGTGGAATGCACTAGAAATGCTTACCATATCATATTATACACAAAACAAAATATGTATGGTATGGTTTTCAGTGTTGTATATACAATGATCATGTAAACAAAACGTTACATTTTTTTACTCACAGGTTCCCCCACAGTGACGACTCCGAGAAGCTTCACCACATTGGGGTGTCTGAACTGCCCATTGATGGCAGCCTCCTGCAGAAACTTGACTCTATCTTCCTGTGAGGCACTGGACTGCAGTGTCTTCACAGCCACTTCTACAGCACCAGCCGGAGACTGCCATATCCCCTTGTTCACTGTCCCAAACTGGCCAGAACCAAGATGCTCCGTTATCCTGAAGAAACAAACCAAAATAAGTCCACAAATTAAGTAACATATTACAAAAAGATGTGGTGTGTGAAACTACTCACTGTATTTGGTGTCTGAGGATCTCTCGATACTTCTTATCTGCTAGCTGCTGGTAGAGGCCCTCAGAGTCTGAGGCGGGACTCCAGTAGGTAGCACTGTCCTCAAAGAACGTGGGATCTGGTCCAACAGAAGAATACTGGCTCTGGAGGAGAGGGGAGAGGAGGATCTTGACAAACATGGTTCAATCTTGCTCTCCAACAATGAAGAAAGGACATGTTTATTATCTGCCCTTACCTCACTCAAGCTAGCATAGATACTTTCTGCAGGGGTGGTTTTAAATGCTCTCCTGTCCTCCTGTGTGAAATGACAGTCATGAATATATTAAAGCTCAGGTTTCTATTACCTCATCTACTCTTGCATGATAAGCATAAAGCAGTATGGCCCATGATAGGAAATAAGTAAGTAATACCATAACATTATAACAAGCCATTAATAATCCTCAGGTGTAATTCTGTTTAGTCTAACAATGCTAATGATATGCATACCTCTGTTGGAACATAAAGTCCCCAATTGTAACACATTGCATATCTCTGCATGGGGGAATGTACACCCAATAATTGAAGAATCGAAACTGCTTCACTCACTCCATCTTCCTCACCCCAACTGAATTATTCTCCAAAGTTTTGTGAACTTTAGGTACTGGCACTTCATACTGGGGCTGGTTCTCCTGGTGTGCACCGTCTGGTTCTACTGTGTGGTAGACTGGCTGCGTAAGCTTAGGTTTAATGTCTGCATAGTGGTAGACAGCCTCCCCTGCAGTTGATGAGTGGTACTGACTTAAAAGTGTCCTCTTAGAGCTTACAGCAGATTGCAAAAGTCTTGCAACAAGCTAGCTGAACAGTGGAAAACCACAATTGATTTACCACATATGAATCTGATTATCTTTCCCGCCTCAGCAGGCCCCTTCCTCTTGGTTCAAACACAGTAAATCAATTGTGGTTTTCCACTGTTCAGCTTGCTTGTTGCAAGACTTTTGCAATCTGCTGTACCAAGGACTACGGGTAGAAACTACCATGAGAGAAAGAATCAAGATCAACCACACCAATGAATTCTGAGATATTTAGGTGTGTGTGTTATGCTATAGTACACAAAATGTACGTGGTTAGGGATAGTCTAATGCTAGTGGTATAATCAGATAATCATGATGATTGGTGGTTGTTTCCATAAGAGCACATCTAATTCACTTACTGGGTAACCACATTCTGTGTACAACTGTGGGTATATACGTACATGCAAGTATATTAGTTGGTGGGTTAGCACCCCTCTGTAGGGTTTTTATCTGATTATCTATACAAAACACTACCTGCATAGATGGGATTATCCAGGTTTCTCTCTTGAGTGTCAACTTCATGGGAGTTTTTCCTCTGTCTCCTCCTCAGCACCAGGACAACCAGCAGCACCATTACTACGGCTGCCACCACCATCACCCCCAGCAGGGCCCCAGCTATAGCCCCAGCTGGTGACTCACTCTTAAAAGAATGGTCCGACTCTGGGGTTGGTAGGAGGGACAATACTGGAGTAGAGGTAATTGGAGGTGGGGTACTGCCTGTGTTGGGAGACGTGGTTGATACAAGGAGTCCAGTGCTGCTTCCAATTGGAATTGTGGTTCCTGAAGAGAGTTAGTGGGACAAGGGTGAAGATTAGTCTCACAAGCCAGACCCACTTCCGTGAAAAAAGGGAGTTGGTGAAAATATACAATGCACATAAGCCACCTGGGTGGAGACGTGGGGCTGATGCAGGGAGTCTAGTGCTGGTTTCAGTTGAAGCCATGGTTTCTGAAACGGTGCATGGTTGGCAAGAAATTAGGGAAATATTGGACTCTGTCTCATAATTAGAGACTACTGAACACGTGTATAGCCACATACAGAAAAATCCAAGATGCAATGGAGATGGTAAGGTTGCTAGCACAGTCAATGAGACGTGTAGTCTAGCCCGCCAAAAGTCATCAACCCAGCTATGCTCTAAACTACAATGGCTCCTGAAACAAAGGTTGTTAGCTAGGGAAGAGGATTAGTAGGAGGGACAAAGGTGGTAGCTCAATGCACATTACCTGGAGTGGGAAGCAGAGTAGATATAGAAAATCTAGTGCTTGTTTCAACTGGAGCTGTGAAAATAGAGGTTAGTGGTTGTCCGGCTGCCGGCCTTTTTCACTTTCCTCAATTTTCGCCTCATAACATCTATTTCCAGCATGAGCTCTGAGCATTTAGATGTAGGAAGTTGAGCGCTGCCTCCAATTAAAGCTACGATTATTAAACTAGAGGTTGGTAGAAAACAAGACATACTACCTATACAATATACAAACTCACCCTCTGGTTCAAATGAAACTGTGACAAGAGGAAGCACATTATTTGTTCGAGAACCAGTGACCATGAAGGAGTTCCGGGGTCTAGGCGAAAAATTATACCAATTGACATGGTTGGAATCAGACAAGAACAAGAGATGGACACGACTATTTGTGTAAAATGGTTGGTAGATCCCTAACACATCACCAGCCAGAACTTGCAAGGGAGGGTCCAGGACATACTCATACACATTCAAGTGGGCAGTTTGAGCTGGTTCCATGTTGCCAGTACTTCCAACTTTCACATATGTACCAGTTGTGTTCTCTCTCCACACTTGTAGTTCAGGGTACTGTGTGGCAGATGCTCTGTATCGTGCAGCAAATGTCCACCTCACCACAGACCCACTGCTTGTGAAAGTCATGTCTGGAATGATCAGTTGCCGACCATGCATGTATACAAAGTCTGGAATGAAGAATGCTTCATCAGCCAACCTTTCTCTGGTTATGAATCCTTCAGTACAATTTCTAGCACTTCCTCCTACGAAACAATAACAACAAAACTCATTAATTATTTCCTTATGTTAATAAATTCAACTTACCATTAAATTCTACAGCCACTAAAGGTAGATCATTATCAACTCCAACTGCTTCGAATCTTCCGGTTAGTAGTGAAAACAAACGCACAAAATTCCGTGGTCCACCCCCCCACTGATAGTACACAACTGCCTGAGTGTTACTAATGCAAGGCTGGTACAATCCCAGGATATCATCAGTTTGGAACTCCAGTGGCGAGTTTGGGATGTATTCATACACATTCAGGTCATCAGTAGCATTCAATGCAGTAATGTCACTAAAATCCGTTATGCCATATGTATTAGAAGACCCTTGTCTTCTCCAGATCTGAAGTTGGAGGTGGTTGGTGGGTTGTGTCAGTGTTTGCTGGGCACCAATAATCCACTTGGTCAGTGTTCCAGTGCAGGTGAACTTGATACCAGGGATAATACGCTGCTGACACCCGTGATTTCTAATGCTGCCATACATATATGCAGCAATCCTAACTGCCTCCTCATTAAGAAAGCCTTGCACACACTGGGGGTAAGCTAGAAGGGGTAAAATATCATGAAGACCAAGTAATGAAAATCAGTATGATAGGGCCAAACTATATAAATCTATAAACCTGTAAACCACCCAATTAAACACTCACAACATTACAATGTATTCGCATTAGTTCTCACTTATGTTCACAGCAACCAGAGGTTCATCGTTTCCAACAAATTCTCCAGATATGTTAAATACTGCCAGTGATGTCTCAGTCCGCCTGACATAGTTGTCACGACCAAAGCCAGTTGGGACACTCACATGTATCACACTCAGTCTGCTGTCTGAATCACCACCAGGTTGGTACACTCCCAGTACATCACCACTGTGAAATGATACTGGAGCATATGGTAAATATTCTCCAATGGTGAGTCCAGACACTTCTGACATTGTAAACACTCCTTCACTAATACTCGACTCATACACTCTCTCATATCTTCCAGTTCCATGAGGTCTCCAGAGCTGAAACAGCGGGTACTGTGTACGACTTCCACCAGTTCGACTCCTAGCCACAAAGGTCCACTTACTGATGTTACCACTGCAAGAAAAGCTCATGGAGGGGAGGATCCTCTGTCGTCCAAACGATTCATAAGCACCATAAAGCAGTACAGCTTTTCTCCTGAGAGTGTCCAACCCAATGAAACCACGGACAGGTGATGCACTGGTTTCTTGACCTGAAGAGGATTCCGTGGAATAATGTAACACTCTAGGATATGTGGATCTAGGAGCTAGCTACATGTATATAGCTCATCAATCACTGGACACCACTTAATTCTGGACACCATCAAAGTGTCGGACAACAAATCTTTAAAGGTCGTATAGCTGCTAGCTGATCTGACCTAGCTACTCCAGCTAGACCATGATATGATCAATGAATTTCTCCTTTCCATGTCCTCATTCCCCAGTTCCCATTTCCTCGTTCCACACTTCCGTATTTCGTTTCGAAGGCGCGCCATGTGCTTCGGCAAACCACTCCCGTTCGGTTTGTGAGAGGTTGTAGGCAGTGGTGACATTGACCCAAGCTGTTTACATTGAGTTGGTTGTAAGCCTCCCTCCAGCGAGCGCCTGCATAGCCGCATGCATGTCAGCGCAAACATTGCCGTGGCTTCCGGGTCGAGAGTACGCTCTGATCGCACATCGGAGTGCTAGCTAGCTATTTGTGTGTAGCGCAGCTGTAGCCTATTTGCTAAAACCCTACAGAAACATAGTCCGCAGTTAGTCTCGCAAGCCAGGTCACTTTCCGAGTACCGATGGTTCGGACAATTGCTACTTTTACAGCTGTGACTGCATAGATCTTAATCGAGTGAGTCTGGCAGTTATCTATCTTGTTTGTCTTGATGATGTGAAGAAGCGTCACAAGTACGGACGCATAGCGTTCAGCAATCCGAGAGATGTCGTGCTGTCCGCGTGATGGTGTCCGATAACGGATGGGTCCTCTACACGCGTCAAACTTACTGCTTGTAACGATACCTGCACAGCGGTGGAAAACAACACTACAGATGCAGATCAGTAGCACACACTTCATCCTTTTCAGCGTGGTTCAGTGGCATGTCTCGCAATATAGTCACGGAGTAAGTGACCCCGCTCAGCATCAAAGAGGGCGTATATACCAGAGAGGTCATTCGTTCCCGTTCCAGCAACTTGATAAAACCTGGGAACGAGGCTAATGGCTTGCAAGACTGTGGTGCTCCCCTTCCCTGTCCCTTGTCCCGGACACCACCGAGATGCAGAAACCTCAGAAACCCTTTGCACGCACAAATTACTTCCCTGAGTTCCCTCACATTACGCGTTTGCGATGAACATTTTAGTCCGGCTTCAGTTCGATACGCTACATATAAACAGAAAAACAGCCCGGCCTTTCCGCTGTGTTGTCTGTGGCAACATCAGTCTCACGTACTGATCTCTCAGTAAGAAGATCACCCTTCTTATGAACAAGATCGTGATCAAGGGATCTTTGATATTATTGTGTATCTGAGTTGTTAGCAGGGGCGGGTCCAGAGATTGTAGAAGGGGGGTGCTGCCATGCGGCGCGCGCAGCGCGCGCAAATTTTTTTGCACGTATAACGCACAGCGTTCTAGGGGGGTCTGGGGGCATGCTCTCCCTGGAAAATTTTCAAATTTAGACCATATGAGAGTGCTTCTGAGGCCGTTGGAGACCACCATAACCACGCAAAATTTATGGCAACTGGACTATAACTCAGGCGATTCACCGATTCGATGGTCGTTTCTCGGAGCCCCTCCCCTTCTGAATCAGCCTTTGTATATGAGGGACTGCCCGGGACAGAACTGTGTCTTGGGAGCTGCAGATTTGAGTGCTTTAAGTTCGCAGGACATGAAGCAACGATTCATATAGAGATGTGCGCTGTGTCGGAGTAGCTACGTGCGCTAAGCGCCCGGTAAACCTCCGCATTTAGCGCTTGCTCAGTCCCGAAGGGGGGGGGGGGGCATGGGCCCCCCATGCCCCCCCCCCCCTGGATCCGCCCCTGGTTAGTGTTGCCAGTTTCCTGTTTCACTATTGCTATGGTGGTAAAATAGTATCTAACTGTTGACCTTTAACTGTGTAGCTACTGATTACAGCTTCAACCTGAACTAAATCAACTGCTGCTCTCTTGAGTTGCATAAATACTGCATCTGCAAGGAATACAGATTTCCATGAACAGTATACATGCAGCTTTGTCGGGGCGAGGGGAGAGCCTGGGAACGAGGCTAGCTAAGGCACATATGCAGAAGGAGATTCCTCAAGGCTATGAACTGTCCAGTTCGTAAATTTAACAGTGGAAAGGCCTGAAAAACTTGAAGGCTAGCTACATCATGTAAGAGAGAACTGTACTGCTGTCTTGCACTGCTGACATTCAACTGTGCCAAGATCTTAATTGTTACTTTACACATTGTATTACCTTTACAGTCCTATGTTAACTCTTGCACTGCTGACATTCAACTGTGCCAAGATCTTAATTGTTACTTTACACATTGTATTACCTTACAGTCCTATGTTAACTCTTGCACTGCTGACATTCAACTGTGCCAAGATCTTAATTGTTACTTTACACATTGTATTACCTTTACAGTCCTATGTTAACTCTTGCACTGCTGACATTCAACTGTGCCAAGATCTTAATTGTTACTTTACACATTGTATTACCTTTACAGTCCTATGTTAACTCTTGCACTGCTGACATTCAACTGTGCCAAGATCTTAATCCTATAAATCAAATGACATAATCATAGCAATCATCAGTTCCAGGAGGCACCTGCTCGCATGCTACGTTCTGTGTTGCAGGAATAGCATCTCCTGCAGTCATATAGGCTACATTCTCTGTGGTTGCAATCTCTGCAGTATTAGTGCCATAAGCATCATTTGTGTTCATTGCAAAGTGTTCAAGTGCAGTCTTGTGAGGAGCAGATACGCTCAGTTCTGTTGAACCTGTGAGTCAGTTTGGATGTGAGGGACATTGGTAGACATGCTTACTAAACACACATCACATCTGGCTCAAAATTTACTATGAGCGGGTAAGACAAAATAGGTATGCCACCCGTAAATAAGCAGCATAGGCTGTAGTAAGCATGATGACTATGGACTTTAACCCACCCAACCACCAAATAGAGAGTTGCACATGTCCCACTTTGGCACAGAGCCGATCAGTCAAAGCCAACAAACTGACATCAGATTGTTTCACTACAGGGGTTGTTAGTAACTATAAAAACAGGTTTTAATCACACAGTGGTCAACCTAGCATGATTGTTGACAGGGACAGTTCATTTGGAGACTGACCGCATAAAACAACTTGAGCCCGTCTTGGGCATCTGTTAACAATAATGCACTACAACTGCATTCAAACTTGCAGTATGGTGGAGCTTTTCATGCCATGTGGGATGGCAGCAGGTGACTCCCTCACATACAGTCTGAAATGATTTAGGATTTGGTTTATCCAGCTTGCTAAATTAGTCTGTGCCAAACCTCTCAAAACTACTGTCTCTTCAGTTTGGCTGAAACAATTAAGGGTAACCATGCTTTAGAGCATGTTGCAAAAAGTAGATGGTTGTCGGTCATCTAGCTGCCAAGTATGAACACAGATCCACAACTGAATAATGGGCAATTTACACTTGACTGCTTAAATAATTGTTTTCAGTTTACATGTACCTATGTATACCTGTGTGTTCATGTGCTGCATCCACTTGCTTTCTGGTGATCCTCCGTCTCACAATCAGGATGATGACCACTACAGTACACACTAACATCAGTAGTACTAGTGTTGATGGTATAACAGTGCTGAGGATGATAATGGTAGACATTGGTAAGCTATGCATAGACTGCAGCTGTGATGGCAGGGAGGATAAAGTTGGAGAATGGGTGACTGGAGTTGGGTAGGATACAGTCGGAGTATAGGTGACAGCACCAGCTGGGTAGGATAAAGTTAGAGGTGACAGTAGTCTAGCTTACTTGGATAGAGTACTATAGGTGGCAGTAGTTGGGTAGATGCAGGGAATCCAGTACTGCTATGAGCAGTATATACTGCAGTTAAAACACACTTTAAACTGTTTAAGTGAGCTTACACTACAGGTCAATTGACCGGGTGAGTAAAGAATTCTATCTTTCCCCGTCACAATTCCATCAAGACTCAGACACTTGTCTTGCCAGCTAATGTATCAATCTATTATTGAGCTAATAGCTACCATAACATTTGGTATGACTAGCACCACAACCAAACAGCAATGTTATATTGACGAAATTGCAGGAAGATGATAATTACCAACATGCATGTGCATGCACAAAGGGTTTATAGTAGTCCATTAGTCAAACTTTAACCACTCTTCAACTGGCCTGTAACCAGGTAGCCACTCTTCACTTGTATTTGGAATGTTATAGGAAAGGGGCTATCTCCTTCTCTCAGTGTAATTTTAGATATTTAACTCACCCTCTGGTTCAAAGGAAACTGCAATGAGAGGAAGCGTATTATTTATTTGTGAATCACCAACCACGAAGGAGTCCTGTGGTCTAGATACTTCAATGTACCAATTGACAAGGCTGGAATCGTCAGAACACAAGAGATGGACACGACCATTTCCGGAAGATGGTTGGTAAATTCCTAACACATCACCAGCCACAACTTGCAGGGGGGGGTCCAGGACATACTCATACACATTCAAGTAGGCAGTTTGAGCTGGTTCCATGTTGCCAGTACTTCCAACTTTCACATATGTACCAGTTGTGTTCTCTCTCCACACTTGTAGTTCAGGGTACTGTGTGGCAGATGCATTGTATTGTGCAGCAAATGTCCACCTCACCACAGACCCACTTCTTGTGAAAGTCATGTTTGGAATGATCAGTTGCTGGTTATCCTGATTAGGGTCTGCGAAGTCTCCAATCAAGAGTGCTTCATCAGCCATCCTTTCTCTGGTGATGAATCCCTCAGTGCAATTTCCAGCACTTCCTCCTAAAGAACACAAACAAAAAACTTCATAATAATTTCCTGGGATAGTAAATTCAACTTACCATTAACTTTGACAGTCACTAATGGTAGATCATTGTAATCTGTTCCTTCAGTTGTGAATCCACTGGTTACTGGTGAGGAATGCACAAAGTTCTGTGGTCCACCCCGTGTCTGATAGTACACAACCACCTGAGTGTTATTACGATGAGGATGGTACAATCCCAGGGTATCATTAGCTTGGAGCTGCAGTGGTGGGTTTGGGATGTATTCATAAACATTCAGGTCATCAGTAGCATTCAATGCAGTAATGTCACTGAAGTTAGTTCTGTCATATATATTAGAAGACCCTCGTCTTCTCCAGATCTGAAGCTGGGGGTGGTTGGTGGGTTGTGTCAGTGTTCTCCGGGCACCAATAATCCACTTGGTCAGTGCTCCAGTGCAGGTGAACTTGATACCAGGGATGATATGCTGCTGACGCTCATGACTTCTAACATTGTAGGTAGTACTGATAGCATACACATCCACGGCTATGCTAACTGCCTTCTTGTTAAGAAAGCCCTGCACACACTGGGGGGAAGCTAGAAGGAGTAAAATATTATGTCAGTAATGGATTATATCAAAGAACTTATGAAAAACCAAGTGCCAGATGGCTCAAGCTCATAAGCTCATGTAAGGTCTGTTAATTGGTTCTCACTTGTGTTCATAGCAACCAGAGGGTAGTTGTTTCCACGTGATGATTCCACTGTGTTGAATACTTCCAGTGACATTGCAGACTCTCTGTGATAATTACGATAACCATATTCATTTGGGACTCTTACATATCTCACTCTCAGTCTGCTATCTCCACCACGAGGTTGATACACTCCAAATATATAACCAGCTTCAAAAGGTACTGGGTTATCTGATATATATTCTCCAACAGTGAACTGAGACTCACTGTCTGCCATCGTAAACACTCCTTCACTACTACTCGACTCGTACACTCTCTCATATTGTCTAGTTCTACTAGGTCTCCAGAGCTGAAACAGTGGGTACTGGTCGCGACCTTCACCAGTTCGACTCCTAGCCACAAAGGTCCACTTACTGATGGTACCACTGCATGAAAAGTTCATAGAGGGGAGGATCCTCTGTTGCCGAGACGGTTGAGCACTGTTATAAAGCAGTACAGCTTTTCTCCTGAGAGTGTTCAGCCCAATGAAACCACGAATTTGAACAGGTGGTTTGCTGGTTTCTTCTTGACCTGAAGGCAATAAAAATTTGTTAGACTAGATACTGACATCTTACCTAAATATAGCTACCTTCGCAGCCTTGGAAAACAACACTGCATATGCAGATCACTAGCACACACTTCGTCATGTTCAGCCTGAGCATTTTTTCCTTCTTTACGCTTTGCTCTAACTTTCACGGAACTACTAAAGCAACCACTCCATGCTATATATGACAATCGAGCTCGAGCCGACTTGGCGACAGCTTGCATAGGTATACATAATTTGTAACGCAACAACAAAGAGGCTTTTAAGGTATAAGACGCCTACTGGTGGTTTAGACTTGGCATAAACTGAACTCCGTAAGTAGTTATTAGTAATCCATGCAGATGAGAGTCCAATGAGTGTGACAACGTCTATGTACGGTGCGTGGAGAATGTTGGATGCCTCCCAGCTTCTGTGTACCACATTTCAAGACTATAACCACAGTCGGTCAGCCCAAAGGTACCAACCTGATAATTCACTAACTTAGTTCATCCATGGGCTGAGAGGCTGTGCCACTTCCCTGGCCCTGGGCCAGGTAAAAATAGTCACCTAGTTATCAAAAGAGCACAGATACTCACAAACACTTAACACTCAGATACTGGCAGAATCTGTGCAGGAGACGCATTGGCTGAGAACAAATCATTTATCTTTTGGTGTACTTCATTCAACTCTAGATGTTCTGCTATCGGCATTGATCTCAACCACTCTGCACTGGTTATCAGTAGATATTGTGTTTAGTATCTCTTAAGGGTATAAATTGTTTGTTACAATAATAATTGTAAGTTGCTTAGTTGTTCACAATGTCATCTAAAGTAGTTGCTACACTCTAATTAAGTTAGACACTTTGCCAAACTAACTAGAAACCCGTGCCCTGGCCCTTAGTAGTGCCCTTGATGCGCTCTATGGGCTCTCGGACTCTATTATAATAGGCAACCTACTAGTAGACGCAGCAGTTGTAGTTCAGTCATCAGACACCTGGGCTTCAATCCCCAGTGAAATGCTGGCTTTCACCTCTTACCATGATACATAACATAACAAACTTAAAAAAAAATTGGTCAACAGCATGATCTCAAGTTAGACAAAACATGCAAGTGTTCTTTGTTCCACCAGGCTAAGTCCAAATTTCTGCATGGGAGGATCAGCAATAGAATACTTCAATGTCTAAAACCTTCAAGTTCAGCCATATCTATCTTACCGTATTTTTTGCAGAGGTGGTCTGCTTCACTGATCTCTCCCACTACTTGCAGAGCCTCCACCACCTGCTGGTAGGATGCATTGGGAGTGATCCCTAGCCATTTACTGAACATCTCCCTCTTGCAGGCCTCAATTTTGTTCTGATTATTCGCCTGAATCACGTCTAGGTCTATGCCATTGACTTCCAGTTGCAGACCCAACTCATACCATTTCACTGTTCGGACCAGGATCAGGTCTTTCAGCTGTGGCTCTACAATGGAAGAGGAGAAAGAAGTGATCAGTTTAGGAGATTTGGTAACTTCCTGCACATCCTACGCACATGTCCATATGTAATGAAACAAAGCGTAAACAATAAATACCAATCTGTCTTTGCTCTTCATCACTGCCTCTAGCGTTTGCACCATCTGATATCTACAAAGGAAAATGCAAAATAGTTTCTGTGTGGAACTTCTCATCAGTTTCTGTTTTGTTTGCAGCAGGCAACACACTCTTTACCTACCCTCAAACCACTCAGCTGTATTGCACTACTGATATTTTAATGGAAAGCTGGCCATGGGCCAAGATGTTTGTTAATACATCTATGTCATGACAATTTCAATTTGTTCCATTTAATAGTGTTCATCGCAAATAGCTGAGGCTTTAAATTAAATGACATAATTATTATAACAAAGTCATTAGTTTATCTGTTCTAGCAGGTACCTGTCTGTATGCTCCATTCTGTGCTGTATCTTCAGCAGTCGTATAGGCTACATTCTTGATTACAGTGTCTGTAGTATTTGTGATATCAGTATCCTTTCTGCTCACTTCAAGGTCAGGAGTGAGCGTATTCAGCTCTGCAAACGTGAGAGAGTACATGTGTGAGAGTTTCTATATGCCTTGAGTTGCCCTAGCCTCGTTCCCAGGCCACTCCCGGATTTTATCTTGCAGCTGTGGAGAAGCAGCTGTGAGATAAAATCTGGGAGTGGCCTGAGAACGAGGCTAGAGTTCCCCTAGCTGTGTTGCAGACAAATTAAGGTCTGGACACTTTCATCTGTGACGATGTGTAAACGTGCAATCTGATTAGGACAACAAATCTCAATACACTTTGGAATGGGATGAGACAAACACAGACTCAAGCCAAGATATAAAGTTAATTGAAAGTCTTGTGAGCAGGTCATTAGTAATTGAAATGCTCATGAGACCATAGTATACAAACAATATTATAAAATGTAAAATGAATGAACCACATACACAGTGCATGGTTAGTACTTTCATACTGTAAGGTGACTATCAGATTATCTCAGTCTCTAGTATGCATGTACAGACTAGTCTCAGAACCAGGGGCTGGTACCAAGACTAGTACCAGACTACGTTAACCTCTCATAACTAATGTCTCTTCAGTTTGTCTGTAACCAGGGCAACCAGTCTGTACATGTGGTTATGTACTACCAAATGCTTCATTGCATGTTGTAAAATAAAATCATTGTGCTAGAAAGGTATATTTGGTTACTACAGTTGCATGACTCTGCCAATTCAAAGAATGACGGTAGTTGTAAAATATTCCGTGGGGAGACTAATGAACCTCTCCCACTGAATAATTTTTCACCTCTGGATTCTTTGTAACAGACAAATACTTGTACGTACTTTGCTAAGACAACAATGGCTTTTAATTGCATGGTTGTTGGTTGTAAACCTGCAGCTGCTAGCTACTGAGTATATGAACTGAACAATGAACAACATGCTATTGTTATTGACACACATGTTAAGGAAATGTTTTCACCTGTGAAACTGTTCTTAAACTAGTTACCTAAATCGTGTGCTATATCCACTTGTTTTCTGGTGATCCTCCATCTTACAATCAGGATGATGACTACTACAGTACACACTAACATCAGTAGTACTAGTGTTGATGGTATAACAGTGCTGAGGATGATAATGGTAGACACTGGTAGACTAGCTTGGTTATCAGTCGACTGCTGCTGTGTTGGTAGGAGGGATACGGTTGGAGTAGAGGTGACAGTAGCAGGGTAGGATAACGTTGGAGTAGAGGTGACAATAGCAGGGTAGGATAACGTTGGAGTAGAGGTGACAGTAGCAGGGTAGGATAACGTTGGAGTAGAGGTGACAGTAGCTGGGTAAGTTGGAGTAGAGGTGACTGGAGATGGATAAGATAAAGTTGGAGTAGAGGTGACTGGAGGTGGAAAGGAAATTTGGGTAGATGCAGGGAGTCCGATACTGCTTCCAACTGATCCAGAAGTAATGACCTCTGAAACGGGGGCAATTAGAGAAATAATAATCATTTTAGATGTCTCCATTTTGTCTGTACATGTTCACTAGGTGAATATTATAGTCTTAGATTTTCCACAAGGTATGCATACTAGATGGACACAAGTTCTTGATGCGTATAGACAAACACTGGGGTATAGACAAACACTGGGGTACTCACTTGCAAGTTTTAATATACCACTTGGATGCATGCTGACATTTGAGTATTGGAAATTGGGTATATTGGATGTGTGTTGACAATGACTACATATGGCCAATGGCTGAAAGCCACAACTAATTTGTTTGCACTATTTCTTCATCTGTAAGCAGTTAAGCTATGACATATATATGTATAGTAGGAGGGACAAAGTTTGGTATTTTGAGTAGCCTCGTACCCAGGCTGCTCAAAACAAAAAATACAGAATTAACTCACCCTCTGGTTCAAAGGAAACTGCAACGAGAGGAAGCACATTATCTGGTTGAGAGTCAGCGACTGTGAAGGAGTTCTGTGGTGTATGCGCAGCAGTGTACCAACTGACATGGTTGGAAGACGAGTATGCAAGCGAGAGATGGACACGACTATTTCCGGAAGATGGTTGGTAGATCCCTAACACATCACCAGCCAGAACTTGCAGGGGAGGGTCCAGGACATACTCATACACATTTAAATAGGCAGTTGGAATTGCCTCCATGATGACAGTACTTCCAACTTTCACATAAGTACCAGTTGTGTTCTCTCTCCACACTTGTAGTTCAGGGTACTGTGTGGCAGATGCTCTGTATCGTGCAACAAATGTCCACCTCACCACAGACCCACTGCTTGTGAATGTGTTGCCTGGAATGATCAGTTGTGCACCATACCTGTTCGTAAAGAACCCAAGCCTGAGGGCTTTATCAGCCAACTCTTCTCTGGTGATAAATCCCTCAGTGCAGTTTCCAGCAAGCCCTCCTGAAAGAAATGACAATCATATCAGTAACATGGAGTAATAGGACCTTGGCTTGACTTACCATTAACTTCTACAGCCACTAATGGTAGATTATTATCAAATCCTTCTCCAATTGTGAACCCATTGGTTACTGGTGAGCTCTGGTTGAAACGCACATAGTTCCATGGTCCAGTTCCCACTTCATACCACACACGTACTGGAGTCTCATTACGAAGAGGATGGTACAATCCCAGGATATCATTAGCTTGGAACTCCAGTGGTGGGTTTGGGATGTATTCGAACACATTCAGGTCATCAGTAGTATTCAATGCAGTAATGTCACTGAAGGTATAGTCCTGTCAAATGTATTAGAAGACCCTCGTCTTTGCCTCCAGATCTGAAGCTGGGGGTGGTTGGTGGGTTGTGTCAGTGTTCTCTGGGCACCAATAATCCACTTGGTCAGTGCTCCAGTGCAGGTGAAATTGATACTAGGGATGATATGCTGCTGACGCTGAAAAGTTTGAAGATTATTGGTAGGATACACATCCACGGCTATCCTAACTGCCTCTTCACTAAGAAAGCCCTGCACGCATTGTGGGGTATCTAGAAACAGAAAAACATGACAAAGCTGAAATTAATAGCATGCATAGACGTAGACTACACCTCAATGGACAGAACCTTATATATGAAAAAAGATTAGGTTACTTTAACCATATTTGTAGGTTATCTCAGTTGCACCAGAGTGGTATACTACCATATACGTATCATTATCAGAAGTCTCAGGAATCCTTCTAAAAAATGTTTTCTTGAAATTCGATCCAAGAGTTCTTCTTTAGTCTCTTCTTTCGGAAGTCCTATTTGGTTACATTACTGGCATTTCTACCATAAGTATGTAACCCAAAAGTGATAATTGATAGGTGTTCTGAAAAGAAGACTGGATTTAATTAAAAGAGAAGCTTATTGATTTCAAGGTCTTCAGAAGACTTGTTTGGAAGCATTCCTTGAACTTCATGATGTGTACACCACACACATGCAACTGAGATAACGGAAATATAATTAAAGTAACCTAAATGTTTTTACAGTGATATATATGAGCAGCACAGCAGGTGGCTCATAAGCTGCTGACTTCTTAGAGAAAGTCTGTCGGATTCTCACTTGTAGTCACAGCAATCAGAGGGTAGTCATTTTCATTGGATGATCCATCTGTGTCAAATTCTTCCAGTGACATCATTGACGTTCTATAGTACTGGCTGTAATAACCATAATCATCGGGGACACGCCCATACCTAAGACTCACTCTACTGTCTACATTTGCAGGTTGGTATACTCCTAATACATAACCAGAGCCATATGATGGTAGGACGTTTTGTGGCAAATATTCTGCAACAGTGTCTGGTAAATATTGTCCAACAGTAAGCCTGGATTCCCCACTCTCCACCATAAACCTTCCTCCGTTATTGCTCGACTCATAAACCCTCTCGTATCTTCCAGTTCCACTAGGTCTCCAGAGCTGTAATAATGGGTACTGGTCACCCCCTCCGCCAGTTTGATTCCTGGCTACAAATGTCCATTTAAAAATGGTACCACTGCACGAAAAGCTCAATGAAGTAAGGATCCACTGTCGTCCAAACCCTCCTGTAGAGCTATCTCCATAAAGCAGTACAGCTTTTCTCCTGAGAGTATTTAGCCCAATGAAACCACGGACAGGTAGTTCGCTGGTTTCTTCACCTGAAAATGATAAATTATGCCAGTGCAAACCAATATGGTTGCTGCATTGACTAACTTACCTAATGCACAGCGGTGGAAAACAACACTGAAGATGCAGATCAGTAGCACACACTTCGTCATGCTCTTTACACTTTGCAATGTTTTCGGCGAGACTATATACCCGTCAGAAAGGCATACAAACTCGAAAGTGAACTTTTTGAGCGTACCTCTATCTGACGTACTGCGGAGTCCTTATATACTTGCAAACTGCGCATGCGCGAGTAGGTGGGTGCGCCCAGTTAGTGGTGCGACATTGCTGGGGGAGTATGAGCGTGCAGCGAATTGGTCTAAGTCTGGCCTCCGGCTGACCTCCGTTGGCCCGTGAACACACAGCCTAGCTGCATCATCAGCTCCAAATTGAGGTACTCAGCTTAGCTGATGAAGTTTGCTGCCTGACTGGAGTACTTTCCTGGCCCTTGGAAAAAAAAAAAATTAAGTTGCATAGTTACAAATGAGCACAGAAAAGATTACCTGTATTTGATGTTTTGCAAACCCTTCTGGTGTAGTACCGTGGGTAAGACTAAACTTACAAAGTCCTAAGAACCATACGTTTTATACACTACTCATAAACAGCACTAAGATACCAGCAGAATCTGTGAAGGTATGAGGAGTAGATTAAAAAACAAAATATGTTTTTTCCACATTCAGTTGTAAAATTATGGAAAAGTTCAACTGTTCTGTCACTGGTGTTAATCGCAAATGATATAATCATAGCAGTCATCAGTTCCAGGAGGCACCTGCTCATATGCTACATTCTGTGTTGCAGGAATAGTATCCTCTGCAGTCATATAAGCTACATTCTCCATGGTTGTAATCTCTGCAGTATTGGTGCCATAAGCATCATTTGTGTTCATTTCAAAGTGTTCAAGTGCCACCTCATTGGGGAAGTGTTCAAGTACAGTCTTATGAGGAGCAGAGTGTGCATTCAGCTCTGTTGAACCTGTGTGTGAGAGATAATGTGTGTGAGAGTGTGTGAGAGTTTGTATGTGACATATATATATTGAAATCAATGCTATAGACCTGATCACTAAAATATACACACAAGTCCAGCACAAATATTCAAGTATGTGGGTAAGAAAATACGCATAACCATGCATGCACAACTAAGTTAAGCACGAGAGGTTTTTAACGCACCCATTCACTAGAGAGTTATCCCATCTACCCACCCCACTCAGGCATAGGGCAAAGTCAAAAAGTATAACATCAAATTGTTGAAAGTCTTATGACCACTACATACTGCAGCCACTACATACTGCAGTCATCATGTAACAGGTGGTGGTAATAGACTGACGTGTATGTAGTGCATTCAATTTACTGAAATCCCTACAAGTTATGTAATGGAAAACCTACTAAACACAGCACTCATAGCTCAGTGGTCAGAGCACTGACAGCTCAAGCTAGGACCTTGGGTCTGATTCCTTGCCACTGCCGGCTTTTCCTTTCCCTCTTCACCTCATAACGTCAAACATGTTTATTTACAGCTCTCAAGCCATTAGACACAGAAACAATCTGTTTACCTGTGTGTTTATGTACTGTATCCACTTGTTTTCTGGTGATCCAGTATAACAGTCTTCTTACTGTAACCATATTAGCTACTACTAGTATATGGATGCAGACTAACTTCCATGTGACAGAGGTATCCGCCTGTGCAAACAGTTGTTAGGAATTGTGAGGTGGGAGTAACAATCTTCTTACTGTAACCATATTATCTACTGTACTATGAGTGCACAGTGACCACATTCCATGTACAATTGTGTGAAACACTACCTGCATAGATGGCATTATCCACAGTTCTCTCCTGAGTGTCAGGTGCATGAGGGCTTTTCCTCTGCCTCCTCCTCAGCACCAGGACAACCAGCAGTACCACTGCTATGGCTGCCACCACCACCACCATCACCCCCACCAGTGCCCCAGCTATAGCCCCAGCCGGTGACTCACTCACAGGAGACCTGTCTGAACCTGGGGTTGGTAGGAGGGACAATGCTGGAGTATAGGTAACTGGAGGTAGGGTTCTGCCTGGGTTGGGAAGCGTGGTTGATACAAGGAGTCCAGTGCTGCTTCTAACTGGTACTGTGGAAGGAATAAATGTACAGTTGATACAAGGAGTCCATTGATGCTTCTAACTGGTACTGTGGAAGGAATAAATGTACAGTTGTAGTAGATGGTTCCTAAAAGATAGGGAAGGGGCTAGTTGGGGAACAAACATAGAGGTGTATTGCATGGATGCAGCATAGCTGGGTAGGGAAGTGGGGTAGACGTAGGAAGTCCAGTGCTGCTTCCAGCTAAAGCTGTGGTTTCCAAAGCGGAGTTTAGTAGAGAAGGGGACATATCATCAATTTACAAATACAACTCACTTTCTGGTTCAAAGGAAACTGCAACAAAAGGAAGCACATTATTTTCTTCAGAACCAGCGACCATGAAGGAATCCTGTGGTCTAGATATTTTAGTGTACCAATTGACATGGTTGGAGTTCAATGCAAACAGGAGATGGAGACGACTATTTCTGGAAGATGGTTGGTAGATCCCTAACACATCACCAGCCAGAGCTTGCAGGGGAGGGTCCAGGACATACTCATACACATTCAAGTAGGCAGTTTGAGCTGGTTCCATGTTGCCAGTACTTCCAACCTTCACATATGTACCAGTTGTGTTCTCTCTCCACACTTGCAGCTCAGGGTACTGTGTAGCAGATGCATTGTATCGTGCAGCAAATGTCCACCTCACCACAGACCCACTGCTTGTGAAAGTCATGTTTGGAATGATCAGTTGCCGCCCATACAGGTATGTGAAGTCTCTAATGAAGAATGCTTCATCAGCCAACCTTTCTCTTGTAACAAATCCTTGAGTACAATTTCCAGCACTTCCTCCTAAAGAACACAAACAAAAACATACAGTAATACAGTGCAGCTTTCAGCATTTCCTCCTAAAAGACACAAACAAGACCCTTCAATATAATTTCCTGGGGTGGTAAATTCAACTTACCATTAACTTCTACAGCCACTAATGGTAGATTGTTATCAACTCCATTTCCAGTTGTGAATCCACTGGTTACTGGTGAATTTTGGTTGAAACGTGCAAAGTTCCGTGGTCCACCCCCTGTCTGATAGTACATGACCACCTCAGTGTTACGAATGTGAGGCTGGTACAATCCCAGGATATCATTAGCTCGAAACTCTAGTGGTGGGTTTGGAATGTATTCATACACATTCAGGTCATCAGTAGTATTCAATGCAGTAATGTCACTGAAGGTAGTTCTGTCATATGTATTAGAAGACCCTCGTCTTCTCCAGATCTGTAGCTGGAGGTAGCTGGTGGGTTGTGTCATTCTCCTCCGGGCACCAATAATCCACTTGGTCAGTGTTCCAGTGCAGGTGAAATTGATACCAGGAATGATACGCTGCTGACGCTGGTGAGTCCTAACAATGTAAGTAGCTCTGGTTGCATATACATCTGCAGCTATCCTAACTGCCTCCTCATTAAGAAAGCCCTGCACACACTGGGGAGAAGCTAGAAGAGGTAAAATAGCATGAAATAACTGCACAGCAACTTCAGCAAGTAACCAATGCACATTTAAGTGTGATGGAGCCATGCCTGAAAACAAGCACTAGGAAAATGCTCACAACTTTCTCACTTGTGTTCACAGCAACCAGAGGTTCATCATTTCGAACAAATGCTCCAGATGTGTTAAATACTGCCAGTGATGTCCCAGTCCTCCTGAAATAGCTGTCACGACCAAAGCCAGATGGGACACTTGCATGTATCACACTCAGTCTACCAGGGTGGTACACTCCCAGTATGTAACCACTGTGAAATGTTACTGGATCACGTGGTAAATATTCTCCAGTAGTAATTCCAGACACATTAGACATTATAAACCTCCCACCATTATTACTCGACTCATACACTCTCTCATATTGTCCAGTTCCACTAGGTCTCCAGAGCTGAAACAGTGGGTACTGGTCATGATCTCCACCAGTTCGACTCCTAGCCACAAAGGTCCACTTACTGATGGTACCACTGCATGAAAAGTTCATAGAGGGGAAGATCCTCTGTTCCCGAATTCGAAACCGTTCAACACTGTTATAAAGCGGTACAGCTTTTCTCCTGAGAGTGTTCAGCCCAATGAAACCACGGACAGGTGATGCACTGGTTTCTCCTTGACCTGAAGATAAGAAATTACCGTATGGATCTACTGAGTTAGCTAAGTCATAGATATAAATAGAGCGGCTAAGTACTGAAAGTGTGTAGCTAACGTAGCTAAAACCCGTATACTCGGGCCAAACAACTTGCTACTCATATAGCTATAATGTTCCAATACCTGCAAAAACAACACTGCAGATGCAGATTAGTAGCACACACTTCGTCATGTTCGTATGACTCGCTTTGGTCTCGCGAGACGCTAGAGACTAGACTCGCTTTACGCATCCGTGCTGAGCTTGCGCGGGCGGGCTGGATCGATCGGGCCCGGGTGCGGTTTTGCCGACATAATAGGTGTGGTCTAATCATGACGTGAGTGTGGTGGCCATCATGTCACGCGCACGCTAGCGCGCTGTGTTCTGGGTGTTGGCTGCTGTACATGTATGCTGTATACCCTGTATGGGTGTGGCGCAAATGAACCTTCACATGTGGTCAACCCTACCCTGCATGACATGTACTTATCCTCCTTTCAGGCTTTACACATGCATGCCTCTACTTCACGGTACTTCCTGCCATCAGTCTTCGTCAGTTTGTAAACACTTATCTAATTCTCATTGAATCTTGTCCTAACATGTTATGATGTGCCCCCATGGCTGTGAATGTACCACCAGTTGCAAGTATACCTTTAGACCCTTCTGACCGGGTGAGGAAGAAGGCTCTGGGGTCCAGTCTATTCCAGAATAAAGAGGTGGCTTGGGGTGGGGCTGCCTGAGAGAGCTTGTATTGACTGTGACACACTTTGATTCATCTGATGCAGGCATTCAGACGCTGGGAAACGTCCAACATTCTCTGCTATTGTCAAAATGTTGTCACATTCAGACTCACACCTGCTAAGCTGGACTGATCAGGACAGAAATGTGCACCCCCAGGCATCCTGCTTGGGAGCACCGCTTGAGGCTGGGGAGAACCTCTACCCTGACCTACAAGAGTATTACATGGATGATAAACAATCTTCATGACCCATTTATGTATTGCTATATTTATGTATTAGCTATTTATGTGCGTTGTGATATCTACTTGTTCTGTAAAGTCAAAATTTGTGTAATGTTAACATTTACTGCACAAGCTATTTTACTACAGACCTCCCATGCCCTGAATGGCTGAGTACAGTGGAACCCCTCTACCTCTGATGAGCGGCCACCCTGTCTATGGCGGACACTCACCTTGGTCCCAACTGCATCGCTATTTGGAATAGTACTTAAGAACCCCCTGCTTTGCAGCCACCTCTCTACTCCGTATTACGGCCACATTTTCGGCCCCAAATGATGCCCATCACTACAAAATGACCTCATGCTACGGCCAGCTCCACCCACTTTTTAACGAAAAAGCGGCCTAATGGACTGCGGACCCGCGGACTCACGGACTCGGGGACTAATATTTTACGGCTGGAATGCTTTGTTCTTTGCCGACACACTGGACGTGCACCAGTTATCTATGGGCATGCTACAGCTATCTGTACGAGTTGTGTAGGCGCTAACAACACCAAGCTAGCTTTACATGAGAGGCGTCGACCATGCTGTAAAGAAGCATCGTTACCAGGCAGAACTGTGAAGGCATGAGAATGAATGTGCAGCGGTGCAATAAGCCAGTAGGTAAGTGCACATTTCACTGGAGTTAGCCCCACTCCCAAGGCTTAAACGTGCTTCTCTAGATGCCATACCTTCACTTGAAGCTGTTCAAACATTCCTTGATAGCAGAGGATACTCAGAAGAGGCGACAAGAATTGCATCATCCATTTATGAAACAAACCCTGAGATAGGGACACCCCTCTATTAAGGTCAAAACTTCATTCCCCGATGGTGTCCGCTATAGAGGGGTTCCACTGTACTTCCCTGGCACTGGCCCTTTGAAATATAATTTTTGTCTCTTAGTTAGTTATTAGTGAGCATAGGAAAGGAAATGTGGTTTACACAATCTTCTGGTTAGGCACTGACAACATATGCTTTTTTGTTTTTACCCAAATTATGCTAGCATATTTGGTCAATGCCTACTTCTGGTCCAATGCTCTACTAATATTACATAATACATTTAACTGTTTTATGTTACATAATATGTAAATAAATACATTTAACTGTTTTACATTTAACTGTTTTATGTTACATAATATGTAAATAAATACATTTAACTGTTTTGCAGAGTACATGCAGATGTTGAAGATAAGATCAGCCGAGATTTGAACCTGGGTGTTCTGTGTCAGATGTTCTTACCAACTGAGCCACTGGAGCTCTGGCAATGAAGCAGATGATGGTATGAGCATCTGACCGGCATTCAGAAAACCAAAGCTCAAATCCTGTCTGGATTTCCCCGCCCCTTTTCTTCAACATTACAACCAGTAGCTAATTTTGTTACGCTACTCACGAACGTCACGCCCTCTACCTCACACCTCACGCTCACACACCATGCACTCACCAACAGTGTATCATAAGCCTATAGAGAGCTCTATGGCAGCCGGGAGGGGGAGCTAGCCGACAACCGCTCCCTATCAACTGCATTGACTGCAAGAACAAAACACACGAGAGATGAAACGAGTGAACAATATGTACAGTGTAGCCGTTTCTGGTGTGTGAGTTTCTAGCTGAAAATAAGGAGGGAATGATCTTGTAAAGGTAGCTTATTGACAGGACAACGGTTACTGCAAGCCTGTAGCTAAACAAAAGGTTATAATAGCTGAAGGTCATAGATATAAGATGGAGACAGTTATAAGGTGGACATGAGCTTTTCTACAAAGCCTTACTCTCCCTACTATAATAGCCTTATTCCCAAGCCATTTCGCGAGGAGGATGTTCTTCATGGCTATGAAATAGAACCTGAAATAATCCCATACCCAGGCCATGTAGGAGGAACGAAACATGGTCTGGGTATGAGGTTAAGGCTTGCTATAATATATTTAGCCACAATGTCAGTCAGTGCCATCATGCGGCCTCCCACCTGATGATTTGTGTACCCTTCAAATGGTTTGTGTCCCAGACTCCATATCTCGTACATGAGAGCACCATAGCTCCACACATCACTGGCAGGGGAATACCTCCTATAGTGCAGAGCCTTGAAGGGAGAAGAACATACACAAAAATGTTATTACTCACTCATTAATAAGGAAAGTGAAAGAGGAAAAAATAAGTGAAGAGTTGGTTTCTGGTAAACAGACAGTATAGTTTGGTGTGGACTTTACACTCCTACCATATACATGGGGGCTTCGCAGCTGATAAGGAAAGGGATCTTTCTGTTGCCTTGGTAACAGAGAAGCTTAGTTTCTTCCATTTATGGTAATAAAGAATGAACTTGGACTTGTAGCAAAAAGGTCATTTTAAGTCCACACTGAATTTCACCTCAGCTCTACCTTTGAACGAGGAGGGGGTTACTTCGTTCAGAAAGGATAAAAAGCTCCTGCACTAGAGGCACTACCTAAATGCTTTGCCTCAGCTCAGAAATAAGAACGCGTTTCTGTTATGAGGCAGAGAAGAAGAGGAAAGGGAAAAACTGGCAGTCACTGGAAATTGGCACATAGTGAGTGATATGCAACTTGAGCTTCAGGACCACCTGTGCAGTACATATAGAGGATGGTGAGGGTTGGTGGTTGCTGAGCACTGGTAGCTAATGCAACCAGCCCTGGGTTTGATTGCTGCATGGCGACTGCCATCTTTTCACTTACCTCTCCTTCACCTCATAACTCCAAACATGTCTCAAGACACTGTCTATTTAAACATCCTTCATTAGCTGCGGTACCCAGAAGGCTAGGGTTGTACGAGTATAATGGACTAATGTAAACAGTGTAGACAACATTGTTTCCTGAAGGCTCTGTGTTACACTATGAGTCAGGTAGGTACCTCGGGAGCGGTCCACTTGACCGGGATCTTTCCTCCGTGTGTGATGTAATAGTTGTTGTCCTCAAGATCTCTCGACATCCCAAAGTCACCGATCTACGTGTGTGTGTGTGTGTGTGTGTGTGTAATTGAACCAACTGAAGGCAATGAAAACCAAAATATGGTATAATTTGATAGGTGCTCTATATTAGTCAGAACCGTATTCAGATCAAATATCAAGTCAGAGCCAGTAATGGCCATAATAGTATTGATACAGAGGACAGAGCCACATAAGACAGAGCTGTACGATAACACTAGGCAACTAGGCACATCGTAGGGCAAGTCTGAGCAAGCAATGCACTGCTGGTTTCATGCAGACAGAAAATGCTTTAGCAACAGAGGCAGAGTCTACTGGAGGAGGGGGCACCAGGGACAGATCAGTCTTCACACGTCCCACGCTGCCACCTCCCTCCACCAAACTATACTTACTTGTTACACTCTATTAGGACACACTGTGTGTGCACTTTACAGCATGTATTGTGTGATTACATCATCACATCGATGGTTTCCTTGGCAACACGAGTTCAACTACTCACTGGTAAGGATGTGCTGTCTATGAGCTAGACCATCCCATAAGTATATAGTGGTATAATGGACCAGGAAGTTCACTGGTATATGTGGTATAATGGATCAGGAAGTTTACTGGTATATGTGGCATAATGGAACAGGAAGTTCACTAGTAGCTGGCATATGATATAAGCACTTTCTCTATACAGTGCAGGATGTGGACCAGGATGTTTCAACTGGCAACAGCTGACCTTCACCCCAGACATCATGGCTACTGTCAATAAACTTCCATTGATTGGTGTACATAATGATTACGTAACAAAAATATCTAAATCCACGTGGACGTGGTACTGACCTTGCATGTGTTTTCAGCATTGACAAGGATGTTTCGAGCGGCTAGGTCGTGGTGAACAAAACCTTTGTTGGAGAGGTAGTTCATTCCTGAGGCAATCTCCCGACAGAACTTGAGCAGAAGGATTGGAAGATTGCTAGGGACCATTTCACCTGGCCTGAGGAGGGAGGAGGGGGGAGGGAGGGAGGAGGGGGGAGGGAGGGAGGAGGGAGGAGGAAGGAAGGAGGGAGGGAGGAGGGAGGAGCGAGGAGGGAGGGAGGGAGGAGAGAAAATAAATGAGGGAGAGGGATCAAAAGAAGTGAGGGAGGATAGATGGGAAGGGTGATGAAAGAAGTAGGAGGGAGGAAGAGGAAGAAAAAAGACAGGGGGAAGAGGGAGGCAAGGGGGTGTGGTCACACAGTCATGTGACCTCACAGTGAGTGACCTACTGTGGTTGTCTTGACTTCAGGTAGTTTCTCAGGTCTCCCTTGGGCATGTACTCCAGCACAATCATGGTCTGAAGGAGAGGAGAGGATAAGTCAGGCCGGGTTCTCCCTACCACATTCCCTCCCCCACAATGCACATACCTCCCCTTCCCCTCACACTCACCCACTCACACCCTTTCCCACACTCACTCCCACATTCCCTCCTACCTCCTCCTCCCACCCTCCCACACTCACAGGCTCTCCCACTGTCACTACTCCCACATTCCCTCCCTCCTACCACCCTCCCATCCTCCCACACTCCCTTCCCTCCCACACTCCCTCCCCTCCCACACTCACAGGCTCTCCCACTGTTACTACTACCACATTCTCTCCACCCCCACTATGCACACTCAAACCTTCCCTCCCCTCCCTCCTCCTACCACACTCACACACTCCCCTCCCTCCCACACTCCCTTCCCTCCCACACTCACAGGCTCTCCCACTGTCACTACTCCATGTAGCTTCACGACATTAGGGTGCAGAAACTGTCCCATGATGGCCGCCTCCTGTAGGAACTTAATCTTGTCCTCCTCTAGGATATTTGGTTTAAGCGTCTTCACAGCCACCTCCATTGTCCCACTAGACAGCTGCCATAGTCCCTTGTTCACGGTGCCAAACTGCCCCGCCCCCAAGTGCTCGACAATCCTGTGCAAGAGGGCAGATTATACTGTAATAGTAAACAGATCGGAATTTGAAGTATTATTTGTCTCACACATGTATGTGTTCTGCACAATCTGAGAATTTGCGCAATCTCAAGATGATTGTGTTGCGCAATCTCAAGATGATTGTGTTGCGCATTCTCAAGATGATTGTGTTGCGCAATCTCAAGATGATTGTGTTGCGCAATCTCAAGATGATTGTGTTGCGCAATCTCAAGATGATTGTGTTGCGCATTCTCAGAATCTCGAGATTGCGCACTATAGTTGCGCGATCTCGGGATTGCACAATACATTTGCCCGATCTCGAGATTGCGCAAATTCTCAGATTTTGCAGAACATATATATGACATACTCAAGTATTAGGGACTAGGAAGAGGGCAGACAAGATGGAGAGGGAGAGGAAGGGCAAGAGAGAGGGGAGTGAGGGAGGGAGGGAGGGAGTGAGGGAGGGAGGGAGGGAGGGAGAGGAAGGGAGGAGAATGGGAAATGGAAGAGGGAAAAGAAGAGGAGGAACAGGGATGGCAGGGGGAAGGAGGGAGAGAGAGGGAGAAGGAGGAAGGAGAGAGGAGAACAGAAGGGAGGAAGCAAAGCCACTTGTGATCAGCGTGCTCTCCAATCTGACTCCAGGTCACATGACACTGGACCCAGTTTACTCAAATATGATTGGTCAATAACTACATGTGCGTTTGCTCTTGATCAAGTAACTCACTGTATTTGGTGTCTGAGTATTTCTCTGTATCTCCTTCTGGCCAGCTGGTCATAGAGGGCTGTTCTGCTGGAGGCTGGCCGCCAGTACGCCTCCTCATGCTCAAAGAACTCTCCACTGTGAAGGAGGTTGCGATATTTCTGAGGGAGGAGAGTGAGAGTTAACTATACCGTGCATATGTGGTTTGACAATAATGTACTGTGGACATACTGAAATTACTACAATATACTGTAGTTTACTGTGATATACTGTAGTTTACTGTGATATACAGTAGTTTACTGTGATATACTGTAGTTTACTGTGATATACAGTAGTTTACTGTGATATACTGTAGTTTACTGTGATATACTGTAGTTTACTGTGATATACTGTAGTTTGTATATGTAATACCATGGCTAGCAGTGCAATTTGGGATTAATTGCACGAGTAAGGTTTGTAATTTCACGAGGCGAATCCCAAATTGCACTGCTAGCCATGGTATCACATATTAATCATATAGATGAACTGTTAAGACAATGTCATAGTTCTTCTTTGTAATGTAAACATATGTGCATAGTATAAGTACAAATCAGTCAGAATCATCAGATTCTATGAATGCACGATGACGTTTCCTATGAACGGTTGCATTAGTAGCATGAAGTTGTGTACATGTGCTGGTGCTACTACCAAAATAAAAATTACAACCATTGAATACATGTTGGGGTGTGGGTATACAAGAAGGATATGAAGGGTGACAATGAGGAAATGGTACAGGGTAAGAAGGTTGTAAATATGACACAGGGTCTGAATGGGCAAGGGTATTTACATGCTGCTTTTGTTGTGGAGGCTGAGGTGGACGTGATGGTAAGCTCAATATTTTACTCATTTTAGCATGGTCAGCTATATCGGTAGCTGCATAGTCTCTTAAACTTTGTTCACTGCTGTGGCCAGTGATGGAGGCAATTTTATCGTTTGAAATACCACTCTTTTGCAGTTTTCGGACCAACGTTTTTCGAACACTATGGTTCGTGAAATTCTTCTGTGTTGCCTCCAATCCAGCCAATTTCGTCATTGTCTTCATAAAGTGGTCTATTTGGTTTATCCCGACAGGAGATAGTGTGTACCACACGTCTTTGCCTTGAAAATGCTGCAGTGGAGTCAGATAAAGTGGACCAGACATCTTCTTCGTCGCAGGTCTTTTGGAGATTAGTTTCTCCATGAGACGAACTGGGCTCCGATCTCCACCAACAGCAAACATCCTCTGAGGAACCCTTCTGTCCTTTTTACACAGGCCACCTTGTCGCGTTTTTGTCAGACCCTCTACCCATTCAATGTACTCTGTTTCTCCAGTTCCAGGGTTTCTCACAAATTTTAGGTCTTCAATACAGATCTGGTGGTGTTCCTGCCGTCCACGTGTCCCAAACTGCTGGCTAGTCATGTAAAAGATTGTGTAATTCAGACTCTTTGGGTTTCCATCTCCGAGTACACCTTTGCTCCACATGATTTCTTCTTCTTCTTCTGTAAGTACATCAGCCTTGTTCTTTCTCTTCCCCATTCCCATCTCTCTAAGCTCGATTGCCTTCCCATTCAGCACCTGCCTGCACTCTGTAAATTCCTTGTCCTTGATTATTCGGAAGTTGTAACCCGCATTTCTGAAATATCTGTCCAAGGCTCCCAGCATCGTCCGCAGTGAGTCAGGCTCATAGTTCGTACCATCTTTCTTCCTCAACTGTGCAAAAAAGTGCTGCAATATTTTGTCCAATTCACTGGATGAGGTCTCTCCAGCCACAATTTATTCATGAACCCAAAATTGCCACTCGATGGACGCATCTACACACTCACTCTAGGTAGCGTCCTAACCACCAATGTATCTCAAATCAATCTCTGCCAGCTTTTGTTCAGAGCTACTCTCAAAGTCAGGCTAGACTCATGTTTGTCACTACTCTTGGAATGGACAACTTTGACTGCACCAAAATGAATGCACATTTCAAAAAATTCACAGCTTGTCTACGGGAGGGGCTCATTCACGAGTGGAAGCAGCATTACTAGCCCCACCTCTCCCCCTTATGTCGCTAAACAACTCACGGTTCTGTTCCACACACAAGTCCTCTGCAGCTTGCTTGTCTACGGCAGGTTAGTACCAACGATATATTGCGCATTCTAGTTAAAGCCCAGCCCAGCACTCGGAGCACCGGGCCACGGCCACCTACCTACTAGGCTAGGCATACGATCGCAAGACCTGGGCCTACCCAGTGAGTACAGTCTTGGACACTGTGGTCTTTCTGCTGCTTCTAGACACAAGCTAGCTTTCACAAGCAGGCATTACACACTACTCACAGCTACTGACACTACAGCACTTACTAAAACTCCTTCTTGGTTTTTTTATTTTATTTTTTTAAGTCGATCTAAGCTTATCTTCAAAGTTCCGACCACCACATGAGGGGTTCCGCCAGGCCACATCTTAACTAACTTAATTATAAACTGATTATTGGATGTCAATGCCGACAGGAAATGGGGAAAATCCCCAATTTTACGGACAGTGAACGGATGAAGATTCCCAAAACGGACTGTGCACTATATGTTTACAAAGACAAAGAATTCTATCAGCTTGGATTCCAGGTTTGTTGACCTTGAAAACGCAGGGTTCCCTGCCACCTTAAATACCTGCACAGCGGTGGAAAACAACACTGCAGATACAGATCAGTAGCACACACTTCGTCACGTTCAGCCTGAGCATTTTTCTCATTTTATAATCAGTACGCTGTCTGTGCCAAGGCGAGTGTTTTGTTACAATGGAGCTATAGTAAACAGGAAGCGATCGAGGAAGCATGCATCGCAGTAATGCTACATAGGCTATACACTGACTCGAGTAGCTTTTTCGAACATACACTTCTGATGGCTCGTCTCAGAACTACATGAAGCCAGATTGTCACACGAAGATTGTCTAACCTTTCTCGAGTTCAGGAATTTGTGGACCGATAATTGGTTATAACTAAGAAACTAGGTGCAAGGGAAATTGAGTTTGATGCTGCTTTTCTTGAGGAGTGTGAGGAAGTTTCTTTTGTCAATGTGGGTGGATCCCCAGGCTCTGAGAGCTAAAGTGCATAGTTGCCAAGCTACATTCCTCACCCCAATCAGTGCGTTCAAAGACTGGCAATAAACCTCCTTAGCTAGGCAACTTTGGCAACTGATGTGTCACTCTATTGACCATTGTATGTAATTAGGGTACAGGCCTTGTATTAGCCTACGGCTATTCTTGTATCCTTTGCATAATCGCAAGAATTCTTACAGAAAACTAAGCAAATTGTTTGAGAGTCTGGCTTCACTGACGCGAGACGAGAACTGTAAGGTTCACATCATGTGCCAACTTAGAAATCCTACAGTATTCTGTAGACAAAATCAGTCATGTGTGGCAAAAGCATATATGAATATACAAATACAAAAGGCATAGGTACTAACAAGCTACAATGGGTGGGAGGTTGAAAGCTAGCTACTGATTGTGCATGTATGTCCCCTGCAGTTCGGGATAGAGGCTTTTGCTGGCCTCCAGGGGAGCTCCCAGCAATGTAGCTTGTGAGTGGACCCTCATGTCCTCCTCAGACCAGCTCAGCAGGTCAGTTACAGGGGAGGAGAGAGCACGAACAAGCTCAGCAAAGTCAGGTCGAGATGGTCTGTCTGCATTCCTAGTAAAGATACGGCAACATTAATACACATCATGCCAAATGGAGGCTGCATTCCTAGTAAACATAATAGACCTTTGTGGAAGTAAAACTTCGAAACATTAATACATGCATAAATATGTCACTACAGAAACAAATTGTTGTTTCAACAAAGTATTTGAGTTGCATGGCTTTCTCTCCCATGTTAGTTCAGTGCCGGAAAAGAACTCATGCAGTGGAAGCTGATACTTGAGTAAACCTTACAACTCTAGTAACATAAACAATAGTACTGAGCTTTTTCAATTCACTTTTAGTCTTTGAACAGAAGCCGCAAATAGCCATACGTACCTAGTCAACTGCTAACAGTGAGCCAGCTGGTTGTGAATTACACAGTCAATTAGTGGTTTTGAGTACTACTGCTTCCCTTCAAAGGGAACTGAAAACGGTAGTAACCAAATACTCAGTTGGTGAAACAACTCAATGTTGTTGCTGTTTTAATTATCTCATGAGACATATCCCTAATGCCTGCTGTGGGATTTGTAGCTATGAAAACTTATCATGAGTTCATACATGGCCTTGGGGCAGCCTGGGGGAGGGGGGAGACGATACCCACAGTCCACCTGCTTCAGTGCCTGTGGTAGTATTAAAAGTAGTATAGACAAATGCTGTGTGTGTGGACCGATATAGCTGATGTTCAAGTACATATATACAGTTTTTTTTCTAGAAATGTAGTTTAGGGGGGGGAAATTGCTTTTGTGGGGAGAGAAAATGTGAAAACCATCTAGCTGGCCGCTTAGTGGCCAGCCACCTAGGGGGGTCTGGGGGCATGCTCCCCCAGAAAATTTTTGAAATTTAAGTGACTGGGATCACATTTGGTGGCTCTCAGACCCACTGTAACTATAGAGCCAAAAGCAATAAAATACTAGAACTTTTCATGACCATGGTCTACATTCGGAGAGGCAAAAAGTGTCTACAAGGTTAAATTTGCTATTTTTGGGGGGGGATTTTAAACTTAGGGGGGATATTTCCCCCCCTAAAGGCCCTGAAAAAAACACTGCATATATGCACATAGCATAGTATAACTATGAAAGTGTCTAGTGATCAGCTCAACCGTTCAAGGTTCTGCTGGGCTAGCTAGTTTTTAAACAATGAACAGTGGAGACTTTGTCTTGCCTTTGATTTCATGTTCCCGGACACTGCAGCCTGGATGTAGCCCTCTCACTTCAACATTTACTGCAGCCCAGTTGTTGCTTCAACATTCCCAGCCCTGCCATCCAATCAGTATAGTTCCATTGAGCACTCTTGTCAAGAGCAAGCATCACTAGGCCTTGGTAGATTATGCTCACATTTCTACCCATTATTCTATTCTTTTATTCCCATAAACTTCACCTATTATTCTTTTCAATGCACCTATTATTCTCAATTATGCTAACTGGATTTCACAAATATGCATATAAAAAATGGCAATAATTTGAAAGTGGTTACAATTAGGATTCTGAGTTGTTAGTGTTGCCAGTTTCCTGTTTCACTATTGCTATGGTGGTAAAATAGTATCTAGCTAACTGTTGACCTTTAACTGTGTAGCTACTGATTACTGAACTAAATCAACTGCTGCTCTCTTGAGTTGCATAAATACTGCATCTGCAAGGAATACAGATTTCCATGAACAGGCACATATGCAGAAGGAGATTCCTCAAGGCTATGCACTGTCCAGTTCGTAAATTTAACAGCGGAAAGGCCTGAAAAACTTGAAGGCTAGCTACATCATGTAAGAGAGAACTGTACTGCTGTCTTGCACTGCTGACATTCAACTGTGCCAAGATCTTAATTGTTACTTTACACATTGTATTACCTTTACAGTCATATGTTAACTCTTGCACTGCTGACATTCAACTGTGCCAAGATCTTAATTGTTACTTTACACATTGTATTACCTTTACAGTCATATGTTAACTCTTGCACTGCTGACATTCAACTGTGCCAAGATCTTAATTGTTACTGTACACATTGTATTACCTTTACAGTCCTATGTTAACTCTTGCACTGCTGACATTCAACTGTGCCAAGATCTTAATTGTTACTTTACACATTGTATTACCTTTACAGTCATATGTTAACTCTTGCACTGCTGACATTCAACTGTGCCAAGATCTTAATTGTTACTTTACACATTGTATTACCTTTACAGTCATATGTTAACTCTTGCACTGCTGACATTCAACTGTGCCAAGATCTTAAGTGTTACTGTACACATTGTATTACCTTTACAGTCCTATGTTAACTCTTGCACTGCTGACATTCAACTGTGCCAAGATCTTAATTGTTACTTTACACATTGTATTACCTTTACAGTCCTATGTTAACTCTTACACTGCTGACATTCAACTGTGCCAAGATCTTAATTGTTACTTTACACATTGTATTACCTTTACAGTCCTATGTTAACTCTTGCACTGCTGACATTCAACTGTGCCAAGATTGTTACTTTACACATTGTATTACCTTTACAGTCATATGTTAACTTAAGTATGCAGTACATGACACTTTCAATTGTTCAGTGTTCATCACAAATAGCTACGGCAAAATGCTTTAAATCAAATAACATAATCATAGCAATCATCATGCAGTTCCAGGAGGCACCTGCCCGTATGCTACATTCTGTGTTGCAGGAATAGCATCCTCTGCAGTCATATAAGCTACATTCTCTGTGGTTGTCATCTCTGCAGTCATATAGGCTACATTCTCTGTGGTTGCAATCTCTGCAGTCATATAGGCTACATTCTCTGTGGTTGCAATCTCTGCAGTATTAGTGCCATAAGCATCATTTGTGTTCATTTCAAAGTGTTCAAGTGCAGTCTTGTGAGGAGCAGATACGTTCAGTTCTGTTGAACCTGTGTGCCAGTTTGGATGTGAGGGAGATCGGTAGACACAATACTAAACACACATCACATCCAGCTCAAAATTTACTATGAGGGTAAGACAAAATAGGTATGCTACCCGTAAATGAGCAGTTAATAGGCTGTAGTAAGCATGATGACTATGGACTTTAACCCACCCAACCACCAAATAGAGAGTTGCACATGTCCCACTTTGGCACAGAGCCGATCAGTCAAAGCCAAAAAACTGACATCATATTGTTTCACTACAGGGGTTGTTAGTAACTATAAGTCTCAACAAAAACAGGTTTTAACCTTGCATGATTGCTGACAGGGACAGTTCATTTGGAGACTGACCGCACAAAACAACTTGAGAGGCAGTTAGCCCGTCTTGGGCGTCTGTTAACAATAATGCACTACAACTGCATTCAAACTTGCAGTATGGTGGAGCTTTTCATGCCATGTGGGATGGCAGCAGGTGACTCCCTCACATACAGTCTGAAATAATTTAGGATTTGGTTTATCCAGCTCGCTAAATTAGTCTGTGACTAAACCTCTCAAAACTACTGTCTCTTCAGTTTGGCTGAAACAATTAAGGGTAACCATGCTTTAGAGCATGTTGCAAAAAGTAGATGATTGTCGGTCATCTAGCTGCCAAGTATGAACACATATCCACAACTGAATAATGGGCAATTTACACTTGACTGCTTAAATAATTGTTTTCAGTTTACATGTACCTATGTATACCTGTGTGTTCATGTGCTGCATCCACTTGCTTTCTGGTGATCCTCCATCTCACAATCAGGATGATGACCACTACAGTACACACTAACATCAGTAGTACTAGTGTTGATGGTATAACAGTGCTGAGGATGATAATGGTAGACACTGGTAAGCTATGCATAGACTGCAGCTGTGATGGCAGGGAGGATAAAGTTGGAGAATGGGTGACTGGAGTTGGGTAGGATACAGTCGGAGTATAGGTGACAGCACCAGCTGGGTAGGATAAAGTTAGAGGTGACAGTAGTCTAGCTTACTTGGATAGAGTACTATAGGTGGCAGTAGTTGGGTAGATGCAGGGAATCCAGTACTGCTATGAGCAGTATATACTGCAGTTAAAACACACTTTAAACTGTTTAAGTGAGCTTAAACTACAGGTTAATTGACCGGGTGAGTAAAGAATTCTATCTTTCCCCGTCACAATTCCATCAAGACTCAGACACTTGTCTTGCCAGCTAATGTATCAATCTGGTGGCTATTATTGAGCTAATAGCTACCATAACATTTGGTATGACTAGCACCACAATCAAACAGCAATGTTATATTGACGAAATTGCAGGAAGATGATAATTACCAACATGCATGTGCATGCACAAAGGGTTTATAGTAGTCCATTAGTCAAACTTTAACCACTCTTCAACTGGCCTGTAACCGGGTAGCCACTCTTAACTTGTATTTGGAATGTTGTAGGAAAGGGGCTATCTCCTTCTCTCAGTGTAATTTTAGATATTTAACTCACCCTCTGGTTCAAAGGAAACTGCAACGAGAGGAAGCACATTATTTGTTTGTGAATCACCGACCACAAAGGAGTCCTGTGGTCTAGACACTTCAATGTACCAATTGACAAGGCTGGAATCGTCAGAACACAAGAGATGGACACGACTATTTCCGGAAGATGGTTGGTAGATCCCTAACACATCACCAGCCATAACTTGCAGGGGAGGGTCCAGGAGATACTCATACACATTCAAGTAGGCAGTTTGAGCTGGTTCCATGTTGCCAGTACTTACAACTTTCACATAAGTACCAGTTGTGTTCTCTCGCCAAACTTGTAGTTCAGGGTACTGTGTGGCAGATGCTCTGTATCGTGCAACAAATGTCCACCTCACCACAGATCCACTGCTTGTGAAAGTCATGTTTGGAATGATCAGTTGCCGGCCGTAAGTGTCTGTGAAGTCTCCAATCAAGAGTGCTTCATCAGCCAACCTTTCTCTCGTGATGAATCCCTCAGTACAGCTTCCAGCACTTCTTCCTAAAGGACACAAACAAGACCCTTCAATAATAATTTCTTGGGATGGTAAATTCAACTTACCATTAACTTTTATAGCCACTAACGGTAGATTGTTATCAACTCCATTTCCAGTTGTGAATCCACTGGTTACTGGTGAATTTTGGTTGAAACGTGCAAAGTTCCGTGGTCCACTCCCTGTCTGATAGTACATGACCACCTGAGTGTTATTACGATGAGGCTGGTACAATCCCAGGATATCATTAGCTTGGAGCTGCAGTGGTGGGTTTGGAATGTATTCATACACATTCAGGTCATCTGTAGTATTCAATGCAGTAATGTCACTGAAGGTAGTTCTGTCGTATGTATTAGAAGACCCTTGTCTTTGCCTCCAGATCTGAAGCTGGGGGTGGTTGGTGGGTTGTGTCAGTGTTCTCCGGGCACCAATAATCCATTTGGTCAGTGCTCCAGTGCAGGTGAACTTGATACCAGGGATGATACGCTGCTGACGCTCGTGAGTTCTAACATTGAAGGTATCTCTGGTTGCATATACATCTGCAGCTATCCTAATTGCCTCCTCATTAAGAAGGCCCTGCACACACTGGGGAGAAGCTAGAAGGAGTAAAATAGCATGAAATAACTGCACAGCAACTTCAGCAAGTAACCAATGCACATTTAAGTGTGATGGAGCCATGCCTGAAAACATGCTCTAGGAAAATGCTCACAACTTTCTCACTTGTGTTCACAGCAACCAGAGGTTCATCATTTCCAACAAGTGCTCCTGATATGTTAAATACTGCCAGTGATGTCCCAGTCCTCCTGAAATAGCTGTCACGACCAAAGCCAGATGGGACACTTGCATGTATCACACTCAGTCTACTTTCACCAAGGTGGTACACTCCCAGTATGTAACCACTGTGAAATGTTACTGGATCATGTGGTAAATATTCTCCAGTAGTAATTCCAGACACATCCGACATTGTGAACGTTCCACTATCACTGCTTGACTCATACACTCTCTCATATCTTCCAGTTCCACTAGGTCTCCAGAGCTGAAACAGTGGGTACTGGTCACGATTTCTACCAGTTTGACTCCTGGCCACAAAGGTCCACTTACTGATGGTACCACTGCATGAAAAGTTCATAGAGGGGAAGATCCTCTGTTGTTGAAACTGTTCAGCACTGTTATAAAGCAGAACAGCTTTTCTCCTGAGAGTGTTCAGCCCAATGAAACCACGGACAGGTGATGCACTGGTTTCTCCTTGACCTGAAGATAAGAAATTACCGTATGGATCTACTGAGTTAGCTAAGTCATAGATATAAATAGAGCGGCTAAGTAAAGTGTGTAGCTAACGTAGCTAAAACCCGTATACTCGGGCCAAACAACTTGCTACTCATAGCTATAATGTTCAAATACCTGCAAAAACAATACTGCAGATGCAGATTAGTAGCACACACTTCGTCATGTTCGTATGACTCGCTTTAGTCTCGCGAGACGCTAGACTAGACTCGCTTTTATACGCATCCGTGCTGCGCTTGCTGAAGGGCGCGCGTGCGAGCCGGATCGATCGGTGCGGTTTTGCCGACATATATCCTACTGCACCCTTGTATCCTAGGTAACAGGGGTGGGTTAAAAGTGAATATATCCTACTGCACCCTTGTATCCTAGGTAACAGGGGTGGGTTAAGTTATAGATAAACCACAGTAGACAGGGATTTATGGTCCATAAACCACCCGAGCCCAAGGGCGCAGCCCGAGGGCAAGGGTTGTTTATGGACCATAAATCCCTGTCTACTGTGGTTTATCTGTTATATTCTCCACTCTGATTGGTCCTTGTTGTTATTAGTAAATACACATGGTAGTTTTCACTGTAAACAAGGTATGTTATTAGTAAACATGTAAAGTAATTTACACTCTAAACAAGGTAGCTTATAGGAAACATCATTTTACAACTTCCTGTGGTATATGGAACAGAATCTACAGAATCTACAACTTCCTGTCAGTATATGGAAAATAATACCCACCTGTTACCACAGAAACAAGGGTGAAGTGGAGTATATAAGTGAATATATCCTACTGCACCCTTGTATCCTAGGTAACAGGGGTGGGTTAGTATAGGTTATACAACGAGGTGGAGGTCTCTACGGGATATACACTACCGAGTGCCGCAGGCACGAGGTTGTGTATACCGTAGAGACCGAGACCGAGTTGTATAACCGACTTGTACCATGGGGCATAGCAACGCGCGCACGTAGTAGCAGGGTATAAAAAGCGAACAGTTCGTCATGGGCTTACACAATTTTCAGTACTAGAAAGATCTCTGAAAGGTGGCAGAAACGGAACTCCTGGAAACTTCGCGCAGCAACTGAACGAGCTCGCTGACTGTGTCAAGTGAAACAGAGCCGGCGCAAACGACCGAGAGTTACCTGGATCGACTAACTCCTCTGTCAAGTAAACAAGAGTGAACAAGCAGCAACTGCTCACTCGAGGACGTACTCGACAATCCGTCTGTGTCAAACGACAGTTCCAAGACACAAGGCTGGCTAGGTCGAGGACCATTTGACTAAACTCCGCCCCATTACTTCCAATTCCCCGTGCGCGCGTGGCCGTGGTCAGGGAACGAAGCGCACGAACTCTTCGCGATCATTCTGGACCTTACAGTACGATCACCACAGAAGTAGAATAACATTATTTTTGTGTTTTTCACAGAGCAACAACGGTGTAAACATCTCAGTTGTTTATTGTTTACTTGTGGCATACCAGCTTAGCTTACTGTATACTTATATTTGCTTACTGTATACTTATATTAGCTTACTGTATACTTATATTTGCTTACTGTATACTTATATTAGCTTACTGTATACTCACATTAGCTTGCTGTATACATGTTCAAATTTATTGACAGTAAATGTGATTGCTTTGAACACTGTGCCCCCTGGTACAGGTGAATAAGTTAGCAGACGAGGTGAATAAGTTGGCAGACGAGGTTGGTATGAGATTTATTAACCTGATATAAAGCAATCTGATTGGTCAGAATTATCAACCATGGTACAAAAAGTGATAAACCCCTCTCATAAACCCCTCTTCATGTACTTTTTAATTGATATTTACAACATTACGCCAGTATACAGTAAACAGAAATGCATGCATGAACAATCAACGAACCACATCTCCCTTATAAAACAGGCCTAGATGTTATGCAAAGTCACCCACTGCGCAGGACGCGTTTCGGCCAATACCAGGCCTCATCAGCTGCGCTGGGGTGACCGGGAGATGGGGACTGCTATCTCATGCACAGAATGCAGTCAGGTGGCTGGCCTTATTCATAATAACACAGCATTCATCATAGACGTCTGAATAAGTCCGCATAACAACTGGTGTAGTGTTTTCAGGTCAATTCGACTTTCGCGTTTCTAGCACGAACCTAGCTAGTGCGTGTTGAGCGTAGCCTGGTCATTGGGTAGCCTCGTTCCCAGGCCTTCGCGCGTTCGTCGCTTGCAGTACGAAATAATTCGCTCAGAAGATGGCAACTCCATCAGCTTCTGAGCGAATTATTTCGTACTGCAAGCGACGAACGCGCGAAGGCTTGGGAACGAGGCTAGTCATTGGGTCGTCGGGGTGCTTTTCACTCAAGGCTTTCTAAGTTCATCCAAGCAGCAAAAATGGTCCAAGCCCACCTTGCACACTTGTCCATACCGGCTGGAACTACACCCTTCGAAAGCGCCGCGAGTTCGTCATAGTCAACGAAGCGTTCACAGTTTGTTTGAATAGAGGCGTCGTCGTGAGATTGAGGGTGTGGCAACTCCATCAGCTGGTTGGGCGTGGTCATATTAGCAGCTGTACTGTTGGCTTCTCATCCAGGGCAGTCAGTCCAGTCGTACATGCCGAGACAAAAGTTAGAACAACGACAAGCCATTGCAAAAAGTTGTTGCTAGGTTGAATGCAGTATCTATGGATGACGTATGGCGCATTGACCAATGAGGTAGGATATATAACAGATATACCATGATTGCTAGGGATTTATCGTTCGAAAACCACGCCCTCTCCCTCGGGCTCAGGGTGGTTTTCGACGATAAATCCCTGCAACCATGGTATAACTATTACATAATAGGTGTGGTCTAATCATGACGTGAGCGTGGTGGCCACATGTCACGCGCACGTTGTGTTCTGGGTGTTGGCTGCTGTATGCTGCCTGTATGGGTGTGGCACAAATGAACCTTCACATGTGGTCAACCCTACCCTGACATGTACTTATCCTCCTTTATATCTAATTCTCATTGAAGCTTATTCTAACATGTTATGATGTGCCCCCATGGCCGTGAATGTACCACCAGTTGCAAGTAGACCCTTAGACCCCTCTGACCGGGTGAGGAAGAAGGCTCTGGCCATGGGGTCCAGTCTATTTCAGAATAAAGAGATGCAGTAAATATTAACATTACACAAATTTTGACTTTACCGAACAAGTAGATATCACAATGCACATAAATAGCTAATACATAAATATATAAATGGGTCATGAAGATTGTTTATCATCCATGTAATACTCTTGTAGGTCAGGGTAGAGGTTCTCCCCAGCCTCAAGCGGTGCTCCGAGGCAAGATGCCTGGGGGTGTACATTTCTCTCCTGATCAGTCCAGCTTAGCAGGTGTGAGTCTGAATGTGACAACATTTTGACAATAGCGGAGAATGTCGGACGTTTCCCAGCGTCTGAGTGCCTGCATCAGATGAAAGTGTACCACAGTTAATACAAGCTCTCTCAGGTAGCCCCACCCCAAGCCAAGTTATTTTACTACATGGCTGAGTACTTCCCTGGCACTGGCCCTTTGAAATAAATTTTGTCTCTTAGTTAGTTATTAGTGAGCATAGGAAAGGAAATGTGGTTTACACAATCTTCCGGTCCAATGCTCTACTAATATTAAACTAGTAAGATAATTCATGCATCATCGTGGGGCGAGCCTGAGCAAGCAATGCATTGCCGATTTAATGGTTTGCCATGGCACACAAACCATGCACTGTTAGTAACAGCAGGATTCGTCACTGCACGTCTGCTGCTCCATGAGCGTGGTAAGGAATACTGGCTTCATGTAGCCAAGCAGTATACCTCTCACCAGATATAGATGATCATACTTGCTGACAAATTGCAGCCATTTATCCGGTCAAGGAAGCTACTACGGCTACACACACGCTTGGACTAAACTTTACACTGAAGTTATGAGCTCAGTGAATCTCTTCGAGTGTCGATCATGCAAACTCAACTACTGTGCGTAATTTGTACTGTCTGTGAGCAGCCTGCCCTTGTCTGTCCTGGTCCGAAGTGGCCACGCGTACGTTAACTTGAGTCGTCTTTGCTCCGGGTTTCTTTCACGCTGACGTTGCGCTCTGGCAGCAGGCTGGACGTTCAGTCTTCGTGAAATATTTAAATGCGCTCATTTAAAATTTACGGTATATGGCCGCAAAGCAAACAAACAAGCAAGCAAGCATACACACGCATGTGCGCAATGCAGTCACGCTAGTGTGGGGCTCGCTCAGGCTCGCCCCAATAATATGTAAATAAATACATTTAACTGTTTTGCAGAGTACATGCAGATGTTGAAGATAAGATCAGCCGGGATTTGAACCTGGGTGTTCAGTGTCAGATGTTCTTACCAACTGAGCAACTGGAGCTCTGGCAATGAAGCAGATGATGGTATGAGCATCTGACCGGCATTCAGAAAACCAAAGCTCAAATCCTGTCTGGATTTCCCTGCCCCTTTTCTTCAACATTACAACCAGTAGCTAATTTTGTTATGCTACTCGTGAACAACGTCACACCCTCTACCTCACACCTCACGCTCACACCATGCACTCACCAGCAGCGTATCATGAGCCTATAGAGAGCTCTATGGCAGCCGGGAGGGGGAGCTAAACGACAACCGCTCCCTATCAACTGCATTGACTGCAAGAACAAAACACACGAGAGATGAAACGAGTGAACAATATGTACAGTGTAGCCGTTTCTGGTGTGTGAGTTTCTAGCTGAAAATAAGGAGGGAATGATCTTGTAAAGGTAGCTTATTGACAGGACAACGGTTACTGCAAGCCTGTAGCTAAACAAAAGGTTATAATAGCTGAAGGTCATAGATATAAGATGGAGACAGTTATAAGGTGGACATGAGCTTTTCTACAAAGCCTTACTCTCCCTACTATAATAGCCTTATTCCCAAGCCATTTCGCGAGGAGGATGTTCTTCATGGCTATGAGATAGAACCTGAAATAATCCCATACCCAGGCCATGTAGGAGGAACGAAACATGGTCTGGGTATGAGGTTAAGGCTTGCTATAATATATTTAGCCACAATGTCAGTCAGTGCCATCATGCGGCCTCCCACCTGATGATTTGTGTACCCTTCAAATGGTTTGTGTCCCAGACTCCATATCTCGTACATGAGAGCACCATAGCTCCACACATCACTGGCAGGGGAATACCTCCTATAGTGCAGAGCCTTGAAGGGAGAAGAACATACACAAAAATGTTATTACTCACTCATTAATAAGGAAAGTGAAAGAGGAAAAAATAAGTGAAGAGTTGGTTTCTGGTAAACAGACAGTATAGTTTGGTGTGGACTTTACACTCCTACCATATACATGGGGGCTTCGCAGCTGATAAGGAAAGGGATCTTTCTGTTGCCTTGGTAACAGAGAAGCTTAGTTTCTTCCATTTATGGTAATAAAGAATGAACTTGGACTTGTAGCAAAAAGGTCATTTTAAGTCCACACTGAATTTCACCTCAGCTCTACCTTTGAACGAGGAGGGGTTTACTTCGTTCAGAAAGGATAAAAAGCTCCTGCACTAGAGGCACTACCTAAACGCTCTGCCTCAGCTCAGAAATAAGAACGCGTTTCTGTTATGAGGCAGAGAAGAAGAGGAAAGGGAAAAACTGGCAGTCACTGGAAATTGGCACATAGTGAGTGATATGCAACTTGAGCTTCAGGACCACCTGTGTAGTACATATAGAGGATGGTGAGGGTTGGTGGTTGCTGAGCACTGGTAGCTAATGCAAGCAGCCCTGGGTTTGATTGCTGCATGGCGACTGCCATCTTTTCACTTACCTCTCCTTCACCTCATAACTCCGAACATGTCTCAAGACACTGTCTATTTAAACATCCTTCATTAGCTGCGGTTAACCCAGAAGGCTAGGGTTGTACGAGTACTAATGTAAACAGTGTAGACAACATTGTTTCCTGAAGGCTCTGTGTTACACTATGAGTCAGGTAGGTACCTCGGGAGCGGTCCACTTGACCGGGATCTTTCCTCCATGTGTGATGTAATAGTTGTTGTCCTCGAGATCTCTCGACATCCCAAAGTCACCGATCTATGTGTGTGTGTGTGTGTGTGTGTGTGTGTGTGTGTGTGTGTGTGTGTGTGTGTGTGTGTGTGTGTGCATGCGTGTGTGTGTGTGTGTGTGTGTGTGTGTGTGTGTGTGTGTGTGTGTGAATTGAACCAACTGAAGGCAATGCAAACCAAAATATGGTATAATTTGATAGGTGCTCTATATTAGCATTAAGTCAGAACCGTATTCAGATCAAATATCAAGTCAGAGCCAGCAATGGTAAGACAAAGCCATAATAGTATTGATACAGAGGACAGAGCCACATAAGACAGAGCTGTACGATAACACTAGGCAACTAGGCACATCGTAGGGCAAGTCTGAGCAAGCAATGCACTGCTGGTTTCATGCAGACAGAAAATGCTTTAGCAACAGAGGCAGAGTCTACTGGAGGAGGGGGCATCAGGGACAGATCAGTCTTCACCCACTTCTCACGTCCCACGCTGCCACCTCCCTCCACTAAACTATACTTACTTGTTACACTCTATTAGGACACATTGTGGAGGTGTGTGCACTTTACAGCATGTATTGTGTGATTACATCATCACATCGATGGTTTCCTTGGCAACAACTACTCACTGGTAAGGATGTGCTGTCTATGAGCTAGACCATCCCATAAGTATATAGTGGTATAATGGATCAGGAAGTTGACTGGTATATGTGGCATAATGGACCAGGAAGTTCACTAGTAGCTGGCATATGATATAAGCACTTTCTCTATACAGTGCAGGATGTGGACCAGGATGTTTCAACTGGCAACAGCTGACCTTCACCCCAGACATCATGGCTACTGTCAATAAACTTCCATTGATTGGTGTACATAATGATTACGTAACAAAAATATCTAAATCCACGTGGATGTGGTACTGACCTTGCATGTGTTTTCAGCGTTGACAAGAATGTTTCGAGCGGCTAGGTCGCGGTGGACGAAACCTTTGTTGGAGAGGTAGTTCATTCCTGAGGCAATCTCCCGACAGAACTTGAGCAGAAGGATAGGGAGATTGCTAGGGACCATTTCACCTGGCCTGAGGAGGAGGGAGGAGGGAGGGAGGGAGGGAGGGAGGAAGGGAGGAGGGAGGGAGGGAGGGAGGGGGGAGGAGGGAGGGAGGGGGGAGGAGGGAGGGAGGGAGGGAGGGAGGGAGGGAGGAGGGAGGGAGGGAGGAGGGAGGGAGGGAGGAAGGAGGGAGGGAGGAGGGAGGAGGGAGGAGGGAGGGAGGGAGGGAGGAGGAGGGAGGAGGGAGGGAGGGAGGGAGGGAGGGAGGGAGGGAGGGAGGGAGGGAGAAAAATAAATATGGGAGAGGGATCAAAAGGGAGTATAGACGTGAGGGAGGGAAGAGTGATGAAAGAAGTCGGAGGGAGGAAAAAGACGGGGGAAGAGGGAGCTCCGCAAGGGGGTGTGGTCACACAGTCATGTGACCTCACAGTGAGTAACCTACTGTGGTTGTCTTGACTTCAGGTAGTTTCTCAGGTCTCCCTTGGGCATGTACTCCAGCACAATCATGGTCTGAAGGAGAGGAGAGATAAGTCAGGCTGGGTTCTCCCTCCACTCAAACCTTCCCTCCCCTCCCTCCTCCTACCACACTCCCTTCCCTCCCACACTCACAGGCTCTCCCACGGTCACTACTCCATGTAGCTTCACGACATTAGGGTGCAGAAACTGTCCCATGATGGCTGCCTCCTGTAGGAACTTAATCTTGTCCTCCTCTAGGATATTTGGTTTAAGCGTCTTCACGGCCACCTCCATTGTCCCAGTAGACAGCTGCCATAGTCCCTTGTTCACTGTGCCAAACTGCCCCGCCCCCAAGTGCTCGACAATCCTATGCAAGAGGGTGGATTATACTGTAATAGTAAACGCATAAGAATTTGAAGTATTAATTGTCTCACACATGTATGTGTTCCGCGCAATCTGAGAATTTGCGCAATCTCGAGATTGCGCAAATGCTCAGATTGCGCAGAACATATATATGACATACTCAAGTATTAGGGAGAGGGTGGAAAAGATGGAGAGGGAGGGAGGGAGGGAGGGAGGGAGGGAGAGGAAGGGAGGAGAACGGGAGATGGAAGAGGGAAAAGAAGAGGAGGAACAGGGATGCCAGGGGGAAGGAGGAAGGAGAAGAGGAGGACAGAAGGGAGGAAGCAAAGCCACTTGTGATCAGCGTGCTCTCCAGTTTGACTCCAGGTCACACGACACTGGACCCAGTTTACTCAAATGTGATTGGTCAATAACTACAGGTGCATTTGCTCTTGATCAAGTAACTCACTGTATTTGGTGTCTGAGTATTTCCCTGTATCTCCTTCTGGCCAGCTGGTCATAGAGGGCTGTTCTGCTGGAGGCTGGCCGCCAGTACGCCTCCTCATGCTCAAAGAACTCTCCACTGTGAAGGAGGTTGCGATATTTCTGAGGGAGGAGAGTGAGGGTTAAATGTACTGTGGATATAATGTAGTTTGTATAATAATACATGCATGTACTGTGGACATACTGAAATTACTGTGATATACTGTAGTTTACTGTGATATACAGTCTCGTTACCTTGCTCATTCGAGAATATATTGTATCATCAAAGACTGAACTACTGGATGTATCAGTCAGACTCTTTCTCTCCTCCTGTGGTGTGTGTGTGTGTGGGGGGGGGGGGGGGGAGGGTGGATATGAGGTTAACACCAAGGAAGCCTTGATAGCCAATTCTCCCACTTCCCGTCCCCCTACATTCTACATCCAGTTAGCTCACTACCTGTACAATACACATGCTCGTCCCGTCCCCCTAGCTAGTGCCACGTGCTGTTCAAGACATGTGGCAAGAGCATGCTTTGTCAGCACATTTACATTAAAGCCAACTCATGACTACTGTCACGTGATTGGCGTCCTCCTTCCTCTGACTACAACCTATAGTTTAACAATGTAATTTGTAATTTTAACAATTTAGGCTCAAGTAATTATAACCAGTTCCAGCTGCGCTGCATATGGCAAACTCAATTGCCTACTATGGCGGTTCTGCTCCAAGTATGGCAAATCCAATAATAGACTGGATAGCAGGGGTCATGTATATACTATCAATTGTACCATATATGGCAGCTGCTACTCTTACAACAACATGCTAGTATACACATGCACGCAGCACGCACACACACACACACACACACAAGCTAATTTAACACTCTTATTGCAACTGTGAGTGGGCCCCCTCTTGCTCACAACAGGTGAATGTTGCACAACAGGTGAATATTGTAAAAACAGGTTGAGTGTATATACCATATATGGTAAAACCTGGCATGAAACCTGTAAGAATCTCCACTCTCACTTGCACCACATATAGCCCAAAGTTTACTCTAGAAATTCTCTACCTTCCACACCTGTGAGATAAAATCTGGGAGTGGCCTGGAAACGAGGCTGACTCTCTACTGCACTCACACTCCTCTTAGCCTCGTTCCGCCCAGTGCTTTCCATTGTTTTGCAAGTGCATGATGCAAGGTTTCGCCCTTTGCCTCGTTCTGCCTAGCCTCGTACCCAGGCCACGTTGGAGGAGAGAAATGTTTCTCTCCTCCAACGTGGCCTGGGTACGAGGCTACATTCGACCCAGTTTTCCATTGCTTTGCAAGTGTGTGTATATGATGCAACTAGTAAAAATCACCACATATACACACTAGCCTCGTTCCCAGACCCTCCCATCATCCAGTTTTATACTGTAAGCGATCAAAAGCTGGACGGTGGGAAGGCCCGTGAGTGAGGTTACACAATGCCGCTACAGTTTAACTCACAAAACACATGGTACCTATCAATGAGGCTTCAGTCTCACGCACATTAGCCTTGTTCCCAGGCCTTCCAGAGTATGTACGTACTGCAAGTGATCAAAAACTGGGGGCGGGGAGGCCTGCGAAGGAGGCTAACGCACCTATGGCACAGACATATGGCACACAAACGGTTTCACTCTCACACGTGGTACGTACACACAATACTGTTTTACTGTCGAGTGTGTATGCCATGTGTGGTAGTTTTGAAAGTGAAATGTGACGTTGTGTACCGTGCATAGTGAAACTGTTACACAATATATACAAATGTAATGCTAGTACCACACAATACCACGAGATTGAGTATCGGATATATGAGGAGGATATACTATGCTAGATGGTTTACTGGAGGCACAGCTGAGGGTAAACAATCTAGCAGAGTATATTGTGTCAGGGGCGCATAAGAACGGGTGTCTAGAGTAAGAGTGTGTAACTCCAATAGAAGCCCGTAGTCCGGGCAAAATTCTAAAAATAGAACACCCGGTCACGTGCTTAGCAACAACGGCTTATGTCTACGCACAGCTGTGCAGTACGTGTTACTATTTTTAGTACTGGCGGCAAATTCTGACCAGTTTCAAATTTTACATAGTTACACGCTCTTACTCTAGCTGCCCGTTCTTATGCACTCTCTTGTTGTGTTTATACTTATACTCTAGGTATACATGTATATCCAAAGACAGTAAACTATTCTGTACATCATCCAAAGCTTGTGTAAACTATTTTGTTATCGTTTGTACATAAAAGGATACTGCTCTGCTCATCCAATGAAATGCTTACAAAGTGATGTAATGCGGTATAATTGGGCAATAAATTCATTCCCAAAACTTTACTACACAAGGTACAAGTTTCACTCTCACACATGGCACACACATTACTACGAGGTTTCACATTCGTTGGCACGGCTCCCCAACAGGATGGTCACTCACACACACAAAGACACAGGGAATATATTAAACCAACACAAAATTATGAGCAACCTGTCAGATGACTTCCTGTGCTGAGTGAGGCTTCCTGATCAAATGTCAGTGTTGTCATACTGTATGGGTTTTGCAAGGCACCGCAGTTTTGTATTGATACCATCTTACGCTGCAGTGTCATAATCCTGATTTTAAAGGTCACACACTTGGCATCAAGGGGCTTCCTCCCTCTTCTTCCCCCTCCTTCCTTTCCTTTCACCTCCTCCCTTTCCCCCTCCTCCCTCTTTCCTCCCACCCCTTCCTCCTATCTTCCTTTCCTTCTCCTTCTTCTTTCTCCCTCCTTGCCTCCCCCTTCTCTTCCCCCGTCCTCCTCCCACTTCACACTTGTACAGAAGAGTATATAATCATTGAAGCTCATGGCACTGTGAAGGTCGATCCATGCCAATCAGGATGTTCTACAGCTTCATTCACCAATACTGGACTACCACAGGGAGGTTGGAAATTAAGATGGGTTTTGCGACATTTAAGCCAATATATGAAAAAGAACAGCAAAACCTGTCAACTTTAATGTGATAGTTCGATATTTCACAAACAAAGGGGGTATGTGTGATATTCCAATTATAGGAAACAACAATATTCACTGTGCATACTCCATTACTACTGCACTTATTGGAACACTAAACACATACCATAGCTAAGTACCGCATGTTTCTCTTACTCACAATGAATAAAAACAGTAATGTCTTTAATGCAATTATCTTGTACTTTTTCAACTCTCCACATTCCAAACATTTACTCACCTCTGTTGGAACATAAATTCCATCTCCCTCCAACACACTATAAACATGACCACCTGGCATCTCCTCCTGGCTCGTCTGGAGAAGGAAAGAAACCAACAAAAATGCCAAAGTGCTTCACCATTCTCTCTCACTAATGAAGTCAAGCAACTTTACTGGCAATGGCAACTTGAGGGCAAAAGTTGACATCATATTTGGAGTGATTCATCTACTTACCAAATTAAGGCTAGCTGACAAAGTGATTATCATTCAAATTCTCTCTCCCACTAACAAAGTTTAATGGCAAAGGCAACTTGTGGGCAAAACTTGACAACATACTGGGGTGATTTCACCATTCAAGTCTTTCTCCCACAAACAAGGTATAAAAATCTTTGAGGTAGCTTGTGGGCAAAACTTCATAGCATACTGGAAGACTAAATTGGGAAGCAGCTGCACACACACACATACCTGAGAAGACGGTAAAGTTGAAAGTGCGGAGACAGGAATCTCGTATTGTGAGGGTAGCGTAGCCGACTGGTCTCCCGGCTCTGTGTAATGTGGAGACTCTGGCTCCAGCTCGTAGGGGGTTTGGAATGGGTGAGATAGATTGTCGTCAAACTCATAATGTTCCTGGGAGCTGGTGTTGGATAGGGTCACTGTGGTACCGCCCACCTGGGTCGGCATGGCATAGATGTGGTAGCTTCCATTTGAGGAGGTGCTCTTGACTGTCTGCGTCTTCCTCACACGCCCAGACACCACGTCTGGAATGGGGGGATTTAGGAGAGAAGGACGATAATTATATATTGTACCTCATCTTTGTGTTCTAGCTGTGCACTGTGAACTATGGTGCTTCCCTTAGCTGTTGATCCCAGTTCCCCGCAGCATTTGTCGCTTGCAGTACGAAATTCTGCATGAATTTATACTGCACGTGACAAATGCTAAGGAGAGCTGGGAACAAGGTTATATATATCCCTCTTGGCACTTATTGGTTATATATATCCCATGTAAACAACATTGTTTGCATGTCAGGTTACTGCAAACTCTTGCACATGTACAATTGTGTATATACTAACAACAACAAGAACCAACCAGTATAACAAGCCATGGGGTTGCAACGGGGGGTTATAACAAACCGGTGCCGTTGGGCTACGCCCTCGTACTAGTGGTTATTGACTATAAACTTTTGAACGATATAAATGGATTAGGCGAGTGGTGCAGTCTAGTGTTGAGTCAAAACATACAAGCCTTTGTTTATTGTCTCGTTAGTACTCTTGTTTTGATTATAGTTGCATTCTTCTTGTTACCACCATTATACACCACAGGCTTCGGACCATTAACACAAATTCCCCTTACCCACCTCTGGCTGCTTGCAGAACTGCACAAAGTGGACTAATCGCTTATTCCTCCTACCTCCCACAAAATCGAGGACCTACTAAATTATTAACAGCTAGTACAATATACCTTCCAGGGCCCCCCTCCCCCTCACCTGCTAAAAGTAACATTACAGTAACATAATATCCCCTCCCCTTCCCCCTCCCCACTTTCCTTCCCTCCTCTCCTCTCCCCTACCCTTCCTCCTCCCCTCCCCTTCCCCCTCCCCACTTTCCTTCACTCCTCTCCTCTCCCCTACCCTTCCTCCTCCCCTCCCCTTCCCCCTCCCCACTTCCCTCCCCTCCACTCCTCTCCCCTACCCTTCCTCCTCCCCTACCCTTCCCCCTCCCCACTTCCCTCCCCTCCTCTCCTCTCCCCTACCCTTCCTCCTCCCCTACCCTTCCCCCTCCCCACTTCCCTCCCCTCCTCTCCTCTCCCCTACCCTTCCTCCTCCCCTTCCCCCTCCCCACTTCCCTCCCCTCCTCTCCTCTCCCCTACCTCTTCAGTTTACAAACAGCAGAAAGTGTCTTCAAAGCAAAACAAATCCTCAACTGTTGACATGAATGTAATGTGCAGCTTTTTTCTCTTTGCACAGACCCTAGTCACCTAGTCTTGTGCACCGCCCGTGCGTGCCTCCCGGTGAGAAATGGTCTGGTGAACGTAGTCAAATTTCTTGGGCTTATTACCCAAAAGTGGTAATGACCAATGAGATTGCGAGATTGGTAATTATTACGTAGCACTTCCCTTACAACAGTAAAATTTGTTCATCTCCATTCGAGTATCTGTACCTTTTTTGAGCAGGTTGGCCGCAAAATGTTTTGAACGTTGCTAGGTTACATTGTCGCAAAAGCGTGCACTAGCCCAAGAAATTCGACTTGGTTCACCAGATTGTTCCTCCTCATGAGAGGGTGGGGTCCGGGGACGAGACTACTGGTCACCCTGGTGGCAATGGGGTTACCCCTGTAATCAAGGGAAAACGAGCTGTGCTCACCTTGGTAGGTGGGGTTATCAATTGGTGGCTGCTTTGTCTTGTACTGTTTCCGCCACAGCAGTATGAGCAATAGTAAGATGACTGTTATTAGAACAGCAAGGACGAGGAGGACAGCCATTAGCACCCCCACAATCACCCCCACGTCTGTACCACTATTGTGTGGTGTGGTAGTGTCTGTTGGTGTAGGGGAGGGAGAGAGGAAGGAGGGAGAGGAAGGGGAAAAGGGGGAGGGGGGTGGCAGCGTATTACTCTCAGGAGGGGTAGCTGTTCCTGTAAGAGAGAAAACAGGTGCACGTATGTGCTCCCTAAATGGTCCCTGGTAACTATGGCAACAGTGCTTTCTTAAAAGACCACATGTTCTCCATAATGCATGCACACTCTTAAGTAAATAAACTGTGATGGCTCTGTCATTGGCTGAAGAAGATGGTTCTGACAGTGAAATTTGGAGGATAGTAATATGTGTACAAAGCATTTTCAAGAGAGGGAACATGTCCCCGGTGTCCCCCTAGTTCCTCAGCCAATGTGTGTGTCTACTTGAAGCTACAAACACATGCACTTAGCTAACAAACCATCTGTTATGTTATACATTATACATAATGTCTTTAAAGATGCATGTCTACTACGATCAAATTGGAACACACGTGTACACTTAGTCAACTGGAAGGTACAGTGCTTTATTGTTACTATAAATAGAAACAGTAATTAAGCACTTGCTAATTGATAATTAGCTTTGACATATTTAAATATCTTCACAATTGCTGACAGTACTATAGAAAATCGTTTTAATTCTGAAATCTGCTCAAATTTTAGCAATAGCCTACACATGATTGGTTTAATACACATCGCTGTTTCTATGCAGTCCGTCACATGAAATGTTCAAATTTGGGTCAGTATCATACCTGTCTGTGGAGGTGTGGTTTGTGATCCTAGTGTGGGTATGGGTGGAGGGGTGGAGGTGGGGAGGACCACTGATGTTGAACTACCATCTGGAGAACCTGTTGAAGATTAGACTGAGCATAAACCACTTTGTCTGTCACTAGCCACATGGGCATTCTCACCTATCACTGCAGTTATCAATGGTAGATACTGCCGATTCCTTGTTGCAGATCGTGTATCAAAGTTGCGTGCGACATTAGTCCTGGGGTAACTGACTGGAGCATTTCCACCACCCAAGTCCAGGAACACAAACTGCAGTTCCTCATCACCTTCTGGGCTGAGGTCAAAACCCATAAAATCTCCCTCCTGAACCTCAACAGGCTCCTGTAGGACATACTCATACACTGGACCATTCCCTGTCAGCTCCTCTGCACTCCCACTGCGACTGATTCGAGTAAAGTCAGTTGTAACACTTGGTGTAGAAACAAGATCCCTCCATGTTGACATTCTAGGAACCTTGTCATTATTATTTCCAGTCTCTTCTGCTCTGAATATCCACCTGGTGATGTTGCCAGTGCAGTTAAACACCATACTGGGGAATACCCACTGCCTGATATTATTAGAAGGCAGTACTTGTATGTTCATGCCTGGAACTTCTATCTCTCTTCGACTGGGGAACCCAACAATGGCTGATGCAGAGGCTATATGCAAGTAGGAGAGAGAAAGCTGACATCAACCAAGCATGCAGTTCACTTAGCTACAGCACACTCTACTAGTTTGGCTGAACACTTTATAGGCAGGAGACACATAAATTAGTACATCAACCATGCATGCAACTCACTAGTCGCTAAACATGCGCACTCTACTTTGGCAAAAAGCCATGCATGCACCTCGCATAATTTGATAACTGGTAGATATATTTCTGGGAAATTTACCTGCTGTGGCACAACGCTACCACGCATTCATACCGTGGGGTATCCCATGGATGTAGCTCGCTACAACACTACATCAGTGTACAGGCATACTCCATACTAAGTTATCAAAACTTACCTCCCAACACGAAGAGCATTAGTCCTAGTAGTACGATCATGGCGGACGCTTTCGATCTGAGTTCAATCGCCATGGCAGTATACGAACAACTAGCTAGCTCAAATTATAGACAATTACATGCAGCATAGATATATGACACGGTTCCGTGTCATATATCTATGCATGTAGTAAGTTTACAACTTAATACACGCCCCCGCTTTTAATAGGCTAAGGTATGCAGTGGTGGCATAAACATAATGAGATTCATTACAAACCGTTCCGTTCACACGTGGGCATTTTTCCTGACAACTACCCTTGTTCCCAGGTAATTTTTCAATAATTGACCCAACAAATGATTGGTACACGGACGTAAGCAGTCAATTATTATTGGATGAAGCACTTGGAAAAGAATTTGTGAGTACAAACTGAAGAATGAAAAATGGAAGAGGCCTGAGAGTGAAGGTGGTTTGTGAAGAGGCCAGTGACCCACAAATAATTTCACACAGACAAATGCAATCAATTGAACTACGTGCAAGTACACAATTTATTTAGGAAAATAAAAAAATTTAATTGGCACACAAAATCCACAGTGATTTAATCAGGGGTCTCATAGTCCTTGTCGAGGAGGTAACTTTGCTGCAGCTTTGTGTAGAGGTCTGTGGCTGCCTCAAGCTCAGCCCCCAGCGTGGCTGCCTCCGGGTGTTCAGCCTTGTCAGCCTCACTCCACTGCAGGAGATGCGAGTCCGGGAGAGAGAGGGTCTGCAGGATTGTAGCAAATGTAGGACGCCCAGACGTTTCAGGGTGCCTGTGTTGTAGGTGGGGAGAAAGGAATGGGTCTGTGGACAGTTAGTTGCCTGGGGTGGCTGGGTGATGGGTCCATGCTGCTATGAGATGCCACCATTGGTTGTAGCTATGTTGACAGAAACTCACCAGCACTTGATCATGAGTTCATACATGGCCTTGGGGCAGCCCGGGGGAGGGGGAAGGCGGTACCCACGGTCCACTTGTTTCATTGACTATAAAATATCCAATAGTGCAGCTGATTATTGTGGTTTAGCAACAATTAAGGCATAATTTTGAAATTTCACGAAAGTTTTTTTTCAATGGAATTAGCAATCAAGATGGTGCTAAAAGCTCTGTCTGGTTAAATGCTACCAAATTTCTGGTCTCATAACGAGACTGTTTTTATGAAGCCTGGGTATGAGGTTACTGGACTTCAAGATGCCAGAACCCAACAATACAGCACCAGTCAACCTAACAAAAGCTAGCTGCACCTAACCTGAGCATTGGTGTACCCCTCAAATGGTTTGTGTCCCAGACTCCATATCTCGTACATGAGAGCTCCATAACTCCACACATCACTGGCAGCGGAGTACTTCTTGAAATTGAGAGCCTGTGTCGACACGAGGACAGAGAGAAATTTGTCTTGCTGATGTTAATGATCTCTGTGTACACTGACATGACACACTACAATACACTGTGACCCTCAAGTCATATATACCAGCAACCTCCCCTCTAAATTAACATCCTTGGAAAATTAAAAATTGAAAATAATATTTCTTTTATAATGAAGCTGAGACTTGTTCAATTCTCCTGATTAGCAGTGTGTCCTAGTCTTGGCCCCAGACCCAAAACCAAACCCAGTGTGGATCGCTTTCAGTATCGTGTTATTACTACATGGAAGCGATATACGTGCCAGATGAGGTCTGGGGACTAGACTACAATGTGTCCCTAATTGACAAGTTTTCTATTATAGTAAATATCTCCAGCAAATGAAATATGTAATGCCCTGTATATATACCATAATGAAACAATGTAAGAATGTTTTGTTTGTGTGTACGTTACTTAATTTAGCATCAGAAATCACAACAACTGTACACTGTGTGAAATCTGACAGCTATTGTTTACTGTGTACAATTTACAAACTGAGCGAGAGGCTACAACACAATATCACATCATATTCGTAAAGAGAACCTAGAAAATGGCAAACGGTTTATCACGTAAAATAGTGTGACATAAAGATTTTAGTTTCCTGTAAAATCTTCCACTGGTGCCAAGTGAGAAATGATGGCATGCCTTATAAGGAACGTCCTGGAGTATTATAAAACAATTATGTAGTTAACGTGAGGTGTAGGTTAAGTGTCTATATGACCATATATGGTAGAGGCTTTGTGCCGTGACATGGTTTAATGTTTCACTAGTGTCACACACACACACACATGCACGCACGCACACACACACACACACGCACGCGTGCACACACACACACACACACACACACACACACACATACACACACACACACACACACACACACACACCTCAGGAGCGGTCCACTTGACCGGAATCTTTCCTCCGTGAGAAATGTAGTAGTTCTCATCCGCCAGATCCCGGGACATCCCAAAGTCAGCTACCTGTGTAGGAAGAAGGGAACAAGAAGAAGAGGGGTAAGGGTAGGGAGGGGGGAGAGGAAGGAGAGGCTGTCCACACAGAATGGACCATGTTCACATACTAGCAATCGCCCTCCATTTCCCCTTTACACATTGTTTTAGTGATACTGCCTTAGACTCCAGGCTTATAGTAGCAACTGTTGTGAAATGTAGGTCACACCATATCAGGAAAGGAGTATAGAGTGAATTTCTTTCTTTACGACTTCAAAGAAACAATACTGTTTGCACAGTATACACTCATGACAAGAACACTCAGTATGTCACCTCAGCCACCGGAATGTTTCCGGGAGGGCAGAGAGTTTGTTGCCATGGAAACAGACTGGGAATACATTTCTTAATTTCGAGAGGACACTTGGAGAGGAGGCATACCTTGCATATTCCATCCTCAGCCACCAGAATGTTTCTGGCCGCCAGATCTCTGTGTATGAAGGACTTCTGGGAGAGATAGCACATCCCAGCTGCAATCTGGCGACAGTAACTCAGCAGGGTGTGGGGTGCAGCCTGCTCCCCAGGACTAGGGAAGAAGGGAAGGAGAAGTTTTGAAACATGAAACTTGTTTCACAAGTGAAAACATTTTCAGTTGAATTTTTCAAAACCATTGATTCTCGGTCTTTGCTCCCGGCTTCTTCCTCGGGTTCGTACAACTTGTCTGATTCTTTAGCCTAGTCTCTAGGCTCTTCCGGCCCCGGCTTTTCAGTCACGTAATTATTCAACTGAAAATCCAGGGAAAGAAGCTAGTCTAGCTATGATTCTCCACTGAAACATAATGGATTTTCTCCCATTTCCGAGTGACTAGCTCAGGTAGCTCACTACCTTGTAAATATCCGAAGGTCAATAAAACAAGCACATAATTAACACCTGGCCATTCTACAGTAGTGCAGAAGGCGTGGTATCTTACTCTGTCTTCATAGACAAGAGGACATTCCTCAAGTCTCCTTTGGGAAGTAGTTCCAGCACAATCATCATCTGTAGGAGGGAGGGAGGGAGGGAGGGAGGGTGAAAGTAATGACAATTTTGCATTTGTGCAGGAAGCCCCACTTTGATCTTAAAAGCTGAGATCACCAACGATCACCAACATGACTTGCAGTTAGCAATGAAGGAAGGAGAGACTTCAAAAGGTCAGGAGTGTGTAAACAGTAAATAGTTTAGTCTTCATCTCCCTAATTCTGTAGTGGCTGATGTGTACAAGGGAAACTTGACTTTAAAAGCAAATATGGCTGACTTTAAAAGCAAATATGCTACCAGGAAATACACATGGCTTCATTGCAAAGCATATGTGACTGACATTAGTACAAGTATTCAGCAAGCATGCCATATTGTCACCATATACCATATATGGTTATGTATAGCTACTGTATGATGGAGTGCAATATAGTGAAGGTATAGATTCATCAAATTCTCTACTCCTTATAAAGCCCTTCAAAGATCTTCTGATCTATTGTAAAAGCATCCTTTAGGGTTAGAGTTAATGTTATCCTCAGGAAGCTGTCTTGCTTGCACTGACTGTCACCCAACCTCCACTTTAGTGTCTTCCCTGTCCACCATCTCTCTCAATCTAACAAGTAGTCGTCAACAGGCTCCTCCGTCCAGGGGCCTGGGGACGAGGCTGGAGAGCTAGTTCATCTCCAGAAAGGTCAAGCAGATGTTTTTAGTGTTCATAGTTTACAGCTGTTTATTCTGAGCACCCATAGAACTGCACCAGTATACTGAAGCCTTACTGCACAGGTGTTAAGTACTAGGTGAAAATGGAACAACAGGATCTGATTGGTCAGTAACTAATGACAACTTTCTCACTTTTCTGGAGGGTGTGAGATGGAGCTTGGTAGACTATAGTGTCTTTCCTACTGAGGACTTGTGCACATAGCTACGTAGGTGAGTCAACACAGCTGTATGGGTTCTGTGTGCGCAGCTGTCCTTTCGGATATATACACACAACAAATCGTATCAAATGGAATTTGAATATTTATGCTCCACTCAGACACAAGATATCAAAACGAAAAAGGTTGCAGATAAATTGGCAAAATATTTACCGTTGAAATCGTATTATCCAAATTTATTGCTACTATTATTAAATGCTTAAAATACATTTTTAGGGCAAACACATGTACTCTACAAGCTCCCAGTTTCCAGCTAATGAGCTCGATGTATTCATTCAACAAACATGCATGAACAATTAACGAATCACATCTCTAAGGCAGGCCTAGGTGTTGTATGATGATAAACTACGTAGGACACATCCAAGGTGTTGTATTAAACTAGGACACTTTTCAGCCAATGCCAGGGTAAAGCAGCCGCATTGGAATGACCAGGAGATGTGTGCTAGATATATAAATGTAAGAAGATGCCTAAGCACCCAACACACCACTCTTACTAAACATTCAATTTAAACAAAGATTTCAGGACAAAGATTTTGGGTTTACAAGTGCTGTGTGATCGAAAAGAAGGTTTGTGTTACCAACTTAAAATCGGAAGACTCTTGCCAATGTTTTGACTAAATACTTCAGTTGCCATGATGATGTCACAATTATATAACCTCAGCTTGGTGGTGATCATGAGTGATTAATATTATGATGTCTTGTATGATGTTATAATTATACAGCCCCCATAGCAACTAACCAAATTATTGGTGACGATCAAGAGTGATTAATATCATGATGTCATATATGATGTCTTGAGCCATACAACATCATGTAATGTCATTGTATGATGTCACAATTACGTAACCTCCACACAACTCACCGGTTGTTCAGTGGTGACCACTCCATACAGCTTCACCACATTGGGGTGGCTAAACTGTCCCATGATGGCCGCCTCCTGCAGAAACTTGACTCTGTCTTCCTCCTTCACTCCTGGGTTCAGGGTCTTGACTGCCACCGGAATCTCTCCCTCAGGTGACTGCCACACCCCCCTGTCCACCGTCCCAAACTGGCCCGAGCCAAGATGATCCACAACCCTATACAGGGGACATTGTTTGATCAATGACTTATCAGTTTGTTAACCTCTTAACAACAGTAGAACACGTTTTGGTTTCTCACACTGATGTGGGATAATAGCTCCCTTTTCTCATATGATAAATGCTTAGGACTCTTGCCTCACGTTGGAATGAAGAGAATTTAGATGTTATGAGGCGAATGAAAAAGCCGGCAGTCGCCGGGAATCGAACCCAGGACACTGTACATATAGAGAATTGTGAGGGTTGGTGGTTGTCCGGTTGTCATAGCTCAGTGGCAGAGCACTGGCTGCACAAGCCAGGTGTCCTGGGTTCGATTCCCGGCGACTGCCGGCCTTTTCATTCCTCCATTATTGCCTCATAACATCTAAATTCTCTTTACTCATGATAATTTCTCATATTGATTACACTTCCCTCTCTTCATTCAGTTAATTCAACACTTCAATAGTTCACGTTTGGTTTCTCACATTGATGCTCTAATTACTTGTGTTGACTACCTTTCCTCTCTTTATTCCGTTAACCCTTTAACTTCTGGTTTCTACAGTGATGTGAATGTATAGACACAAGCTTCATTTTAACTTACTTAAACCTTTGTTCTCTTGTCAAAGTTACTCATACAGTGTTTCAGTTTGGTCTTGTTATTGGTTGGCGGAGCACAGATATCAAATTATCTTTTTCCTGCTTAATAAACCATTTGACTTGTAGCCCATTATCCTAACTTTGTTTCCTGGCTCTTGTGCGTGGGCAGCTGTGGAACAAGGTTAGCCTTCATAATGCCAGACACAAACAAATTGTTATACAAAGTCACCCATGTTTTGGCCAGTACCAGGTGCCTCATCGGCTCCACTGGGGTGGCTGAGAGGTGGGGACTGCTACCTCATGCAGAACAACCAACGAAACACATTTCTCTGACAAGGCCTAGATGTTGTACAAAGTCATCCGCTGCACTGGATGCATTTCAGCCAATACCAAGGCCTCATCAGCTGCGCTGGAGAGATGTGGACTGATATCATGCATGTAGACGTAGCAGTCCTTATAAGCATATCCTGTGGCTCAGGGATTCAAGGTCAGTGTATACGGTAACTGACACTGCTTATGTCAACTCCCCGAGGACTCTCAAGGAGGTAGCGTGATGGTTTAAGTTACCCCAAGAAGTAATAGTAAACACAGCCACATGCAGTCGGTAACTAGGGAACATATCGAAAGCTTGAGTTTCAAAGTCCTGTTGCAATGATTGTGTAGGACACTCAGAAATATCTACCTTGCTCAATCCTGTTCCTCTCCCCTCTCCCATCTCTCCCTCACCCCCTCCCCTTCCCTTCCCCTCCTCTCCCCCTTCTCTCCCTCACTCCCTCACCTTCCCTTCCCCTCCCCTCCCCCTTCTCTCTCTCACTCCCTCACCTTCCCTTCCCCTCCCCCTTCTCTCCCTCACTCCCTCACCTACTCCAACTCCCCCCCCCCCCCCCCTTCCCCGTTCATTTTCTCACTCAATTGACCAATTGTTTATAAGTCATGTGATTTCCACTGCTTACGTAAACCTCTAAGGATGTTACCACATGGCAATTCAAAAACTTTGGAATTCCTTATTTGATTGTTCACTGTCAAGTAGTGTTAGCAATATTCTACCTCATTCCCAAAACTACCTGGGAACAAGACAAGTTTACTATATGTGACTATCACGTGTGTATTAAGGCCATGTACCTATCAAAATAGCTTGCTACGGCCCTGAGGTGCCATTAAGGCCATGTACCTATCAAATAGCTTGCTACGGCCATGAGGCACCATTAAGGCCATGTACCTATCAAAATAGCTTGCTACGGCCATGAGGCGCCATTAAGGCCATGTACCTATCAAATAGCTTGCTACGGCCATGAGGCACCATTAAGGCCATGTACCTATCAAAATAGCTTGCTACGGCCATGAGGCGCCATTAAGGCCATGTACCTATCAAAATAGCTTGCTACGGCCATGAGGCGCCATTAAGGCCATGTACCTATCAAAATAGCTTGCTACGGCCCTGAGGCGCCATTAAGGCCATGTACCTATCAAAATAGCTTGCTACGGCCCTGAGGCGCCATTAAGGCCATGTACCTATCAAAATAGCTTGCTACGGCCATGAGGCGCCATTAAGGCCATGTACCTATCAAAATAGCTTGCTACGGCCATGAGGCGCCATTAAGGCCATGTACCTATCAAAATAGCTTGCTACGGCCCTGAGGCGCCATTAAGGCCATGTACCTATCAAAATAGCTTGCTACTGCCATGAGGCGCCATTAAGGCCATGTACCTATCAAAATAGCTTGCTACGGCCCTGAGGCGCCATTAAGGCCATGTACCTATCAAAATAGCTTGCTACGGCCCTGAGGCGCCATTAAGGCCATGTACCTATCAAAATAGCTTGCTACGGCCCTGAGGCGCCATTAAGGCCATGTACCTATCAAAATAGCTTGCTACGGCCATGAGGCGCCATTAAGGCCATGTACCTATCAAAATAGCTTGCTACTGCCATGAGGCGCCATTAAGGCCATGTACCTATCAAAATAGCTTGCTACGGCCCTGAGGCGCCATTAAGGCCATGTACCTATCAAAATAGCTTGCTACGGCCCTGAGGCGCCATTAAGGGCCATGTACCTATCAAAATAGCTTGCTACGGCCCTGAGGCGCCATTAAGGCCATGTACCTATCAAAATAGCTTGCTACGGCCCTGAGGCGCCATTAAGGCCATGTACCTATCAAAATAGCTTGCTACGGCCCTGAGGCGCCATTAAGGCCATGTACCTATCAAAATAGCTTGCTACGGCCCTGAGGCGCCATTAAGGCCATGGATATTGCTAATGTTACACAGCGTAACATACTTGACTGCATCTCTTGAGATTTGTTTGATCTTCATTGTTCTGAACTGAGCGTAGAGGGAGGTCTCATCTCTGGCAGGTGTCATGTAGATACCACTGACTGACTTGTGAAGCTGGTGAGGGGGGGAGGGAGGGAGGGAGGGAGGGAGGGAGGGAGGGAGGGAGGGAGGGAGGGAGGGAGGGAGAAGGAATTAGGTCATTCGTATCTCCCACATGCACAATTACTGCCTGCCCACCCACCTACCTCACACCCTCTTCCTACCTCTCTTACTCAATCCCTCCCTTCTCTTCTTCCCTCTCCTCCCTCATTCCTCCCTCCTCTTCCTTCCCTCCTTCTCCCCTCTCCTCCCTCACTCCTCCCTCTCCTCTCTTCTTCCCTCTCCTCCCTCCTCCCTCATTCCTCCCTCACTCCTCCCCCTCCTCTCTTCTCCCTCACCTCCCTTCTTCCCTGAGGCTTGCTGGAGGCATCAGGTGTAACAGCATAGGAGTACTCACCCAGCTGGTGAAATGTGACAGTAACAGTGAAAGAGAAGATCGTACACAGAGACAAATTTGGACATTAAGAATTAATATCAACACCTTTATAATTATATGTATACTAACCAGAGGTGGGGGAGGAGCTTCTTGGTTTTGACTCACGATAGCATATTCGTAATGCTGGGGAACCTGTCGAACAATTAATGATATTCATAGCCTCACATGCTACCGACTGTCATTATCCAATGTCATATGATACTGGCATGAGACAGGAGTGGTTTGGGCATGAGACAGGAGTGGTTTGGGCATGAGACTGGAGTGGTTTGGGCATGAGACTGGAGTGGTTTGGGTACGTACATATGTACAAGACCAGAGATAGTCTGGGTATATACAAGGCTGGGCCTAGAATGAACTGGGTGGACTGGGCACAAGGCTGGGCCCAGAATGAAATGGGTAGACTGCTGGGCAGAAGGCTAGACTCAGAATAGACGGGGCTTGAGGCTACTATTGTGAGTTTGAACACTTACATTCCTGACTGTGTTGCCTCGGATTTCATCTGGCATGCTGTACTCATGAGATGGCTCTGTGTACTGGAGAAGGTGAGAGAGAAATAGTTATCACTTCCAGCCACTTGGTGAACATCAGGCTCCCCCATAGGATAAGTGCCCTCACAAAATGAGCCACGCCCACCACATTGTATAAAACCATGCCCACAAATAGTGTAGACGGCACTCACAACATAGTGTAGGCCACACCCACAACATAGTGTAGGCCACACCCACAACATAGTGTAGACCACACCCACAACTGAGTTTCCTACCGGTCCATTTTTCCCAGGTTCTCCAGCATAATAGTTTCCTTTGGTGGGAACAGATGAGGGGAGACCCCCCCTGCTTGCCTCTGCTGCTTTTCCTGTAGCACCAACTCCTGTGTGTGTGTGTGTGTGTGTGTGTGTGTGTGTGTGTGCATGTGTGTGTGTGTGTGTGTGTGTGTGTGTGTGTGTGTGTGTGTGTGTGTGTGTGTGTGTGTGTGCATGTGTGTGTGTGTGTGTGTGTGTGTGTGTGTGTGTGTGTGTGTGTGTGTGTGTGTGTGTGTGTGTGTGTGTGTGTGTGTGTGTGTGTGATGGGGGGAGGGGGGAGGGGTAAAGATGAAATATAAAATGGTATGGCAATTGTCCAAGAGGTCACTGTATTTCTTACTGAGAATGCCAGTATACCAACAAGCCAGCTCAATACACAATGCAACATTGGTGCGACAGTGACTGTCAGTTTTTCTCACAATGTGCATTAGACTGAGTTACCATCTCACAATGTGCATTAGACCGAGTTACCATCTCACAATGTGCATTAGACCGAGTTACCGTCTCACAACGTGCATTAGACTGAGTTACCGTCTCACAATGTGCATTAGACTGAGTTACCGTCTCACAACGTGCATTAGACTGAGTTACCGTCTCACAATGTGCATTAGACTGAGTTACCGTCTCACAATGTGCATTAGACCGAGTTACCGTCTCACAATGTGCATTAGACTGAGTTACCGTCTCACAATGTGCATTAGACTGAGTTACCGTCTCACAATGTGCATTAGACTGAGTTACCGTCTCACAACGTGCATTAGACTGAGTTACCGTCTCACAATGTGCATTAGACTGAGTTACCGTCTCACAAATGTGTAAGGTGTTATCAAACATTGTATCTGGTACTGAAAGAAAACCTCACACTGAAACACCCAACACACTTCTCCATGGCAACAGTAACTGCACGTGTCACAACTGTTGTTGAGTTCCTAATGATATTAACATTCTGAGGTGTAGCCTTGTGTAGTCTCATTCCCAGGTCACATGGGAATGAGGTGGAGTGTTACATGGTCTGGTCCTATTTCTTACTCACTGATTATCCAAATGATTGTTCATATCAGTGGAATGCACGGTGAGCATACACCATAGCTGCACGCCATGTTTGGCGGCCACATCCTTTATGAAGGTATTTCATACTCACTCACTATCAAAACAAGCTGTGCACTAGCCCATCACTAAACTGGACACTAACTACTCATGCAGAGAGTGGCCGCCATGTTTGTGTGATTGTTAGATCCAGCAGGTTAATTCCCATGAAACAAAAATCATTCTATCAAGGCAAACTGCAGCTTCCAACTGATAAGTCAAGAAAGAAAGAGTATTGAAAATGTCAATGGTTGTCTAACCATTACTTTCAGTTGGTCATTTCACAAAATGATAACTTTCCAGCAGCTCTCACTGATCAAGGAGAAAATAGCCTTGAAAATTGCTTTCTTGTGGACATTTCAACAATATAACTACAGAGACACACGCTAACTAAACCCAGAGTGTACATGGTACAGCTGGCCGCACGTCAGGTACACATGTTGTGGTTGAGTGTCTCACATGCTGCTGTGACTTCACTGTAGACTGTAATACTAGCTTTCTCCTTGTAGTACACGTACCCCCCTCACAGTATAACTCATTCCTAGGCTGCCTGTTTTATTGCTTGCATTACAGTACAGAACATGTAGTAACTTCCTGAGAGCAAGTTGTATGCACACTAAGTGTCACACATTTCTATCCAATGAGGCCTCCGAGTGCCACAGAACGAGGCTACATCTGATGGGGCCTCGTACGCAGGTCTCCAGGGAATGAGGCTACATCTGATGGGGCCTCGTACCCAGGTCTCCACGGAACGAGGCTACATCTGATGGGGCCTCGTACCCAGGTCTCCACGGAATGAGGCTACATCTGATGGGGTCCCGTACCCAGGTCTCCACGGAACGAGGCTACATCTGATGGGGCCTTGTACCCAGGTCTCCACGGAACGAGGCTACATCTGATGGGGCCTCATACCCAGGTCTCCACGGAACGAGGCTACATCTACAACACAATGTGGATGCATGAATATCTGATGCATCTATGAAGCCCACCATTCAGCAATACTTTGAACGCAGTGATGTGTTTGAAATTTGCAACGGAATAATAGTTGATTTGGGACTGCCACATTTGGAATGCTTTTGGTTTCTATTCCAGATTTTGTCTCACAACTTTGGAGAAAAGTTCAAGACAATTAAAATCTGGAACAGAAAGCCTGGGTTGAGCGCTACATGGTCCACCTACCACTGTACACAGCGTTCATGAACGCAGGACCCTCTGTCGACTGCTGCAGTGCGTAGTCCTTGTGTCTCCTCCTCATCACCATGACAATAACCACCACAATCACCACCACCATCACCAGCAGGACCACCAAAGCGGCACTCACACCCGCCACCACCAGCGGTATCGTTTGAGGCTGTGGAGAACTCTGGAAGTGTGGAAATGTTCATCCAACACACAGGTTACAAGATTTTTCAAAAAAGTTCAATATTTAGCTAAGCTTTGAGCACAAAATCAATACAGAAAATGTGAACTCTGCTAGCTGACTTTTGCACGAAACAGAACATTTTGTAAGAGGGCAATGACTTAATAGTAGAGACTCATCACTATGTTGCATGGAGTGAGTTGGGAGGTTTGTTGAGCTAAAAATAACAATTAAACATTCATTTAACACAGGACACTTTGATCCAATGATCTTCAGCTGAAACCTCCTAACTCGTTTGAGGCATTACTTACTCTTGTGGAAGAAGTGTCAGTAGGGCTTGGGGAAGTAGCAGAGGTGAGAGCAGGGGTTTGAGTGTCTGTGGAAGATGGAGGTCTGGAGCTTGAGGAAGTGTCAGTGGTTTCTGTGGAAGGGTCAGTGGGAGGTGGGGGTGTGGGACATGTGCCACTAGTGGGTGTTGTGGGAATAGTTGAATCAGAAGTGCTATTGTCTGAAAAGCAAGTGAAGACATAGTTTGATTCATCAGTAAATCAACAAATGTAAATGTGAACTCACCAATGATAAACTGAAACATCCTCAATGGCTGGGGTGTTGGATTACTACTGTTCATCAATGTATTACCCATTGTGTTATACACATCTGTGCTAAACTGATAACCAGGGCGACCAACATTAGCAACATTTGTCTGCATCATGTTAGGACCTCCTGGAAGGTCCACCACTCCATACAGGTGACTTGAGTTGACCCCAAACTGGTTTTCACCAGTCAGGTTCCGAGTGATACAACACTGTTCGTCTGTGGGACTTCCAGAGAGGCAGCAGTCTCTACCCGGCATAGCCGTCACATTAAGCTCAACAACAACTTGGTAGTTGTCTCCCATATCTTCCAACAACAGAACAGTACTTATATTCACCGTCCCTCCAGTGGTACTGCTGGTGTAGCAGAACCAATACCCTACAACTCTCCCACTGCAGAAGGAGGTGAATGGTAACATGGTGTAGATGTGGACGACCCCCGGAGATCCAGCTGTGGTCAAAGCATTGTAGTCCAGTGTGGGGGCTACACATTGGTCTCCAGTCACATTAAAAGGGGGTACTACAATTAAGGGGGAAGACGGTAAACTTGATGTAGACCAATGTGCCTATAGTGCAGTGATAGTGTTTGCACGTACCTTGACTTACACACAATGTAAAAACAGCAGAAGAGAACAAAATTAGTGGCAGCACTCGACGGGCTGACAGCGCCATCTCTTGCTACATCCTCGTCGAAGCTTTATTAAACAGGAAGCCAGTTATAATCAGCCCCACCCCCCTATGCTATAGGACCCTCCGCAAGATAGCTGGAAACAAATTTCTCTCTTTACATCCCACAGAGAGAGCAACACTTTACTGTTATTGTAGACAAACTGGAAACCATAACTTTCCAGCATGCATGGCCAAACCAGGAGCCTAGTCTTGCAGACTCTCGCCAAAAGGGAAAAGTCTGGCTACACGAGACAAGATGGTCTCAAAGGGTTGGCTACATAAGACCAGAGACCACCTTAGCTGTATACACTAATTTTATCAGTTTGAATCTAATATGCAAAACTAAAGTAAAGCATAAGCACAAAAACATATAGCACACTACAAAGTTGCAGTTTCTATCACCAGTGTTCACCTTGCTTGCACAATCATAGGTAATCAGTTCCAGGAGGTACCTGCTCGTATGCTACATTCTGTGTTGCAGGAATAGCATCTCCCGTAGTCATATAGGCTACGTTTGCAACTTCAACAGTATTCGTGGTGTAAGGCCCTTTTGTGTTCATTTCAAAGTGTCTATGTGCTGCATCCACTTGTTTCTGGTGATCCTCCATCTTACAATCAGGATGATGACCACTACAGTACACACTAACATCAGTAGTACTAGTGTTGATGGTATAACAGTGCTGAGGATGATAATGGTAGACACTGGTAAGCTAGTCTGAGCATCATGCTGTGTTGGTAGCTAGAAGGAATAAAGTAGGAGTGTATAAGTAACTGGATGCATGACAAACTGGAATAGGAAAAAAAAAAGCAACCTCTCTTATTGGTTTGCAAGGCTTAGCATGAGAGGTTGGTCTTGTCTGCATGAATGGTTTAGAAGACAGGGTCCATAGATGGGCCATTCCATGTCAAATCAACACAAAAAAATCCTTATCCTCACCGATTTGAACGAAACTTGGTTTTTACACAGTGTCTGTTGAGATATTAACCCACAGTAAATTTCAGCATTCTGCAGTGTATGGCTTCAGAGTTAGAACCAGACAAAAAATTGATTTTTCGGAAATTTTTAGCTTACCTATTGTTACTAAATCAACCATAACTTTGAGTGAGATTAACTTTATGACCTACAATTTACATCACTTGTAGCTCACAAAATTTCCTTTCGTTTGATACAATTAACAAGTATATCCCATAAAGTTCGGGTCAAAGGTCATCATTAGTGCACTTTGACCTTTGCTATCTCAAAAACAAATATTTTAATTCGGATTAATTTTTTCCAAATGTTGTTTGGGTCCTTCTCTCCAAGTGGTATTAAAATGGTTTTGGGACTGACATGGGATTGGGAGATATGTGACAGAATGTAATGGCAGTTAGGGGAGATGTATTGTAAAGCATTCCTGTACTTACCTGATGGTGTTGATTGGTATGGTGGTGGATACCTTTGCAAACATGACACGACAAAATATCCATGATTCCATGGTTGGTATGTAATGGCCAAGTAGTGGTTGCCATGGTTACTAGGTCAGTTGTCTCCTCTAGTGAGCAGTTTAGTGCTGTTCAACATGTGGAATGATGACCATTCTTTTTTTTGTTACAACGTGCTCAGGCTCTCCCCACAATGTTTGCAGTTGCTGTTGACAACAAAGTCCACTTCTCAAAGAATTCAAGCATAAACAGCAAGCAAGCAGCCAGCCTTTCTAGTAATGTGAGAACAACTTCACATCACAGGTAGTGCAGGCACCTTTTCCATGCAGGTGCGCTACGTACTTTGCCAAGCTTTAACTCATACTCAACTCATAAGCAGTCAATTATTAATTTATTGGACAAAGCACTTGGTAAAATTGTGAATACAAACTGAAGAATAAAAGATGGAAGAGGCCTGAGAGCGAAGGCAGTTTGTGAAGAGGTGAGTGATCCAACAAATGATTTCACACAATGAATAATTATTGAACCACGTACAAGGCAGTACACAATTTATTTCCGAAAAGCGTACAACCTCTGTACAGCGGACGGCTCACTTGCCCCCGATTGATTTTACCATAGAACTAATACATTTCGAACCTCCGAGAAGCGGACACCTCTCAACTCCGAACAACGGACACTGATCAGTCCCCAACGAACCTTAGCCAATACAGTGGAGTAGGAACCGGGGGGGCCGGGAGGGCCACTGGCCCCCCCAATAATCAGGCTCCATGTTATAGTATCATAGATACTATATTCCAACCAATTGGAATATAGTATCTATGATAGTATATATTATACTATATCATGCTGATTATTATATAACCCTAACCCCACCCCTCCCAATACACCTTGGCCCCCCCCCCCAATCCAAAATTGGTTCCTACTCCACTGCAATACAAAATTACCTCCGAAAACGGACAGCGAAGTTACACCCACATAATGCGGACGCTTGTCGACCGTTTTCGTAACGGGATGGCATAAGTTCACATCCGTCAGGTGATTGTTAACAACAAAGAATTTCAACCTATCTAGCTAGGCATGAAGGCACTGCCACTGAAGTGAAGAAATCAGTAATAAGAACATGAAGAATCATTTCCCACCGTTCTGTTGTCTCCACTACTAGAAGTCACTGCCAGAAAGAGCAAGTTCTTGGCCCACTGAAATTGTTGCTGGTTCCCAGGCCTTGTAAGAAACCACTGATACATCAAGTCCGATAATTGATTTCACAGGAGAGGTGGCTCAGTGAGGGAGGATGGACGCAACTAAATTGTATACGTGACCGGACAATTTAAACAACTGTCAACCATAGCCTTGTTCCTACTCATTCCCAGACCTTCCCCCATTCCAGCATTTACGGTATGATACAAGAAGTGATCAAAATACGAAGATCCGAGGCTACTTCAACTAGTGTAGCATACAGTTGTTCTCATCATTCACAATCATGTGCATCTAGACCATTGTAATAGTATATCAAAGCATTTTTGTTGTTGATATGAAGTAATAATGACATAAGGTCTTTCACTCAGGTATCATTATCCCATCATAGATGAGTTTTAGGCTCTTCGTCATATATGAGGTTAGAAGTGAATACGTTTCTCCATTATGTGGTGTCTTTGTGATAGCTACTATACATTAGTCCTTTATAATTGTCCATGATGTCATAGGTTGAAGGGATACGGCATTGCGGTTTGTGCTTGAAGCTGCGGTCTTGTTGGCATCTGTCCTGACCCTAGTCTTCGGGCCATTTCTAATGTCAAGACAGTCAACAGCATAAGCTTGAAGTTCTGATTGCTTCACAAACTTTTTCCTTGCGATTTTAATACCAGGATGCTGAAATATAACAAGTGCACCCTATCATTGTTACTGGCAGTTAATACTTCTAGTGGAGACAACAGAACGGTGGCTGAAATGATTACTGATTTCTTCACTTCAGCGGCAGTGCCTTCATGCCTAGCAAGATAGGTTAAAGTTCTTTGTTGTTAACAATCACCGGGAGTTTCTTTCAATCTGGAGTCTCTTTCAATCTGGAGTCTTGCTAGCGTCGTTCTGTTTTATCAAAACTCTGCTGTCATCATGGCCATTCGTCTAAGTACACAGAGGGTGTGGCAGGCACGGTGCGTGCACTTTTCGTCCAACTAAAAAATCAAATTTCTAGAAAAAGAATTTCAGCTGATTTCATCGTACTTTGACCTACCAGGAAATGAAAAATCAAACTCGCGTGGCATATTTCCTTTTTCCTTTCCGCGGCAAAAAGAAAAACAGAATTCAGAAACGCGCGTTTCTTTTTCATTTATCTGAAGAAAGCACAAAAGGAATTCAGAATGGTTGGTTCCTTTTCTCTTTTTCTGAAGGAAACAAAAAAGGAATTCAAAATCATGCATTCCTTTTTCAAAGGAATTCAGAATGATTGGTCCCTTTTCTCTTTTTCTGAAGGAGACAAAAAAGGAATTCAAAATAATGCATTCCTTTTTCATTTATCTGAAGAAAGCATAAAAGGAATTCAGAATGATTGGTCCCTTTTCTCTTTTTCTGAAGGAGACAAAAAAAGGAATTCAAAATAATGCATTCCTTTTTCCTTTTTCCTTTTTCTGAAGGAAGCATAAAAGGAATTCTGAATGATGAATTCCTTTTTCCTTTTTTCTGACAAGAAATTGGATTTGCCTGCACACTCCAGGTAGCCTCGTTCCCAGGCTCTCCCCAGCACGCGAATGGGGATTGGGAACGAGGCTACCCTCCAGGAGTATCCAGTTACACTTGATTAGTGATCTTTGACCTCAAGATCTTCCCATGTATGCATACATTAATTATTGATTACCTAGCCTCATGGTGGGGGAGAATGGGGTTCTGGGAGATCTCGTCACATGCAGTGCACGATGTCATGTCACGTGGACTGAAGGTAGACACAGAAAAAAGGAAAAAGGAATTCATCATTCAGAATTCCTTTTATGCTTCCTTCAGAAAAAGGAAAAAGGAAAAAGGAATGCATTATTTTGAATTCCTTTTTTGTCTCCTTCAGAAAAAGAGAAAAGGGACCAATCATTCTGAATTCCTTTTATGCTTTCTTCAGATAAATGAAAAAGGAATGCATCATTTAGAATTCCTTTTTTGTTTCCTTCAGAAAAAGAAAAAAGGAACCAACCATTCTGAATTCCTTTTGTGCTTTCTTCAGATAAATGAAAAAGAAACGCGCATTTCTGAATTCTTTTTGCCGCGGAAAGGAAAAAGGAAATATGCCACGCGAGTTTGATTTTTCATTTCCTGGTAGGTCAAAGTACGATGAAATCAGCTGAAATTCTTTTTCTAGAAATTTGATTTTTTAGTTGGACGAAAAGTGCACGCACCTAGGCACGCATTCAAAATGATGCGTAACATGTCCCTTTTCGTAACGCCACCGTTGCTGGATTCAAAGACCGAGGACTATATTAGCACTATTGCTCATCGTGCTCATCGTCCGAAAATGCGACCTCATCGCGTTCAACAGCCCAGCCGCGCCGATCACAGATTACCACGCCTACCGGAAGTATGCCGAATGTGGTACCTCCGTATTCCGGACGGGCAGCGGTGGTGCTTTATATAAGCATCATTCTCATGATAGTAGAGCTCCTCTTGCTATAATATATTGCTATTGAAAAAACCATCAAAATGAAGCAGAATATATTATAATAATTGTTATTTTTCATCTTTAAAAATTTCCAATAGGTTTAAAAGAAAGCCTCCGAGAAGAGGACAACCTCTCTACAAGGGACAACTGGCCTGTCCCCAATGTGTCCTTTGTTCGGAGGTTTTACTGTAGCACACAAAATCCATAGTGATTTATGAAGTCAATCAGGGGTCTCGTAGTCCTTGTCGAGGAGGTAACTTTGCTGCAGTTTTGTGTAGAGGTCTGTGGCTGCCTCAAGCTCAGCCCCCAGTGTGGCTGCCTCCAGATGTTCAGCCTTGTCGGCCTCACTCCACTGCAGGAGATGTGAGTCTGGGAGAGAGAGGGTCTGCAGGATTGCAGCAAATGTAGGACGCCCAGACGTCTCAGGGTGCCTGTGTTGTAGATGGGGGAAAAGGAATGGGTCTAAGGACAGTCAGTTGCCTGGGGGTGCCGGTGTGATGGGTCTATGGGTACTTATAGACATTTGTACTGCTACGAGATGCCAACATTGGTTGTAGCTATGTTGACAGAAACTCACCAGCACTGGATCATGATTTCATACATGGCCTTGGGGCAGCCCGGGGGAGGGGGGAGGCGGTACCCACGGTCCACTTGTTTCATTGACTATAAAATATCCCAATAGTGCAGCTGATAAATAATTTCACAATTTTTTCAGTGACATTTTGGCTGATAGCAATCAAGATATTCCTAAAAGCTCTGTCCGGTGAATATTCAAAATTATGCCTTGCTACTAAATTTCTAGTCTCGTACCGAAACCATTTTTATGAAGCCCAGGTATGAGGATACTGGACTTCAAGATGCCAGAACTATAACCTCAAACAATATAGCACCAGCCAATCTACAAAAACTAGCTGCACCTCCTAACCTGGGCATTGGTGTAACCCTCAAATGGTTTGTGTCCCAGACTCCATATCTCGTACATGAGAGCGCCATAGCTCCACACATCACTGGCAGCAGAGTACTTCTTGAAATTGAGAGCCTGTGTCAACACGAGGACAGGGAGAAATGATGTCTGGGGACGAGACTACGATGTGTTCCTACTTGACGAGTTTTCTTTTATAGTGAATATCTCCAGCAAATGAAATATGTAATGCCCTGTTTATATAATGTAAGAACGTTTTATTTGTGTGTACATTACTTTTAGTTTGTTGATTTTGTCAAAAATCACATGTGTGAAATCTGACAGCTATAGAGCGTTTTCAGCACATGATCACAATTCCGTATACTAGAAATGAACCGCCATTTTGGTGCACAACTTGTACAGTATGTTATTAGCAGTATATGCGATATCGATTAAAACACCCACAGGTAAGCGTTTATATAGCTGTTTTACCTTATGTAGCAATGGTATTTTGTCCGATTCAACACATATTAGAAGCATTATAAGTATATCACTCATTTCGTGAAGATTGCCATAGAAGCTCCTATCTCGTTGTGCACCAAAATGGCGGCTGTTTTCTGATTTCCTTCGTAATCTCGAACGTAATGACGTCACGTGCAATCGCTCTGTTGTTCTGACACCTATTAATTGTTACTGTGGACAATTTACCAACTAAGAGAATTACCGTCATTATTCGAATAGAACGGTAGGAAATTAAATCTGGCTTCCGCTAGATTAGATTCAAAAAACTCCTAATTTCTTCCGCTGGATTAGATCTACTGCTGTAATGGAAGCACATTTCCAAGAAAAGCACTAGCCACGCACGGAGTCTTCTTCGCCCAGGTAGTGTTGCTTGCAGTACTAAATTACCATAGGCTTTCCCAGAAGTGTATAGGCTCTGGGAAATTCGATCGGCTGAGCATCACGCTGTCTGCCAGCGACTATTGTCCGTACTTGTTTTGATAAGAGCAAGGTCTGGGTGCACGCCTCCACAGTGACTTAAGAAGTGTTGTTTTGATAAGAACGCTTCCTGATGCACCAAACAGACTCATTCTCCCCGTGACTTCGCTGTTTCGTGGTGTTTACTACTACGCGTATACGGGCTAGCCGGCTCTTCGCTAAATTGGATTGACTCGAAAATAATTAGTGCAGCTGTCGTCTGCATAATTGGATTAACAAAAATTAATTGCAAAAATTGAATTTCTTCCGCTAGATTGGATCTGGTGACAGGGTTTAATGTTTCACTGGCCATGTATCACACACACACACACGCACACACATACACGCACGCACGCACGCACGTACGCACGCACACACACGCACGCACGCACGCACACACACCTCAGGAGCGGTCCACTTGACCGGAATCTTTCCTCCATGAGAAATGTAGTAGTTCTCATCCGCCAGATCCCGGGACATCCCAAAGTCAGCTACCTGTGTAGGAAGAAGGGAAAAAGAAGGGTAAGGGTAGGGAGGGGGGAGAGGAAGGAGAGGCCAGCTGTTCCATTCCACACAGAATGGACCATTTTTACATACTAGCAATCGCCCTCCATTTCCCCATTGTTTTAGTGATGCTGCCTTTGACTCCAGGCTTGTAGTAGCAACTGTTGCGACATGTAGGTCACACCATATCAGAGAGTATAGAGTGAATTTCTTTCTTTACGACTTCAAAGAAACAATAGAACACTCATCACAAGAACACTCAGCCACCAGAATGTTCCCGGGAGGACAGAGAGTTTGTTGCCATGGAAACAGACTGGGAATGCATTTCTTAATTTCGAGAGGACACTTGGAGAGGAGGCATACCTTGCATATTCCATCCTCAGCCACCAGAATGTTTCTGGCCGCCAGATCTCTGTGTATGAAGGACTTCTGGGAGAGATAGCACATCCCAGCTGCAATCTGCCGACAGTAACTCAGCAGGGTGTGGGGTGCAGCCTTCTCCCCAGGACTGGGGAAGAAGGGAAGGAGAAGTTAGAGCAGAAACATGAAACTTGTTTCACAAGTACGTGCAAACGTTTTCAGTTGTATTTTTCAAAAATCATTGATTTTCGATCCTTGTTCCCAGCATCTGCCTCGGGTTCGTACAACTTGTGTGATTCTTTAGCCTAGTTCCCAGGCTCCTCCGGCTCTGGTTTTTCAATCACAAAATTATTCAACTGAAAACCTCGGTCACATAATTACTGAAAATCTGGGGAAAGACTCGGAAAGGAGCTATGATTCTCCACTGAAACAACGGATTTTCTCTCATTTCTGAGTGACTAGCTCGGAGTAGCTCACTACCTTGTACGTTTCTGAAGGTCAATTAACAGTTGGCTGTTCTACAGAAGGTGTGGTATCTTACTCTGTCTTCATAGACAAGAGGACGTTCCTCAAGTCTCCTTTGGGAAGTAGTTCCAGCACAATCATCATCTGTAGGAGGGGAGGGAGGGAGGGAGGGAGGGAGGGGAGGAAAGGAGGGAGGGGAGGAAAGGCGGGAGGGAGGGAGGGGAGGAAAGGGGGAGGGAGGGAGGGAGGGAGGGAGGGAGGGAGGGAGGGAGGGAGGGAGGGAGGGAGGGAGGGAGGGAGGGAGGGAGGGAGGGAGGGTGAAAGTAATGGCAATTTTTTGCATTTATGCAGGGGTCACTTAGAAGCCCCACTTTGCACCACTGAGATCATCAACGATCACCAAAGATCACCAACATGAGTTAGCAATGAAGGAGAGAACTTCAAAAGGTCAGCAGTGTTTTCTGAGCACCCCTAGAACTGCACCTGTATACTGAAGCCTTACTGCACAGGTGTTAAGTACTAGGTGAAAATGGAACAACAGGATCTGATTGGTCAGTAACTAATGACAACTTTCTCACTTTTCTGGAGGGGGAGAGATGGAGCTTGGTAGACTAGTGTCTTTCCTACTTAGGACTTGTGCACATAGCTACGTAGGTGAGTCAACACAGCTGTGTGGGTTCTGTGTGCACAGCTGTCCTTTCGAATATATACACACAACAAATCATATCAAATGGAATTTGAATATTTATGTTCCACTCAGACACAAGATATCAAAACGAAAAAGGTTGCAAATAAATTGGCAAATTATTTACCGTTGAAATCGTATTATCCAAATTTACCGCTACTATTAGTACTGCTTAAAATACATTTTTTTTGGGCAAACAAAAGCTCCCAGTTTCCAGCTAATGAGCTCGATGTATTCATTCATGAACAATTAACGAATCACATCTCCAAGATGATAAACTACATAGGACACATTTTCAGCCAGTAACAAGCCTCAGCAGCCACATTGGGACAACCGGGAGATGCGTATTAAATGTAAGAAGAAGCCTTAGCACACAGTACCACTCTTACTAAACATTCAATTTAAACAAAAATTTCGGGTTTACAAGTGCTGTGTAATCGAAAAGAAGGTTTGTGTTACCAACTTAAAATCGGAAGACTCTTGCCAATGTTTTGACTAAATACTTCAGTTGCCATGATGATGTCATAACCTCAGCTTGCATGGTGGTGGTTATCATGAGTGATTAATACTATGGTACCTTGTGTGATGTCATAATTATACAACCTCCCATAGCAACTAACCAAATTGTTGGTGATGATCATGAGTGATTAATATCATGATGTCATATACGATGTCTTGAGCCATACAACATTATGTAATGTCATTGTATGATGTCACAATTACATAACCTCCACACAACTCACCGGTTGTTCAGTGGTGACCACTCCGTACAGCTTCACCACATTGGGGTGGCTAAACTGTCCCATGATGGCCGCCTCCTGCAGAAACTTGACTCTGTCTTCCTCCTTCACTCCTGGGTTCAGAGTCTTGACTGCCACCGGAATGTCTCCCTCAGGTGACTGCCACACCCCCCTGTCCACCGTCCCAAACTGGCCCGAGCCAAGATGATCCACAACCCTACACAGGGGACATTGATGTGGGATAACTCTAATTACTTGTGTTGACTACCTTTCCTCTCTTTATTCCGTTAACCCTTTAACTTCTGGTTTCTACAGTGATGTGAAGCTTCATTTTAACTCACTTAAACCTTTGTCCTCTTACTCATATAGTGTTTCTGTTTCGTCTTGTTATTGGTTGGGGGAGTACAGATATCAAATTATCTTTTTCCTGTTTACTATTTGACTTGTAGCCCATTATCCTAACTTTGTTTCCAGGCTCTTGTGTGTGGGCCGCCGCAGAACGAGGCTAGCCTTCATAATGCCAGACACAAACAACGAACCAGATCCCTTTGTAAAAAGGTGTTATACAAAGTCACCCACTGCGCAGGCCATATTTTGCCAGTACCAGGTGCCTCATCGGCTCTACTGGGGTGGCTGAGAGGTGGGGACTGCTACCTCATGCGGGAACAAGACACATTTCTCTGACAAGGCCTAGATGTTGTACAAAGTCATCCGCTGCACTGGATGCATTTTGGCCAATACCAATACCAGGCCTCATCAACTGCACTAGAGTGACTGAGAGATGTGGACTGATATCATGCATGTAGACGTAGCAGTCCATCCTTATTAGCATATCCAGTGGCTCAGGGATTCAAGGTCAGTGTATATGGTAACTGACACTGCTTATGTCAACTCCCCGAGGACTCTCAAGGAGGTAGCGTGGTGGTTTAAGTTACTCCAATAAGTAAGAGTAAACACAGCCACATGCAGTGGGTAACTAGGGAACATATCGAAAGCTTGAGTTTCAAAGTCTTGTTGCAATGATTGTGTAGGACACTCAGAAATATCTACCTTGCTCACTCCTGTTCTTCTCCCCCCTCCCTCCTTCTCCCCCTCACTCCCTCCCCTTCCCTTCCCCTCTTCTCCCCCTCTCTCCCTCACTCCCTCCCCTACTCCAACTCCCCCCCATCCCCGTTCATTTTCTCACTCAATTGACCAATTCTTTAATGATTTCCACTGCTTATGTAAACCTCTAAGGACGTTACCACATGGCAATTCAAATTCCTTATTTGATTCTCCACTGTAGTGTTAGCAATATTCTACCTCATTCCCAAAACAACCTGGGAACGAGACAGGTTTACTATATGTGACTATCACATGTGTTATGCACCTATCAATGTTATGGACCACGACCAGTACGGGTTATAGTGGGGCAAAGTGGGGATTTAAAACATCAATTGCTCCTATAGTGGGGCATACCCTACAATCGAATCCCATTGCAGGAGGTGGGGGATTACTGGGGATTTGACACACACAGTGTAACTGTGTAGTATACGGAGACCATTGCAAGATGTCTTCAGAGGTAATCAAATGCCCAACTATAGGGACAGCCTCTTTCAGTCAAGCCCCTATAATGCCCACCACCTGTAAGTACGGGAGGTAGTGGGCGACAACATTGATAGATGCATTAAGGCCATGTACCTATCAAAATAGCTTGCTACGACCCTGAGGCGCCATTAAGGCCATGTACCTATCAAAATAGATTGCTACGGCCCTGAGGCGCCAAAGGCCATGGATGTTACTAACGTTACACAGTGTAACATACTTGACTGCATCTCTTGAGATTTGTTTGATCTTCATTGTTCTGAACTGAGCGTAGAGGGAGGTCTCATCTCTGGCAGGTGTCATGTAGATACCAGTGAGTGACTTGTGAAGCTGGTGAGGGGGGAGAGAGGGAAGGAGGGAGGGAGAAGGAATTAGGTCATTCTTATCTCCCACATGCACAATTACTAGCTGCCTACCTCACACCCTCTTCCTACCTCTCTTACTCAATCCCCCCTCCCTCATTCTTCCCTCCTCTTCCTTCCCTCCTTCTTCCCTCTCCTCCCTCCTCCCTCATTCCTCCCTCACTCCTCCCCCTCCTCTCTTCTCCCTCACCTCCCTTCTTCCCTGAGGCTTGCTGGAGGCATCAGGTCTATCAGCATAGGAGTACTCACCCAGCTGGTGAAATGTGACAGTAACAGTGAAAGAGGAAATTTGGACATTAAGAATTAATATCAACACCTTTAATTAAAGTAGATATATGTATACTAACCTGAGGTGGGAGAGGAGCTTCATGATTTTGACTCACAATAGCATATTCGTAATGCTGGGGAACCTGTCGAACAATTAATGATATTCATAGCCACACATGCTACCAACTGTCATTATCCAATGTCATATGATACTGGCATGAGACAGGAGTGGTTTGGGCATGAGACTGGAGTGGTTTGGGTACAAGACCAGAGATAGTCTGGGTACAAGGCTGGGCCTAGAATGAACTGGGTGGACTGGGCAGAACTCAGAATAGACTGGGCTTGAGACTACTATTGTGAGATTGAACACTTACATTCCTGACTGTGTTGCCTCGGATTTCATCTGGCATGCTGTACTCATGAGATGGCTCTGTGTACTGGAGAAGGTGAGAGAGAAATGGTTATCACTTCCGTCACTTGGTGAACATCAGGCTCCCTCATAGGATAAGTGCCCTCATAAAATGAGCCACGCCCACAAGATAGTGTAGGCCACACCCACAGCTGAGTTTCCTACCGGTCCATTTTTCCCGGGTTCTCCAGCATAATAGTTTCCTTTGGTGGGAACAGACGAGGGGAGACCCCCCTTGCTTGCCTCTGCTGCTTTCCCTGTAGCACCAACTCCTGTGTGTGTGTGTGTGTGTGTGTGTGTGTGATGGGGGGTGGGAGGGGGGAGGGGTAAAGATGAAATATGAAATGGTATGGCAATTGTCCAAGAGGTCACTGTATTTCTTACTGAGAATTCCAGTATACCAACAAGCCAGCTCAATACACAATACAACATTGGTGTGACAGTAACTGTCAGTTCACTAACGTTCTTACAGTCTCATATGTCCAGACCCCACCCAGCATTTCTTGGCAGAAGCTGTGTGCAGTCTAGGTGAGTATACCCTAATATAACCAACACATCTCAATATCAATACTAACTACAGTCTCGTTCAGTCTTGGAAACCTGGACAGTGTATGTCATATTAGCATTAGACTGAGTAACTGTTCCTAATGTTACCATCTCACAATGTGCATTTAGACTGAGTTACCGTCTCACAATGTGTAAGGTATTGTGAAGTCTATCTGGTACTGAAAGAAAAACTCACACTGAAACACCCAACACACTTCTTCATGGCAACAGTAACTGCATGTGTCACAACTGTCGGTGAGTTCCAGGTGTAGCTGTTATGTAGCCTCATTCCCAGGCCATGTGGGAATGAGGCAGAGTGTTACATGGTCTGGTTGTGACCTACTTCTTACTCACTGATTATCCAAATGATTGTTCATATCAGTGGAATGCACGGCGAGCACACACTGGCGGCCACATCCTTTATGAAGGTATTTCCTACTCACTATCAAAACAAGCTGTGCAGTAGCCCATCACTAAACTAGACACTAGCTACTCATGCAGAGAGTGGCCCACCATGTTTGTGTGATTGTTAGTTCCAGCTGAACGAGCAGGTTAATTCCCATGAAACAAAAATGTAATCTCAGAGGAAAACACTACATGTTTGGTAAACCATTCTATCAAGATATACGTTTGGTAAACAGCAGCTTCCAACTGATAACTGAAATTGAAAATGCCAATGCCTGTCTAATCGTTACTTTCAGTTGGTCATTTCACAAAATGATAAGTTTCCAGCAACCCTCACTAATCTAGGAAAAATAGCCCTGAAAATTGCTTTTTGGTGGACATGTCAACAACTCAGCCCACACTATACAGCTAAAGACACAACTCATGCTAAACCCAGAGTGTACATGGTACAGCTGGCCACATCAGGTACACATGTCGTGGTTGAGTATCTCACATGCTGCTATGGCTTCGACGGTAGTTCTAGCTTCCTCTTGTAGTACATGTACCACTAATTTCTAGACCTCCCCCTCACAGTATGACTCATTCCTAGGTTGCCTGTTTTATTGCTTGCATTACAATACAGAACATGTAACTTTCTGAGAGCAAGTTGTAGGCACACTAATGTACACACATTTCTATCCGATGAGGCCTCTGAGTGCCTGGGAATGAGGCTACATACACCTGATGGGACCACGTACCCAGGCCTCCAGGGAATGAGTTTATACCTATGTGATGATGCATCTATGAAGTGTGGATGAGCTCCACCCTTAATTTAAGTTCAGGATATAGCGCTTTGAACGTGGTGATGCACTTGAAATGTGTAATGGAATAATAACTGATTTCTAACTGGACATAGATGCTCTTCAACAGAGGAATGTGGTTCATCATGTTATACTATCCAGAGCCTAAGACTCTGGTTTTCCATTCCAGATTTTGTCACCCAGCTTTGAAGAAAGCGCCAACATCCAGAACAGAAAGTCTGGGTTCAAGGGGCTACATGGTCCACCTACCACTGTACACAGCATTCATAAACGCAGGACCTTCTGTCAACTGCTGCAGTGCATAGTCCTTGTGTCTCCTCCTTATCACCACGACAATGATGAAGATGACCACCACGATCACCACCACCATCACCAGCAGGACCACCAGAGCGGCACTCACACCTGCCACCAGCAATGCCGTTTGAGGCTCTGAAGAACTCTGGAAGGGTTCAGTCAACATCTCTTGCCAGTTAGTAAGACTTGGAGTACCACTACTGGTAAAATACAGTTTTTTAATACTTTTGTCTTAATGAGGACTGTGGCTGTCTGATCTTGGGGATGGCATACCTAGGTTGTTCAATTGTCTTGCACCAAAACAGTTATAGTTAGTGACTTCAGCTACAGGGCTCACCATTGTGGATAATGTAGGTGAAGAAGGAGGAGCTGGGTTTGAGGAGGTATCATCAGTGTCTGAAGTGGGTGAGGTCAGGGTAGTAGGGATGGATGAGCTGTGAGAAGTACCAGTGTGAAGAGTGGTGGGGCTTGAGGAGGTCTCATCGGGAAAGGTAGAATGGGTGGATGGGATGTCACCAGTGGAAAGAGTGTCAGTAGGAGGTGGGGCACAAGTGGATGTTGTGGGAGTAGTCACATCAGAAGTGCTATTGTCTACAAAACAAGTGAAGACATAATTATTCATCTGTAATCTGCAAGCACTTTCTTGGAATTGATGTGAACTCACCAATGATAAACTGAAACATCTTCACTTGCTGAGCTGTTAATGGACCCGAATGCCTCATCAACGTACTGGGTCTATTTATATAACTAGTTGAGTTAAAAGGATAACCAACACGAATAGTGGCATGCGTTTGTATCATAAATGGACCACCTGAAAGCTCTGAAAGTATTGCCACTCCATACAGGTAACTTGAGTTGACTCCAAACTGGCATTCAACAGTCAGGTTCCGAGTGACACAACACTGTCCATTTGTGGAACTTCCAGGCAGGCAGCTGTCTCTACCTGGCTCAGCCATCACATCAAAATCATCAACAACTTGGTAGTTACTTCCCATACTGTCTTCCAACAACAGAACAGTAGCTATCCTCACCCTCCCTCCAGTGGCGTTGCTGGTGTTCTGGTAGCAGAACCAATACCCCACAACTCTTCCACTACAGGAGCAGTTGAATGGTGACATGGTGTAGATGAAGCTGGCCTGTGAATCTCTTTGTTGCTGTAAGGTCGTAGCACTGTAGTCCAGTGTGGGAACTACACATTTGTCTCTATTCACACTGAAAGAGGGCACTGCAAAGCAAAGGGAGTGAGGAAGGTAAGCTTTAAAAACTGACAAGTGTGCCTATGGTATGTACATACCTTGACTTACACACAGCGAAAAAACAACAGAACTGAACAAAACCAGTGGCAGCACTCGGGGGGCTGGCAGCGCCATCTCTCTATATAAACAAGAGCTACGTCTGATTACTAAACCGGAAGCCAACTATAATCAGCCCCACCCTCCTAGGTGACATGTGAGCTACGATAAGCTAGCGCGCGCGGCAAAATCTCTTCAAGGGATGTATAGCCAGACAGGAGCACATGGTGACATCATTTTTATTTTGTCATCATGCACTCTTGGCTTTACTGTTAACTATCAAATGCTCAAATGTGTAAGTCCATCCCCCTTCTAGAGAAGCCACTTAAGTTCACTGCGCATGGACATATTTTTGAGGGAGATTATTGTAACAAACAGTGTTCACCTCAGCATGTGGAGGGTGTGGAAGGAGGTGCACAGGTTGAGTGCTGTGATGTAGCTCACATGAGGTATTGTCCAGTCCACCCAGTTCATTCTGGACCCAGTTTTGTACAGTGCAAAAACAGCAGAATTATGGGCGGTAGGCTACATGATATGCTGGCAGCACCATCTGTTTTGACTTTTGCATTGAGCTTAGGAAGCCAGCTATACTCAGTCCCACCCCCTTGGCCAAAGCTTCACCACATTATAAACAGTTACATCTGTATCTACAATTTTCACATCATGTAGGGAGAACACTTTGTGTTTCACTACAGGTGGAACCAGAAATCTCCCAGTATGTATTATTAACAGGCAGGCACGAATGGGTGAATAATACTCCATTGTGAGGTGACCTAACTAGCCTCAGTTCCAGGTCACCATACAAGAGTGAGCGTACAATCAATCACTCCTAATGTGTGACCCTGACAGAGATGACCAGGTGGTCCCTAGCTACCCCAGCTATGTACATCTATACTAGAAACAACTTTCAGTTTACAATAACAGTACCGGGGTAATAACAAAACTGACAGCTAAAGTAAAGCAAAAAGTTCTTTTACACAAACAGCACACTAAAATTTGCATCAAATTAAATGACATAACATCAGTTCCAGGAGGCACCTGCCCGTATGCTACATTCTGTGATGCAGGAATAGCATCTCCCGTAGTCATATAGGCTACATTCCCTGTGGTTGCAATGTCTGCAGTATTGGTGCCATAAGCATCATTTGTGTTCATTTCAAAGTTTTCAAGTGCAGTCTCGTGAGGACCAGATGTGTTCAGCTCTGTTGAACCTGTGTGTCAGTATGTGAGAGTATGCAGTGTGTGTGAGATACACGGAAAAACGTGAGGGACATGGAAAAATGGAACCGTAATCACATGACCTTTCTTGACAGCATATGACTATGGCTAGATGAATTGAATGCTGGAAACTGTTTTCTAATAGACGCTTGCCCATCTCCTTCTGTCCTAGCCAAGGATGTTGACATCATAAATGCTGAAAATCTAATGACTATATATATTACTGCAAGTACTCAGTTAAAATAACCTGTGAGTGATAACTCCATAATGAGTAGTGCTGAGTACTATGAGAAGAGAACAGTTACCATCCATCATCTCCCATATTATTTCATCAAGTGGTAAAACAGACATTTGTTTGCTAGCTAATATTTATACCAGTTGTTATACATCCATGTCAGCTGTTATTCATTTTCTAAACTGGATAATAGCCAGCAAGTGGATTTGAACTGGCTAGCAGTCGAGTGTCTATGCTAGCTATTTGGTGTCTTACTGTTGCTTGATGTGATGATAAAACTGCAAGAGGGATGATGAATGGTGTTTGTTTGTATTCACCAGTTCTGAAACTAGTGTAAACTAGTAGTCATTAGTAATGGTGTTTGTTTGTTAAAAGTTGTTTTTGCAGTGATATATAACTGGGGATTTAAGGTCAATAGTGAGTTGGAGGGTGTAGCCCAAGGACAAAGGTCAGTTAACACAAACATTCATGGCTAGTATTCTCCACCTTATCATTGCACATTTAAGTAATCTGCACTGTGAAAGCTCATTGTAGAACTTCCTATACATCCTCATTCCCAGACTTCCACCTAGATTTTCATCATTAGCAGTCGTGTGTAGGAAAGCTAGAGCCTGAAAATGGAGCTATATATACAACCTATGAGGCAACCAGTATTACCCCCACTATAGAAATAAATGGTGAAGTGGAGAATGTAACAATATAGTAGCCTCATTCCTAGGCCTCCCCCGTTTTTGTTCTTCGATCTCGCAGTCGACTGATGTGCAGACTGGCCTACCAATGTCTACCATTATCATCCTCAGCACTGTTATACCATCAACACTACTGATGTTAGTGTGTACTGTAGTGGTCATCATCCTGATTGTAAGATGGAGGATCAGAAAACAAGTGGACGCAGCACAAAAACACACAGGTAAACTAAGTTACTCTTTTAACCTATGCTCTTTACATAGTTTTCTACCTAAGGTCTCACACTCCCACTAAAGCTATATTGTTAGCCTCGTTCCCAGGCCTGTTTTTTTATAATGATTATCTACTATTTCTCCAACCAGTTGGCAAGAGATAGCATGTAAGTTTGGACAGTGGTGTGCCCAGGCAACCCAAGTTACCCGGGCACAGTTAAAACTGTGCCAAAGGGCATGTCTGTCAACATGGGGGCGTGGTGACATGTTTGATTACGTATCATCCCAAATTGCACTTGGAGTGCCATAAATCTGCTGATTTCATTGATAAGAGTGTAGGCAGGAAGGATTTACTGTTCAATACTGCTGTTACAACTAGGCACAGTGGCTACACTTGCTAACTGAGTAGCATTGTTGTGGGCTGATTGCCCGGGCATAGTGCTGAGTTACCTTGGCCAGTGCCCGGGCAGGCCCATGCAGGTATGGCTACACCACTGAATTTGGAGTATATTCACATCATGCAGATCATGCATACACCAATGAGCCAACACCACAAACGGAAAGCTAGTTTTAAATTATGTAATCTACATTCCTTGCGGTGATTGGCCATGCCATACTCCTACACAGTTATATAACAATGCAACCCCAAAACTATGCAAAGTATTAAAAAAAGCTACAGGGATGGCATGATAAAATTGATGTAGGTCTTTGGGAGAAGAATAGCTGTGTAGTGCAGGACTTGATGCTAACTAACTATATGACTTACTGCGGATGATGCAGATGGAGAAGAAGGAGGGGTGGGATTTGAGGTGCTCAGGGTGTGAGAAGTGGTGGAGCTTGAGAAAGTCTGGTCAGTGAAAATAGATGAGATGTCATCAGTAGAAGGTATGTTTGTGAGAGGTGGGTGCTGTGGAAGTAGCTGAATCAGAAGTGCTATTGCCTGAAAAACAAGTGAACGCACATAATTTGATTCATTAGTAATGACCAAATGTAAAATTAATGTCAACTTACCAACGATAAACTGAAACATCTTCAATGGCTGGTTTGTTGGATTACCACTCTTCCTCAATGTACCACCACTTTGCGTATACACAGCTGTGGTTAACAGATAACCAGGGCGACCAACACTAAGATGTGTCTGTCTCATGTTAGGACCACCTGGAAGGTCCACCACTCCATACAGGTAAGTTGAGTTGACCCCAAACTGTTTTTCAGAACTCAAGTTCCGAGTGACACAACACTGTCCATCTGTGGGACTTCCAGACAGGCACCTGTCTCTACCTGGTATAACCTCCACATTAAGCTCACCAACAACTTGGTAGTTAGCTCCCATATCTTCCAACAACAGAACAGTAGCTATATTCACCCTCTCACCAGTGGTGCTGTAGCAGAACCAATACCCCACAACTCTCCCACTGCAGGAGGTGAATGGTGGTGTGGTGTAGATGTGGACGATTCCATCAGATCCTGGTGTGGTCTGAGCATTGTAGTCCAGTGTGGGGGCTACACATTGGTATGAGGGCACACTGAAGGAGGGAACTGCAAAGCGAAGAGAAATCCACATCCGCAGGTGACACAACCAGAGATATAATAGATCAATGCAGGAGCGCCATTTATATGCACTCCTGCATCGATAAAAATCTGCATAATTATTTAACATGACAATTTATAGGCCTACCTTGACATACGCACAGCGCAAAAACAGCAGAAGTGAATAAAATCAGCAGCAGCAGTCGACAGGCTGGCAGCGTCATCTCTCTACCTACGTCATGAAATATCTCAACACAGGAAGCCATGCATCATAACCAGCCCCACCTCCCGACGACATATCCTACGGCCCCATTTCAAGGCTTCCAGCTACAGGTTGATAAGCCCTTCTTTCACTTGAAGAGTCCTTGAAAACAGGTTTAACACAAAACGCAGTGACGGTGATACAAAACAAGAAGATGAATGAGATGACCAGGATGATGAATTGTTACACAGAGTACAAGTGAAATGATCTTTATCCAACAAGATGAGGGTTGAATGTTTGTCCAAAGAAGTTGCAGATTTCTTGTGCCCTCATCAAACTCAGAGAAGGTACCCTCCTCCTCAGTTCCTCTGGAAAACTGCAAGCAGGAAGAACACATACACTCCAAATTAACAAACTAACAATAACCTCTAACCAAAGGCCTGGGAACAAGGCTAGAGTAACCTAGCAACATAACATGAATAAGCAATACAGCACAGTAGGATCATAATGAGCCTTGTCTCCAGGCCTGGCAAGAATAGTCTGTAACCAGACAGGAGCACATGAGGACATCATTATTTTTGCAAATTGTGTCATCATGCACTCTTGGCTTACTATTAACTATCAAATGCCCAAACATAACTCCAGCCACTTCTCGAGGAACCACTCAAAGTCCACTGCACATGGACATATTTTTGAGAGAGATTATGGTAACAAACAATTTTCACCTCTGCAACAGCATGTGCAGGGTGCGGAAGGAGGCACACAGGTTGAGTGCTGTGATGTAACTCATGTGAGGTATTGTCAGCAACATCGGCAGCACCTTGGGTGGTAGAGGGGGGAGGGTAGAGAAGGGAGGGTAGAAGGGTGTTAGAGGAGGGAGGGTAGGAGAGTGATAGAGAAGAGAAGGTTGGGTAATCCAAGAACATTATTTTGGGAACAACATATGTAGCTCAAAGTCAGGTTTCTGTTCAAGATTCAGATTTTTCCTCCAAAGCTACATGACAAATCTGGAAAAAAATCTTGGCTACAATGGATGGGTAACATCCACAACTTGGAGAAAAATGAGCACTGGAACCAAATGATGAATTATTCTCTGGTTGGGCAAGAAACCACCTTTTCATTGCAACACAAGTACTCTCTCTCTTGCTCAAGACATGAGAAAGATGGAGCTCACAGTGCACACTTACATGTTGAGCTCACAGTGCACACTTACATGTTGAGCTCACAGTGCACACTTACATGTTGAGCTCACAGTGCACACTTACATGTTGAGCTCACAGTGCACGCTTACATGTTGAGCCTCCTCCTGCAGACTCCCAGGAACAGAGATCCCATGACCCTTCCTCCTCTCCCTCTCCACCAGCCCAGCAAGAAGGGAGGCAGTGTTGGCTGACAAACAGGAAACAATACACCACTAGTTACACACACTGGACACTATCATGTGGAGATAGCTACCTTGAGATTGGCTAAAGAGGACGGTGACTCTGGAGGCAATCAGTCGCGCTAGAGCACACTCAAGATAATGGCCAGGTTTTGCTCTGTGTGTGCATGTGTGTGTGAAACAGGGGAGGAGGAGTGGGGGTGTGCACGTGCATGTGAATGAATGTATGTATACATTAAGATGAGTCAGGAGACACGTACGTTGTCTTTCTCCTGCCCTCTCTCACTGGATCTTCTTCAATGAAGAAGTGCTGTGATGTAGCTCACATGAGGTATGTAGCTTATGTGAAGTATTGTCCAATCCACCCAGTTCATTCTGGACCCAGCCTTGTACAGCGCAAAAACAGCAGAAATGATTAAAATTATCGGTGGTAGCTACTTGATGTGCTGGCAGCACCATCTGTTTTGATTTTTGCATTGAGCTTAGGAAGCAAGCTGTCTAAGCCCCACCCCCTAGGCCAAAGCTTCACCGCATTATAAATAATTACAGCTGTATCTACAATTTTCACATCATGTAGGGAGAACACTTTTTGTATTTCACTACAGAGGGAACCAGAAATCTCCCAGTATGTATTATTAACAGGCAGGCACGAATGGGTGAATAATACTCCATTGTGAGGTGACCTAACTAGCCTCAGTTCCAGGTCACCATACAAGAGTGAGCGTACAACCAATCACTCCTAATGTGTGACCCTGACAGAGATGACCAGGTGGTCCCTGGCCACTCCAGCTGTGTACATGAAGTTCTTTTTACACAAACAGCACACTACAAATTTACATCACAATTAAATGACATAATCATAGCAATCATCAGCAGTGGCGTAGCTAAGGTAGGGCCTGGTAGGGCCTAGGCCCTACCAACTGCTGCAAGTGCCCTACCAACTGGAGCCCTACCGTCCGGCTTTCTCACTTACTGGAGCTACACAACCGCCAGTGTAACAGTGCTGTACGTACGTAGCTTCATTCGAGCAACCGCCAGGCACGCTGGGCTTCTCTTCGTCTACTGAGTACGACAGACATGTGTCTACAAACCACGCCTACCCAAGTACATGTCTCGTTCCCAGTCTGTACTTGTGCCCTACCAACTGTCAGCTTCTAGCTACGCCACTGATCATCAGTACCAGGAGGTACCTGCCCGTATGCTACATTCTGTGTTGCAGGAATAGCATCTCCTGCAGTCATATAGGCTACATTCCCTGTGGTTGTAATCTCTGCAGTATTAGTGCCATAAGCATCATTTGTGTTCATTTCAAAGTGTTCAAGTGTAGTCTTGTGAGGAGCAGATGTGTTCAGTTTTGTTGGATCTGTGAGTCAGTATGTGAGAGTATGCAGTGTGTGTGAGATACACGGAAAAATGGAACCGTAATCACATAATCTTTGTTGACAGCATATGACTGTGGCAGGTTTTATGCCTAGATGAATTGAATGCTGGAAACTGTTTTCTAATTGACGTTTGCCCATCTACCTCTGTCCTAGCCAAGGATGTTGACATCATAAATGGTGAAAATATCATGGCTATATATACTACTGTAAGAACTACTCAGTTAAACAACCTGTGAGTTTACCTTGCCAGTGCCTAAAATATGGAATATGGGGGTATCACTGCCCAAATGGTAATTGGGTAGTGATTATCACAGTTTGGTCCCATTTCGCGAAATAGGAGTAGGCAAAATGGGAGTAGGTGAGATGAGATTAACCCATTATCACAGGTTTGACATTTGAACATTGGCAAGCAAATGAGAATGAAATGGGCAGTGATAAATTTCTCAAATTTTAGGCACTGAACTCCACTTGTGAGTAGTGCTGAGTACTATGAAGATAAATTACCACCCATCATCCCCCTCATAATTTCATCAAGTGGCAACACAGACATTTGTTTGCTGGGTAATGTTTATACCAGTTGTTATACATTTTTTTTCTAAACTGGATAATAGCCAGCAAGTGGATTTGAACTGGCTAGCAGACGAGTGTCTATGCTAGCTAGGCTTCTTACTGTTTCTTAATGTGATGATAAAACTGTAAGAGGGATGATGAATGGTACATATGTACTCACCAGTTCTGAAACTAGAGCAACTACCAGTCATTAGTAATGGTGTTTGTTTGTTAAAAGATTACGTAATAGTCTAACTGGGGATATTTAAGGTCAATAGCCATGCACCTGAGTTGGAGGGTGAAGCCCAAGAACAAGGGTCAGTTACACTAACATTCATGGCTACTATTGTACCACTTCCTGTCTCCTCGTACCTAGATTTTCATCATTAGCAGTTGTGTGTAAGGAAAGAGCGCTAGCCTGATGGAACTTCCTACGAGGCAACCAGTATTACCCACTATAGAAATAAATAGTGAAGTGGAGAATGTAACAATATAGTAGCCTCGTTCCTAGGCCTCCCCCATTTTTGTTCTTCGATCTCAGTCTGCCATGTCACGTGATAAGTGTTCCCAGGCCTTCCCCATATTTTCCCACTCTTCCGCTTCCATGTATTATACTGAACACAGACCGAAGAACAAAAACATTTGAGGCCTGGGAACGAGGCTAACAATATAGCATTAGTGGGAGTGTGAGACCTCGGGTATTATATATATATCACTGCAAAAACAATGTTGTTATATGTTAGCAAAGTATTTGGTTACTACAATTACGTGACCATCCTTATACTATGAAATTTTATGAATGCAGCCTGGAAAAGGAGCTAAAACTTGAGTAATTTTTACTAGTCTCTCACAAATTGCTTTACAAGCACTACATTCTTTGAATTAGCATAGGAAAGACAGTCACGCAATTGTAGTAACCAAATAATTTGCTAAAGTTGCTTTTTATAGTGTAGAAAGCTATGTAAAGAAGAGCATAGGTTAAAAGAGTAACTTAGTTTACCTGTGTGTCCATGTGCTGTATGCACTTGTTTTCTGGTGATCCTCCATCTTACAATCAGGATGACGACCACTACAGTACACACTAACATCAGTAGTACTAGTGTTGATGGTATAACAGTGCTGAGGATGATAATGGTAGACACTGGTAGGCCAGTCTGCACATCAGTCGACTGCTGCTGTGTGATAGGTTTTTTATAATGATTCACTGATTATCTACTATTTCTCCAACCAGTTGGCAAGAGATAGCATGTAAGTTTGGACAGTGGTGTGCCCAGGCAGGCCAAGGTCTGGCTACACCACTAAATTTGGAGTATATTCACATCATGCAGATTATGGATACCAATGAGCCAACACCACATATGGAAAGCTAGTTTTATCTACATTCCTTGCGGTGATTGGCCATGCCATACTCCTACACAGTTATAAAACAATGCAACCCCAAAACTATGCAAAGTATAAAAAGCTACAGGGATGGCATGATAAAATTGATGTATTTGCATGACTTTGAGGTCTTTGGGAGCAGAATAGCTATGTAGTGCAGGACTTGATGCTAACTAACTATATGACTGACAGTGACAAATCCTGCTGTGTGCCATGACAAAGTAGTAAATCAGCAGTTTGCTGCTTGCTCAGGCTCGCCCCATGATGATAATCATCTCACTAGTAAACTGATGTAGGTCTTTGGGAGGAGAATAGCTGTGTAGTGCAGGACTTGATGCTAACTAACTATATGACTTACTGTGGATGATGCAGATGGAGAAAAAGGAGGGGTGGGATTTGAGGTGCTCAGGGTGTGAGAAGTGGTGGGGCTTGAGAAGGTCTGGTCAGTGAAAATAGACGAGATGTCATCAGTAGAAGGTATGTTTGTGAGAGGTGGGACACTAGTGGGTGCTGTGGAAGTAGCTGAATCAGAAGTGCTATTGCCTGAAAAACAAGTGAATGCACATAATTTGTTTCATTAGTAATGACCAAATGTAAATGTCAACTCACCAATGATAAACTGAAACATCCTCAATGGCTGACTCGTTGGATTACCACTATTCATCAATGTACCACCACTTCGTGTATACTCAGCTCTGTTTAACACATAACCAGGGTGACCAACACTAACACGTGTCTGTATCATATTAGGACCATCTGGAAGGTCCACCACTCCATACAGGTGACTTGAGTTGACTCCAAACTGGTTTTCAGCTGCCAGGTTCCGAGTGACACAACACTGTCCATCTGCTAGCCTTCCAGGCAAACAGCTGTCTCTACCCAGCATAACCTCCACATTAAGCTCAGCAACAACTTGGTAGTTGTCTCCCATATCTTCCAACATCAGAACAGTAGCTATGGTCACCCTCGCACCAGTGGTGCTGCTGGTGTTCCGGTAGCAGAACCAATACCCCACAACTCTCCCACTGCAGGAGGAGTTGAATGGTGACATGGTGTAGATGAAGACAACCCCCTCTAATCCTGGTGTGGTGAAAGCATTGTAGTCCAGTGTGGGGGCTACACATTGGTCTGAGGGCACACTGAAGGAGGGCACTGCAAAGCGAAGGGAAATCCACATCCGCAGGAGACACAACCAGAGATACAATAGATGATGCAGGAGCACCATTAATATGCGCTCCTGATCGATGACAATCTGCATAATTATTAACATGGCAATTTATAGGCCTACCTTGACATACACACAGCGCAAAAGAAGTGAATAAAATCAGCTGCAGCACTCGATGGGTTGGCAGCGTCATCTCTCTACCTACGTCGGCATGAATATCTCAACACAGGAAGCCATGCATCATAACCAGCCCCACCTCCTGACGACATATCCTGCGGCCCCATTTCAAGGCTTTCCAGCTACAGGTTAGCCTGGGAACGAGGTTGATAAGCCCTTCTTTCACTTGACGAGTCCAGGTTTACCACAAAACACAGTGATACAAAACAAGAAGATGAATGAGATGACCAGGACGATGAATTGTTACAGAGTACAAGTGAAATAGTCTTTATCCAACAAGATGAGGGTTGAATGTTCGTCCAAAGAAGTTGCAGATTTCTTGTGCCCTCATCAAACTCAGAGAAGGTACCCTCCTCCTCAGTTCCTCTGGAGAACTGCAAGCAGGAAGAACACACACACTCCAAATTAACCAAAACTAACAATAGCCTCTAACCAAAGGCCTGGGAGCAAGGCTAGAGTAACCTAGCAACATAACATGAGTAAGCAATACGGCACAGTAGGATCATAATGAGCCTTGTCTCCAGACCTGGGAAGAATAGTCTGTAATCAGACAGGAACAAATGATGACATCATTATTTTTGCAAATTGTGTCATCATGCACTCTTGGCTTACTATTAACTACTAGAAAGATGCTGAATCATCCTGGGGCGAGCCTGAGCGAGTAGCAGATTGCATTTGGAATGCCCACACGGACATGATGCAGCTATTCATCCAGCCAGACTACAGTGATAGAGAAGAGAAGGTTGGGTAATCCAAGAACATTATTTTGGGAACAACATATGTAGCTCAAAGTCAGGTTTCTGTTCAAGATTCAGATTTTTCCTCCAAAGCTACATGACAAATCTGGAAAAAAATCTTGGCTACAATGGACGGGTAACATCCACAACTTGGAGAAAAATGAACACTGGAACCAAATGATGAATTATTCTCTGGTTGGGCAAGAAACCACCTTTTCATTGCAACACAAGTACTCTCTCTCTTGCTCAAGACATGAGAAAGATGGAGCTCACAGTGCACACTTACATGTTGAGCTCACAGTGCACACTTACATGTTGAGCTCACAGTGCACACTTACATGTTGAGCTCACAGTGCACACTTACATGTTGAGCTCACACTGCACACTTACATGTTGAGCTCACAGTGCACACTTACATGTTGAGCTCACGGTGCACACTTACATGTTGAGCTCACAGTGCACACTTACATGTTGAGCTCACGGTGCACACTTACATGTTGAGCTCACGGTGCACACTTACATGTTGAGCTCACGGTGCACACTTACATGTTGAGCTCACGGTGCACACTTACATGTTGAGCTCACAGTGCACACTTACATGTTGAGCTCACAGTGCACACTTACATGTTGAGCTCACAGTGCACACTTACATGTTGAGCTCACAGTGCACACTTACATGTTGAGCTCACAGTGCACACTTACATGTTGAGCTCACAGTGCACACTTACATGTTGAGCTCACAGTGCACACTTACATGTTGAGCTCACAGTGCACACTTACATGTTGAGCTCACAGTGCACACTTGCATGTTGAGCTCACAGTGCACACTTACATGTTGAGCTCACAGTGCACACTTGCATGTTGAGCTCACAGTGCACACTTACATGTTGAGCTCACAGTGCACACTTACATGTTGAGCTCACAGTGCACACTTACATGTTGAGCTCACAGTGCACACTTACATGTTGATCCTCCTCCTGCAGACTCCCAGGGACAGAGATCCCATGGCCCTTCCTCCTCTCCCTCTCCACCAGCCCCGCAAGAAGGGAGGCTGTGTTGGCTGATAAACAGGAAACAACACCCCGTAGGTTACACCTAGTTACACACACTGGACACTACCTTAATCCTATCATGTAGAGATAGCTACCTTGAGATTGGCTAAAGAGGATGGTGACTCTGGAGGCAATCAGTCGCGCTAGAGCACACTCAAGATAATGGTCAGGTTTTGCTCTGTGTGTGCATGTGTGTGTGAAACAGGGGAGGGGGGGGTGTGTGTGCACGTGCATGTGTGTGTGAAACAGGGGAGGAGGAGTGGGGGTGTGCACGTGCATGTGAATGAATGCATTAAGATGAGTCAGGAGACACGCACATTGTCATCCTCCTGCCCTCTCTCACTGGATCTTCTTCAATGAAGAGGCGCTGTTCCAGCCCGCCATGCAAGAGTGAGGGTACAACCAATCACTCCTGATGTGTGACCCTGACAGAGATGACCAGGTGGTCCCTGGCTACCCCAGCTGTGTACATCTACTAGAAATAACTTTCAGTTTACTATAACAGTGATAACAAAACTGACAGCTAAAGTAAAGTGTAAAGTTCTTTTTACACAAACTAGAACACTACAAATTTACATCACAATTAAATGACATAGTCATAACATTCATCAGTTCCAGGAGGTACCTGCCCATATGCTACATTCTGTGTTGCAGGAATAGTATCTCCTACAGCCATATAGGCTACATTCCCTGTGGTTGAAATCTCTGCAGTATTAGTGCCATAGGGCATCATTTGTGTTCATTTCAAAGTGTTCAAGTGCAGTCTTGTGAGGAGCAGATGCATTCAGCTCTGTTGGATCTGTGAGTCAGTGTGTGAGAGTATGCAGTGTATGTGAGATACATGGAAAAATGGAACTGTAATCACATAATCTTTGTTGACAGCATATGACTGTGAAAGGTTTTATGCCTAGATGAATTGAATGCTGGAAACTGTTTTCTAATAGACGCTTGCCCATCTACCTCTGTCCTAGCCAAGGATGTTGACATCATAAATGCTGAAAATCTCATGGCTATATATACTACTGTAAGAACTACTCAGTTAAAACAACCTGTGAGTGATAACTCCACCAGTGCCTAAAATATGGAATATGGGGGTATCACTGCCCAAATGGTAATTGGGTAGTGATCATCACGGTTTGGTCCCATTTCGCGAAATGGGAGTAGGCAAAATGGGAGTAGGCGAGATGGGACTAACCCATTATCACAGGTTTGACATTTGAACATTGGCAAGCAAATGTGACTCCCAATTCTTTCCACTTAAGGTAGGACAACCTTAAATCACAAATCTCTGAGTAATGTGGACGGATGGATGGGTAATGTCTACGTGTACACAAGATTCACAAAAAGGTTGTACCAAATTGTTTTCTCTACCTGATAATGCCAAAGAACTCAATTTTTAGTCCCTCAGCTAAAAATAAAAATTTGCACCCTCTCCAAGGCTCCACCCCCAGTCTGACCACATCATCAACACACACACAAAACAAGTAAAAACTTTACGTATGGATTTGTCCTAGGACCACTTCAATTCCAGTCTACAGGCCAAAACACACATTTGACCTCAAAAACAGTAATTTTGGCTTACAGCTGTATCAACTACTGGTAATTTTCTCTCTTTACATCGCAGACAAAACTGTAAACCACAACTTTCCAGCATGCATGACCAAGCTGAAAACTACATTTAATGCAGGAGCCTAGTCTCATGTAGCCAGACTCTCGCTGGAAAGGAAGAGTCTGGCTACACGAGACTAGGCGGTCTCAAAGGGCTGGCTATGCAAGACTAGAGACCACCCTAGCTGTGCACACTAGAAACAACTGCAAATTTTTCACAGTCAGGAGGGGAATCTAATGTGCATGCATAGCTATATTTAAGCATAAACACTTTTACAAGAACAAGTAGGACACTCCAAATTCTATCACCAGTGTTTATCACAATCATAGGTAATCATAATCATCAGTTCCAGGAGACACCTGCCCGTATGCTACATTCTGTGTTGCAGGAATAGCAACCTCTGCAGTCATATAAGCTACATTCTCCATGGTTGCAATCTCTGCAGTCATATAGGCTATGTTCCCTGTGGTTGTAATTTCTGTAGTGATATAGGCTACATTCCCTGTGGTTGCAATCTCTGCAGTATTGGTGCCATAAGCATCATTTGTGTTCATTTCAAAGTGTCCATGAGCTGTATCCACTTGTTTTCTGGTGATTCTCCATCTTACGATCAGGATGATGACCACTACAGTACACACTAACATCAGTAGTACTAGTGTTGATGGTATAACAGTGCTGAGGATGATAGTGGTAGACACTGGTAGGCCAGTCTGTTGCTGACGATGTAGCCACCATGGCTGAGAGAACAGAGTCACCTGAAGAGTGTGCTTGTACCTCAGAGTAGAGGCAATCTAGTGAGTAGTGGTGGTAGAGAAGAATGGAGGATGCGAGTCAAGCAGCTTTTGTAAGGTAGGGAGCAGGTGGGGGAATCTTATGGTAGAGTTGATCTAGTACATGTAAATTTCTCTAATCTAGTCATTACAGTAGCTACTGACTATTCTGCATCACCTGAGGTGTGAGAAAGAAGGCACGTCGAGACCACCAATGCTGGTTTCAATCTTGAGGGGGAAGATGGCCTGTGTGTGTGTGAATGAAATGAAGGGGGGTGACAGAGGAAGGGAGTACGGTATGGTGTTATTCTCGGTCCCAAGGGCATCCTACCTACCAGTCATCTCCGCAGCATCACTCTGAGGAATCCCCATCACATTATAGCAAGCTTCTATCTGCTGGGTGACAAGAGGTTTCGTGGGAGCAAAGAATACAATCTTCTCACTGGGGTACCGGCGGTAAAAGTTATACAGACCACATGCAGCTGCAATAAACATCTTTCCCAGGCCAGTTGGGAGACAGACAAGAACATTTCGGAAGAGAGCTTTTTGGACAATGTTGAACTGATAGTCTCGAATGGTAGTTATAGTTAGGTAGACCCATAGCTGCCCGGCATCCACATCAAACTGATAGCAATTGATACACAGACATAAGCAGTCAATTATTATTGGACAAAGCACTTGGTAAAATTGTGAATACAAACTGAAGAATAAAAGACGAAAGAGGCCTGAGAGCGAAGGCAGTTTGTGAAGAGGTGAGTGATCCAACAAATCATTTCACACAATGAATAATTATTGAACCACGTACAAGGCAGTACACAATTTATTTAGGAAAAATATAATTAGCACACAAAATCCATACTGATTTATGAAGTCAATAAGGGGTCGCGTAGTCCTTGTCGAGGAGGTAACTTTGCTGAAGTTTTGTGTAGAGATCTGTGGCTGCCTCAAGCTCAGCCCCCAGTGTGGCTGCCTCCGGGTGTTCAGCCTTGTCGGCCTCACTCCACTGCAGGAGATGTGAGTCCGGGAGAGAGAGGGTCTGCAGGATTGCAGCAAATGTAGGACGCCCAGACGTCTCAGGGTGCCTGTGTTGTAGATGGGGGAAAGGAATGGGTATAAGTTGCCTGTGGGTGCCGGTGTGATGGGTCTATGGGACAGTCAGGCCTGTGGGTGCCTGGGTGATGGGTCTATGGGTACTTATAGACATTTGTACTGCTACGAGATGCCACCATTGGTTGTAGCTATGTTGACAGAAACTCACCAGCACTGGATCATGATTTCATACATGGCCTTGGGGCAGCCCGGGGGAGGGGGGAGGCGGTACCCACGGTCCACTTGCTTCATTGACTATAAAATATCCCAATAGTGCAGCTGATAAATAATTTCACAATTTTTTCAGTGACATTTTGGCTGATAGCAATCAAGATATTCCTAAAAACTCTGTCCGGTGAATATTCAAAATTATGCCTTGCTACTAAATTTCTAGTCTCGTACCGAAACCATTTTTATGAAGCCCAGGTATGAGGATACTGGACTTCAAGATGCCAGAACTATAACCTCAAACAATATAGCACCAGCCAATCTACAAAAACTAGCTGCACCTAACCTGAGCATTGGTGTACCCCTCAAATGGTTTGTGTCCCAGACTCCATATCTCGTACATCACAGCTCCATAGCTCCACACATCACTGGCAGGGGAGTACTTCTTGAAATTGAGAGCCTGTGTCGACACGAGGACAGAGAGAAATGATGTCTGGGGACAAGACTACAATGTGTTCCTACTTGACAAGTTTTCTTTTATAGTGAATATCTCCAGTAAATGAAATATGTAATGCCCTGTATATATAATGTAAGAATGTTTTATTTGTGTGTACGTTACTTTTAGTTTGTTGATTTTGTCAAAAATCACAACAACCGCACACTGTGTGAAATCTGACAGCTATTGTTACTGTGGACAATTTACCAACTAAGAGAATTACCGTCATTATTCGAATAGAACGGTAGGAAATTAAATAATTTCAAATCTGGCTTCCGCTAGATTAGATTCAAAAAACTTCCAGGAACCTAATTTCTTCCGCTGGATTAGATCTACCGCTGTAATGGAAGCACATTTCCAAGAAAAGCACTAGCCGCGCACGGAGGCTTCTTCCCCCGGGTAGTGTTGCTTGCAGTACTAAATTACCATAGGCTTTCCCAGAAGTGTATAGGCTCCGGAAATTCGATCGTCTGAGCATCGCGCTGTCTGCCAGCGACTATTGTCCGTACTTGTTTTGATAAGAGCAAGGTCTGGGTGCACGCCTCCGCAGTGACTTAAGAAGTGTTATTTTGATAAGAACGCTTCCTGGTGCACTAAACAGACTCATTCTGCCCGTGACTTCGCTGTTTCGAAGAACGCTTCGTGGTGTTTACTACTACGCGTATACGGGCTAGCCGGCTCTTCCGCTAAATTGGATTGACTCGAAAATAATTAGTGCAGCTGCTGTCCGCATAATTGGATTAACAAAAATTGCAAAAATTGAATTTCTTCCGCTAGATTGGATCTACCGTTCTATTCGAATAATGACGGTAGGCTACAACACAACCAATCATATTCGTAAAGAGAACCTAGAAAATGGCAACAAAGGTTGATCACGTAAAATAGTGTGACATGAAGATTTTAGTTTCCTATAAAATCTTCCACTGGTGCCAAGTGAGAAATGATGGCATGCCTTATAAGGAATGTGCTGGGATATTACAAAGCAATTATGTAGTTAACCCTGAGGTGTAGGTTAAGTGTGTGCATGACCATATATGGTAGAGGCTTTGTGTGGTGACAGGGTTTAATGTTTCACTGGCCATGTATCACACACACACACGCACGCACACACACACACGCACGCACGCACGCACGCACATACGCACGCAACACACGCACGCACGCACGCACGCACATACGCACGCACACACACGCACGCACGCACGCACACACACCTCAGGAGCGGTCCACTTGACCGGAATCTTTCCTCCATGAGAAATGTAGTAGTTCTCATCCGCCAGATCCCGGGACATCCCAAAGTCAGCTACCTGTGAGGGAAGAAAGGAAAAAGAAGGGTAAGGGTAGGGAGGGGGGAGAGGAAGGAGAGGCCAGCTGTCAACCCATTCCACACAGAATGGACCATTTTTACATACTAGCAATCGCCCTCCTTTCCCCTTTACACATTATTGTTTAGTGATACTGCCTTAGACTCCAGGCTTATAGTAGCAACTGTTGCAACATGTAGGTCACACCATATCAGGGAGAGAGTATAGAGTGAATTTCTTTCTTTACTACTTCAAAGAAACAATACTGTCTGCACAGTATATACTCATCACAAGAACACTCAGATGTCACCTCAACCACTAGGATGTTCCCAGGAGGGCAGAGAGTTTGTTGCCATGGAAACAGACTGGGAATACATTTCTTAATTTCGAGAGGCTAACTTGGAGAGGAGGCATACCTTGCATATTCCATCCTCAGCCACCAGAATGTTTCTGGCCGCCAGATCTCTGTGTATGAAGGACTTCTGGGAGAGATAGCACATCCCAGCTGCAATCTGCCGACAGTAACTCAGCAGGGTGTGGGGTGCAGCCTTCTCCCCAGGACTAGGGAAGAAGGGAAGGAGAAGTTAGAGCAGAAACATGAAACTTGTCTCACAAGTGCAAATATTTTCAGTTGTATTTTTCAAAAATCATTGATTTTCGATCCTTGTTCCCAGCATCTGCCTCGGGTTCGTACAACTTGTGTGATTCTTTAGCCTAGTTCCCAGGCTCCTCCGGCTCTGGTTTTTCAATCACAAAATTATTCAACTGAAAACCGCAGTCACATAATTACTGAAAATCTGGGGAAAGACTCGGAAAGGAGCTATGATTCTCCACTGAAACATAACGGATTTTCTCTCATTTCTGAGTGACTAGCTCGGAGTAGCTCACTACCTTGTACGTTTCTGAAGGTCAATAAAACAAGCACATAATTAACAGTTGGGTGTTCTGCAGAAGGTGTGGTATCTTACTCTGTCTTCATAGACAAGAGGACGTTCCTCAAGTCTCCTTTGGGAAGTAGTTCCAGCACAATCATCATCTGTAGGAGGGGAGGGAGGGAGGGAGGGAGGGAGGGAGGGGAGGGAGGGAGGGAGGGAGGGAGGGGAGGGAGGGAGGGAGGGAGGGGAGGGAGGGAGGGAGGGAAGGGAGGGAGGGAGGGAGGGAGGGAGGGAGGGAGGGAGGGGAGGGAGGGAGGGAGGGGAGGGAGGGAGGGAGGGGAGGGAGGGAGGGAGGGGAGGGAGGGAGGGAGGGGAGGGAGGAAGGGAGGGGAGGAAAGGAGGGAGGGGAGGAAAGGAGAGAGGGGAGGAAAGGAGGGAGGGAGGGAGGGGAGGAAAGGGGGGAGGGAGGGAGGGAGGGAGGGAGGGAGGGAGGGAGGGAGGGAGGGAGGGAGGGAGGGAGGGAGGGAGGGAGGGAGGGAGGGAGGGAGGGAGGAAGGGAGGGAGGGAGGGAGGGAGGGAGGGACATGAGCAGGAAGGCCATACTCGGGTCACACCGAATTTGGACATTGAGAAACTCTTTAATATAACTTTATTTACCTTATCCTAATTTCTAAACTGTTCTATCTTTCTATTCTAGCCCTAGAGACAGCCAATTTATTTGTGCCATGCAATAGCTCAGCATGTAGACAATGGCCGTATCTCTAGGCCTCCTTGTATGTACCCTCACATGCAAAAGGAGATGTATATATATATATGGGAGGGAGGGAGGGAGGGAGGGTGAAAGTAATGGCAATTTTTGCATTTATGCAGGCTCACTTAGAAACCCCACTTTGCACCACTGAGATCATCAACGATCAACGATCACCAACATGAGTTAGCAATGAAGGAGAGAACTTCAAAAGGTCAGCAGTGTTTTCTGAGCACCCGTTGAAAAGTCAAGCAGATGTTTTTAGTTTAGTTTACAGCTGTTTATTCTGAGCACCCGTAGAACTGCACCTGTATACTGAAGCCTTACTGCACAGGTGTTAAGTACTAGGTGAAAATGGAACAACAGGATCTGATTGGTCAGTAACTAATGACAACTTTCTCACTTTTCTGGAGGGTGTGAGATGGAGCTTGGTAGACTAGTGTCTTTCCTACTGAGGACTTGTGCACATAGCTACGTAGGTGAGTCAACACAGCTGTTTGGGTTCTGTGTGCACAGCTGTCCTTTCGGATATATACACACAACAAATCGTATCAAATGGAATTTGAATATTTATGCTCCACTCAGACATAAGATACCAAAACGAAAAAGGTTGCAGATAAATTGGCAAAATATTTACCGTTGAAATCGTATTATCCAAATTTACCGCTACTATTATTACTGCTTAAAATACATTGTTTATGTTTTTAGGGCAAACACAAGCTCCCAGTTTTTCAGCTAATGAGCTCGATGTATTCATTCATGAACAATTAACGAATCACATCTCCAAGATGATAAACTACGTAGGACACATTTTCAGCCAGTAACAAGCCTCAGCAGCCACATTGGGACAACCGGGAGATGCGTATTAAATGTAAGAAGATGCCTTAGCACACAGTACCACTCTTACTAAACATTCAATTTAAACAAAGATTTGGGTTTACAAGTGCTGTGTGATCAAAAAGAAGGTTCGTGCTACCAACTTAAAATCGGAAGACTCTTGCCAATGTTTTGACTAAATGCTTCAGTTGCCATGATGATGTCACAATTATATAACCTCAGCTTGCTGGTGATCATGAATGATTAATATTATGATGTCTTGTGTGATGTCTTGTGTGATGTTATAAGTATACAACCTCCATAGCAACTAATCAGGTACCATAGTACCATAGTATTAATCATCATGATGTCATATATCATGGCGTACGGTAGTACGCCATATGTAGGGATGACCCCGAAAAAAAATGGCGGCCACATTCAAAGTGCACAAATGACACGCTCGAAATGTCCGCGTTAGATAAGTCAACGGCCTCCATGAGCCATATCAGACATTATCGAGTGCTTCCATGGGCAACAGGATCATTAAATTTGCTGGAAAGCATCGCTAAGTGCCTGACAGTCAAGTCGCTAAAAAAGGCAAATCGTCTATCTTCTGACTTCTTCTTCTTCTTCTTCTTCTTTTGCTCACCACGATAGCACGACAACGGCTGAAGCTATTACAACGATTCAAACGCGAAAGATCAGCATAAATTACTGGGTATTGTACCAACCACTCATCGTTCTCAAAGAAAGAAGTCGAATTAATCGGCAATTCTCAGGTAACCCCACGCTTATGCTTGCTGCTATACGCCATTTTGTTAGAATAGAATATTCATAGCGATTACGTCAACAGAAGTTCAACAGCTACAGCACGTGAAGTTGGCATGCAGCTGCGGTTATTCTACTTCCGTAGAGAACTTGACGATCGATTGATTCCCAAACGATTGCATATGTTGCTACTTTCATACAGCAGTTGACGTACTTGTGCTGGATTTGACAAGGAACGCAGTATGCGTAACGTCCACAAGAAACGGGCGCGGGATAAGCAGAACTATCTGCGAAACAAAGAAAGCAAAAGGCAAGCGTCCCGTAACAAGTACTGGAAGAACCCGGAAAAACACTCTTACTCTCCAAGGGTTCCTTTACCACAGTTATGCCTTACCTCTTTATGACCTATGTACCTGCCACCCACCATACACAACCTACACACACCTGCCCACAATGTATAACCAGCTATAGAAACTGTTCCTTGGACAACACACAACATACAGTGTTACAACCCTGTCATACAACAGAACAGGTAGACAGTCATGTATATACCACAGTGCCTTAGAACAACCACTCACACACACATGCACATACCCAATTAGACAACAGTTACACCCATGATTCCATTGTCAAGTGGATAAGTGCAAACAGCTAACATCCTCCAGAAATCCATCAACATCAACAATAAACTACATAACAAGTCATTTCACTTGGGGTGTGGTTACACAACAACAACAAAAAAAAACAACAGAAACAAGTCACAAAAAAGTTTGCCAAACGCAAACAAGCACATGTAGGGATGAAATCCTCAAAAACCAACCAAACAAGACGGGAACGACACCACAATACTTTTACACCATCCCTACATCTTGTGCCATTTTGCCACCTGTACACAACACAAAACCCTCTACATTTGTACTTATTAGCCCACACCAACCACAAACAAACATAGTACTTCACTCCATTCAACTATCTCACAAAATAACCCATCCTTCACAAAGCATTACAAAATTACCACTACTCACTTCACAGCCACCTGTATACAAGACAACCCATATCTATCATGCTAAACAGGCATAAAACTTAACAACATAATGCACATTCCAACATAACACACACACTCACCACTCCTCACTCACTCCACACCTTCTACACACAACTTGGACCATACCTGCTACACTCAGTAGCAACCACCAACAACACAACATACTCACTATGCACAACACACCCACGCCACACCCTTCCATCTACAAGACAACCCTCTTCTACACACAACTAAAAAACAAATACAAACACACAGTTTTGGCAAAATGGCACAAGATGTAGGGATGGTGTAAAAGTATTGTGGTGTCATTCCCGTCTTGTTTGGTTGGTTTTTGAGGATTTCATCCCTACATGTGCTTGTTTGCGTTTGGCAAACTTTTTTGTGACTTTGATGTCTTAATCCATACAACATTATGTAATGTCATTGTATGATGTCACAATTACATAACCTCCACACAACTCACCGGTTGTTCAGTGGTGACCACTCCGTACAGCTTCACCACATTGGGGTGGCTAAACTGTCCCATGATGGCTGCCTCTTGAAGAAACTTGACTCTGTCTTCCTCCTTTACTCCTGGGTTCAGAGTCTTGACTGCCACAGGAATGTCTCCCTCAGGTGACTGCCACACACCCCTGTCCACCGTGCCAAACTGGCCCGAGCCAAGATGATCCACAACCCTACACAGGGGACATTGTTTGATCAATGACTTCTCAGTTTGTTAACCTTTTAACAACAATGGTACACGTTTTGGTTTCTCACATTGATGTGGGATAACAGCTCCCTTTTCTGTGATAAATGCTTAGGACTCTTGCCTCATGTTGGAATAAAGAGAATTTAGATGTTATGAGGCGAAAATAGAGAAAAGTGAAAAAGCCGGCAGTCGCCGGGAATTGAACCCAGGACACTGTACATATAGAGGATTGTGAGGGTTGGTGGTTGTACGGTTGTCATAGCTTAGTGGCAGAGCACTGGCTGCACAAGCCAGGTGTCCTGGGTTTGATTCCCAGCCCTCTAGCTATTATCGCCTCATAACATCTAAATTCTCTTTACTCATGATATTTTCTCATATTGATTACACTTCCCTCTCTTCATTCAACACTTCAATAGTACACGTTTTGTTTCTCACATAGATGTGGGATAACTCTAATTACTTGTGTTGACTACCTTTCCTCTCTTTATTCCGTTAACCCTTTAACTTCTGGTTTCTACAGTGGTGTGAATGTATAGACACAAGCTTCATTTTAAATCACTTAAACCTTTGTTCTCTTGTCAAAGTTACTCATATAGTGTTTCTGTTTCGTCTCGTTATTGGTTGGCGGAGCACAGATATCAAATTATCTTTTTCCTGTTTAATAAATAAACCATTTGATTTGTAGCCTATTATCCTAACTTTGTTTCCTGGCTCTTGTGCATGGGCAGCTGCAGAACGAGGTTAGCCTTCATGTGATTTCCACTGCTTATGTAAACCTCTATGGCACTTCAAAAACTTTGGAACTTCTTATTTGATTGTCCACTGTCAAGTAGTGTTGGCATTAATATCCTACCCTCATTCCCAAAACTACCTGGGAACGAGACAGGTTTACTATATGTGACTATCACGTGTGTTATGCACCTATCAATGTTACGTCCCACTACCATGTACCTATCAAAATAGGTTGCTACGACCCTGAGGCGCCATTAAGGCCATGTACCTATCAAAATAGCTTGCTACGGCCCTGAGGCGCCATTAAAGCCATGGATATTGCTAATGTTACACAGTGTAACATACTTGACTGCATCTCTTGAGATTTGTTTGATCTTCATTGTTCTGAACTGAGCGTAGAGGGAGGTCTCATCTCTGGCAGGTGTCATGTAGATAGCAGTGAGTGACTTGTGAAGCTGGTGAGAGGGGAAGAGGGAGGGAGGGAGGGAGGGAGGGAGGAATTAGGTCATTCTTATCTCCCACATGCATAATTACTGCCTGCCCACCCACCTACCTCACACCCTCTCTCCACCTCTTCCTACCTCTCTTACTCAATCCCTCCCTCCTCTTCTTCCCCTTCCTCCCTCATTCCTCCTCCTCTTCCTTCCCTCCTTCTTCCCTCTCCTCCCTCCTCCCTCATTCCTCCCTCACTCCTCCCCCTCCTCTCTTCTCCCTCACCTCCCTTCTTCCCTGAGGCTTGCTGGAGGCATCAGGTGTAACAGCATAGGAGTACTCACCCAGCTGGTGAAATGTGACAGTGAAAGAGAAGATCGTTCACAGAGACAAATTTGGACATTCGGAATTAATATCAACAACTTTGAAGTATATCGTATCTTACTAACTTGAGGTGGGGGAGGAGCTTCTTGGTTTTGACTCACGATAGCATATTCGTAATGCTGGGGAACCTGTCGAACAAGTTAATAATAATTATTCATAGCCTCACATAGTATCAACTGTCATTATATTATGGTATCCAATGTCACATGATACTGGCATGAGACTGGAGTGGTTTGGGCATGAGACAGGAGTGGTTTGGGTATGAGACAGGAGTGATTTGGGAATGAGACAGGAGTGGTTTTGGGCATGAGACAGGAGTGGTTTGGGCATGAGACAGGAGTGATTTGGGCATGAGACAGGAGTGGTTTGGGCATGAGACAGGAGTGGCTTGGGTATGAGACCAGAGTGGTTTGGGTATGAGACTGGAGTAGCTAGGGCACAAGGCTGGGCCCAGAATGAACTGGGTGGACTGGGCAGAAAGCTAGGCTCAGAATAGACTGGGCTTGAGGCTACTATTGTGAGTTTGAACACTTACATTCCTGACTGTGTTGCCTCGGATTTCATCTGGCATGCTGTACTCATGAGATGGCTCTGTGTACTAGAGAAGGTGAGAGAGAAATGGTTATCACTTCCACTCACTTGCTGAACATCAGGCTCCCTCATAGGATAAGCCACGCCCACCACATTGCATAAAACCATGCCCACAAGATAGTGTAGACCACGCCCACAGCTGAGTTTCCTACCGGTCCATTTTTCTCAGGTTCTCCAGCATAATAGTTTACTTTGGTGGGAACAGACGTGGGGAGACTCGCCTCTGCTGCTTTTCCTGTAGCACCAACTCCTGCGTGTGTGTATGTGTGTGTGTGTGTGTGTGTGTGTGTGCATGTGTGAGGGGGTGGAGGGAGGGAGGGGGGGGGGGATAAAGATGAAATATAAAATGTTATGGCAATTGCCCAAGAGGTCACTGTATTTCTTACTGAGAATTCCAGTATACCAACAAGCCAGCTCAATACACAATGCAACATTGGTGCGATAGTAACTGTCAGTTTTATTGGTGTTATTACAGTCTCATGTCCAGACCCCACCAGCGTTTCTAGGCAGAAGGTGTGTATATACCCTAATTTTTTCTCATTCAGTACTAACTAAAGTCTCATTCAGTCTTGGAAACCTGGAAAGTGTATGAAAACTCACACTGAGGTGTAGCTGTCACATAGCCTCATTCCCAGGCCATGTGGGAATGAGGCAGAGTGTTACATGGTCTGGTTGTGACCTACTTCTTACTCACTGATTATCCAAATGATTGTTCATGTCAGTGGAATGCACGGCGAGCACACACCATAGCTGCCATGTTTGGCGGCCACATCCTTTATGAAGGTATTTCCTACTCACTATCAAAACAAGCTGTGCAGTAGCCCATCACTAAACTAGTCTCGTGCCCCGCCCGCGCGCGCCTCCCGGCGAGAAACGGTCTGGTGAACGAAGTCGAATTTCTTGGGCTTATTACCCAAAACGGGTAATGACCAATGAGATTGCGAGATCGGTAATTATTACGTTGCACTTCCCTTACAACAGTAAAATTTGTTCATCTCCATTCGAGTATCCGTACCTTTTTTGAGCAGGTTGGCCGCAAAATGTTTTGATCGTTGCTAGGTTACATTGTCGCAAAAGTGTGCGCTAGCCCAAGAAATTCGACTTGGTTCACCAGACCGTTTCTCCTCGTTAGAGGGTGGGGTCTGGGGACGAGACTAGACTGACACTAGCTACTCATGCAGAGAGTGGCCGCCATGTTTGTGTGATTGCTAGTTCCAGTTGAATGAGCAGGTTAATTCCCATGAAACAAAAATGTAATCATCAGATGAAAACACTTCATGTTTGGTAAATCATTCTATCAAGGCATATACGTTTGGTAAACTGCAGCTTCCAACTGATAACTGGTCAAGAGAAAGACAGAGTCTTGAAAATGTCAATGCTTGTCTAATCGTTACTTTCAGTTGGTCATTTTCCAAAATGATAACTTTCCAGCAGCTCTCACTGACCAAGGAAAGAATAGCCCTGAAAATTGCTCTCTTGTGGACATTTCAACAACTTGGCCCACACAATAACAGAACAGAACTCATGCTTAAACCCCGAGTGTACATGATACAACTTGGCCCACACAATATAGCTACACAAACACAATGTCATGCTAACTAAACCCAGAGTGTACATGGTACAGCTGGCCGCACATCAGGTACACATGTTGTGGTTGAGTATCTCACATGCTGCTATGGCTTCACTGTCGACAGTAGTACTAGCTTCCTCGTAGTACATGTATAACTAATTTAATATAATAATAATAACTAAACTAATTTCTAGGCCTCCCCCACACAGTATGAGTCATTCCTAGGCTACCTGATGTTTAACATTACAGTACAGAGCATGCAGTAACTTCCAGAGAGCAAGTTGTGTGCACACTAAGTGTACACACATTTCTATCCAATGAGACCTCCGAGTGCCACGAAACGAGGCTGGGCCTCGTACCCAAGTCTCCGAGGAACAAGGCTATATCTACAACACAACGTGGATCCATGAATCACAGATGCATGAACATCTGACGAATCTATGAAGTGTGTATGAACCCACACTTAACTGAAGCTGACCAATACAGCACTCTGAACACTTGGAATGTGTAATGGATATTTGATCTCTATTTGGGACTGCCATACACAGATACAGAGGAATGTGGTTCATCATGTTATATGATCCAGAGCCTCAAACTATTCCAGATTTTGTCTCACAACTTTGTAGAAAGGTTCAAGACACTTAAAATTCGGAACAGAAAGCCTGGGTTGAAGGCTACATGGTCCACCTACCACTGTACACGGCGTTCATGAACGCAGGACCCTCCACTGACTGCTGCAGTGCATAGTCCTTATGTCTCCTCCTCATCACCACCACAATGACAACAATGACCACCACAATCACCATCACCAGCAGGACCACCAGAGTGGCACTCACACCCGCCACCAGCGATGCTTGGGATTGTTGTGTTGCTTGAGGTTGTGTGGAACTCTGGAAGTATGAAAGTGATCAGTCAACATCATCTCTTGCCAGTTTGTAAGACTTAGTGTCAAGTATAAGTTATCATACAGCTTTTTAATACTTGTGTCTTTAATGAGGACTGTGGCTGCCTACTCTGTGTACAATTAAAAAGCTATAGAGATGGCATGTCTAGGAATGATATAAAACTTGCTAGTTGTTCAACTTGGTCTTTGCAGCAGAACAGTTGTGTAAGAAAGTGGTTTCACACTAATCAGCTGCAGGACTCACTGTTGTGGATGTTGAAGGTGAAGAGGAAGGAGAGGTGGGGTTTGAAGAAGTCTTATCAGTGTCTGGTGTGCTTGAGGTGTCAGTGTCTGAAGTGGGTGTGGTCAGGGTAGAAGGGATAGACGAGATGTCAGCAGTGAAAGTAGTGGCAGTGCGAGGAGTGGTGGGGCTTGAGGTCTCATCAGTGAAGGGAGAAAGTGTGTTGGTAGAAAGAGTGTCGGTGGTGTCACTAGTGGAAGGTATGTTAGTGAGAGGTGGGGCACTAGTAGGTGCTGTGGAAGTAGTTGAATCAGAAGTCCTATTGCCTGAAAAACCAGTAAAGGCACATAATTTGATTAATTAGTAATGACCAAATGTAAATCTCAACTTACTAATGATAAACTGAAACATCCTCAATGGCTGGTCTGTTGGATTACCACTGTTCATCAATGCAGTATCACCACGTTGTGTATACACAACTGTGTTTAACCGATAACCAGGGCGACCAACACTACCAACATTCGTCTGTATCATGTCTGGACGAACTGGAAGGTCCACCACTCCATACAGGTAACTTGAGTTGACTCCAAACTGTTTTTCAGCACTCAGGTTCTGAGTGACACAACACTGTCCATCTGTGGGACTTCCAGACAGGCACCTGTCTCCTCTCGGTATAACCTCCACATTAAGTTCACTAACAACTTGGTAGTTAGCTCCCATATCTTCCAACAACAGAACAGTAGCTATGGTCACCCTCACACCAGTTGTGCTGCTGGTGTTCTGGTAGCAGAACCAATACCCCACAACTCTCCCACTGCAGGAGGAGGTGAATGGTGACATGGTGTAGATGTGGATGATTCCATTAGATCCTGGTGTGGTCTGAGCATTGTAGTTCAGTGTGGGGGCTACACATTGGTCTGAGGGCACACTGAAGGAGGGAACTGCAAAGTAAAAAGAAATCCACATCCGCAGGTGACACAACCAGAGACATAATAGATCATAAGAGGTAAGAATATCTATATGAATAGATCGATGCAGGAGCGCCATTATGCGATGAAAATCAATTAAAAGAAATTATTAACATGACAATTTATAGGCCTACCTTGACATACGCACAGCGCAAAAACAGCAGAAGTGAATAAAATCAGCGGCAGCACTTGACAGGTTGGCAGTGTCATCTCTCTACCTAGCCTCGTTCCCAGGCCACTCCCAGATTTTATCTCGCAGCCGTAGCTGCGAGATAAAATCTGGGAGTGGCCTGGGAACGAGGCTACTCTCGTGAAATAGTCTCGTGCCCAGACCCCACCCCTCACGAGGAGGAAAAGGGGTCTGGTTACAATACGACATCCCGCTCGACCCTTGAGGGGCGTAACCAAATGCCATTGTCATAAATTGTAAGCGAGCACGTGGGATAATTGCATAGTGCGAAGAGTGAGAAATGGTTTTACCATGGAAGATAGCACGCCTTTTTGTACGCAGTGCGGAGTATCTCTGCCGCTCACCCAAGCGAAGAACTATGTCCACTTCAGTTGAAGCGCCATCGTCATTTTATAAACCCGCACTATTTCTGACACGTGAGCTTCATGTAATTATTACTCTAACTGTGCTGTGGTTGGTCATTTCACATGCCAGACGGCTACGTCACTGGGTCGAGCGGGATGTCGTATTGTAACCAGACCCTTTTCCTCGTGAGGGGTGGGGTCTGGGCACGAGACTACTCGTGAAATAGCTCAACACAGGAAGCCATGCATCATAACCAGCCCCACCTCCTGACGACATGGCCCCATTTCCAGGCTTCCAGCCACAGGTTACCCTGGGAACGAGGTTGATAATGCCTTCCAAGAGTCTTGAAACACACAAAAAACACAGCCATACAAAACAATGAGATGACCAGGACGATGAATTGCTACAGAGTACAAGTGAAATGATCTTTATCCAACAAGATGAGGGGTGAACATTGCAGATTTCTTGTGCCCTTGTCAAACTCAGAGAAGGTACTGTTAGCGGGAAATTTTCGCTGGTGCAAATTTTCGCGGAAAAGCGTCCTGACTCTTTAGAAGAAATTTTCGCGGTTTTTATTTTCGCGGAACGCGAAACCCTCTGACCACACCCCTACCGGTTGATGCGACATCTTCGGACCGTCTCTTACGGTTTCGTTGCCAATCGTTGGTATTTTGTACAGTAGCAGGCTGATTCTTCTTTACAGCATTCATTTAGAGGGCAGACAGACTGTAGAGAACCATCTCGTTCACATGGGTACTCGACGTACACACGTAATGACGTTATCAATTTCCATCTTAGTTCATTTTTTTCGCGGTTTTTATTTTCGCGGAAGCAGGTCTGTCCGCGAAAATCGCGAAAATTTGCACCCAGCGAAAATTTCCCGCTATACGGTATCCTCCTCCTCAGCTCCTTGGGAGAACTACCGGCGAGAAGAACACACACTCTAAATTAACAAACTAACAAAGAGTAACCAATAGCCTCTAACCAAAGGCCTGGGAACACGGCTAGAGTAACCTGTCACTTATGTGTCGTCTGTTGAAGCATTTGTGACCGTGATCAAGCTTTTTGATTGGCAAAAAGTATGCTTGATTGCTTGATCGGTCCCTTCTGAAGCTCTTGATTGGTTGATTTTCAGGGTCAAAGGTCAAATTGCAGTTACACGTTCTTGACCCATTGATTTTAGCAGCTTGGAGGTCACCTTGCAGTGGCGTAGGACTTTTTGATTGGGGGGGGGGGGGCACAGTTTGAAACTACACATAGAGTAGTGAGCAGTTTACATAACAATGTATGAAAACTTCGGGGGGGGGGGGGGGGGGGGCACATGCCCCCAGTGCCCCCCCCCAGTTCCTACACCTATGCCTTGATCCCTTGATCGCCCCAATCCCTCCTAATGTGTAAACCTGACAGTGGTCCCTGGCTACCCCAGCTGTGTCATTTAATTGTGATGTAAATTTGTAGTGTGCTGTTTGTGTAAAAAGAACTTGATGCTTTACTTTAGCTGTCAGTTTTGTTATTACTGTTATAGTGAACTGAAAGTTATTTCTAGTAGCTAGTCGGAATAGCATCACCTGCAGTCATATAGGCTACATTCCCTGTGGTTGCAATCTCTGCAGTATTGGTGCCATAAGCATCATTTGTGTTCATTTCAAAGTGTTCAAGTGCAGTCTTGTGAGGAGCAGATGTGTTCAGTTCTGTTGAACCTGTGAGTCCGTGTGTGAGAGAGTATGCAATGTGTGTGAGGCACAAAATCATAATCTTTGTATATGACTGTGGCAAGTTATAAATCTGAATGCTGCGAGCTAAAACTTCTCTAAAAGACATCTGCCCACTTACCTCTGTCCTAGCCAAGGACATTACCAGAAGTGACATCATATATGCTGAAAATCTCATGACTACATGTATATATATCACAGTGACTGCAAGAACTACTCAGTTAAAATAACCTGTAAGTAATAGCTCCACTTTCAGGTTGTGAGCAGTGCTGAGTATTATAAAGAGAATTCACAAACGGTGGAAGGCACTTGAGATGGGGGGCACGTGACTACAACCATGCAGCAACTGCTTCCGTTTCTTTCGTCCTCGCTCACCTCGCCACTATTGTCACAGTCCGAATCTAGACTAGAGACACAGACACTCGCTCATCTTGAGTTCGCTTGCTGGCCGGTGTGAGCTCAGAGAAGCTGACAAGGCTACGTACGTGACCTCTTCACTTATCGGACAACCACAAACACCTGAATAATGTGCCTGCCACTGTAAGATTTGTGGGGCACTGACCCCCTGCATAAAACTTTGTGGCCCCCAGTGCCCCCTGGTTCCACCGCCTATGCTCCTCATATTTTCATCAAGTGCCACTTGTATGCTAGCTAATATTTATACCAGTTGTTACATATCCATCTGTCAGCTACTATCCGGTTCTAAACTGGATAATAGCCAGCAAATAGACCTAGCAGACAAGTTTCTGTGCTAGCTACCTCTTTGCTTTTATTGTTGCTTGATGTGATGATAAAAGTGTGAGGGGGGTATGTTTGTTTGTACATTCTCTTCATAGTACTCACCAGTTCTGAAACTGGAGTAACTAGCAGTCATTAGTAATGGTGTCTATTTGTATGCATATAGTGTAATAGTGTATAGCTGGGGATTTATGGTCAATAGCCATGAACCTGAGTTGGAGGGAGTAAGGATTAATTACATAAAATCCCATGGTTACTGTACTCTCCCACCTGCTTGGTTCTTGTTGTTATTATTATGCACACAAAGTACTCTGCACTATAGTTTAGCTATATGTAACCTCATTTTATATTTTAGAACTCCATGTGAAATCTAGCCTCATTCCCAGGCTCCACCCAGTTTATCACTGTTAGTGTGCTTTCACTAATCATGTGTCTTTTACAGTATGCACGATAATATAGAAATGAATAGCACTGAAGTGCTTAACCCTCGGCGCATAATATTAATGCAGAGTCACAGGACATAGCTAAGTAGGCGAAGGAAATTCATGCGGTATGATGGTACACTAGATAGCTAGCTGAGACTACACAAAGTCGTACAGGATAACAGTGTCCCAAGTTGTCCTACTAGCCCTTTACCTTCCCCCAACAAACCCCTCCCTAATGTAGTGAGCATGTGTAGTGAGTAGGGAATCTGTGGGATACTCCCTGGTAATCCTGGATATGTACCATGCCTTACATACATATTGTAGCAGTATTGACCATGCCTGTACATACATATTGTAGCAGTATTGAGCATGCATGTACATACATATTGTAGCAGTATTGAGCATGCATGTACATACATATTGTAGCAGTATTGAGCATGCATGAACGACCTTAATTGCGCGTGGGCGTACCGAGACTCAGAACAGGAAAAAGAGCGAAGGTAGCGGCCAACTTATTACATGTATCTAGTTATCGGGGGTTGAATATCATACACACCGAGCGTTGAACGTATAGTTGGTTGAACAACGCGCAAAACGTTGCCTTTCTGTATTAGTCCTATTTTGATTACGTCATGCTTACGTAGAAAATACGATACATATTCGCGTTCCGGGGGAGCCTGGGAACGAGGCTACAACTAGCGCTCGCCGTGGCAAACGAATCGCAGCATAACTCTTGAACGAAACGTTCTTGGCGAAATCGCGAAATTTAAACACATCCTCGTTCGGTTTGAAGCCTATCTGCGTCCAAACTTCAGAGATTTAGCCGCCAGGTGAGCCAAGCTAGTTGTAACAGACAGACAGACAGACAGACAGACACACAGACAGACAGACAAACGAAGTACTGTAACCCTCGCTGCGCATGCGCGCCGAGGGTTAACAAGGCTATGCAGAATCAATGAGGCTGTGAGTATACGTATTACCCACCTGTTACTATAGAAACACACCTTAAAATAAAGGCAGAACAGAGAATGTAACAGCATACCACCTAGCTGTTAGTGGGAGTGTGAGACTAAAGAGGAGCAAAGCTAAACAATTAAGTAAATGGTTTAAATTAGGCTGGATGAAAACTGAATCTGTTTACCTGTGTGTTCATGTGCTGTATCCACTTGTTTTCTGGTGATCCTCCGTCTTACGATCAGGATGACGACCACTACAGTACACACTAACATCAGTAGTACTAGTGTTGATGGTATAACAGTGCTGAGGATGATGGTAGACATTGGTAGACTGGTCTGCACATCATGCTGTGTTGGTAGCTAGAAGGAATAAAGTAGGAGTATGGGTAACTGGATGCATGCATGGCAATCTGGATGAGGGAAAATCATAAATCAAAAACCCTCTCTTGTCGGTTTGCATGTTTGGCATGAAAGTTTGGTCTTGTTTGCATAAATGGTTTATACAAAACAGTCACCTACATGAATCCGTTAAATCACATTGTGTAACCACCTTTCTGTGATAGGGTTGTGCAAGGTTATTACAGTAAGTGTGTTCAACTCCCATATTGTGGTTTCTACACCACAATCTGTGTGATATGAAGCAGGTCCACAGAAAAACCTAGATGCAGATTAGCTATATCAGTATCCAAGTATGGGAATATCCCAATACCAATGAGCCGTGTAATCCACATTCCTTCAGTATATGGTACCATAGACAGTTACTCCCACACATTTCTAAGCATGGCTCACAATGTTCATAATCATCCTGAGACACTGGGGGTACTGTGCATGTGCAGGTCAAGGTGTGATCATCATAGGCACATTATTGACCAATAAGATTTCAACATACATCAAAATACACACCCCCTTGTATTCGCATCAGAACAGAGCAGTTTTGTAAGGGATCTATGGCTTACTGTGGATGAAGGAGGGCTTGAGGAAGTGTCAGAAGTGGAGGAAGAAGAGACTTGAGTTTCCGTGGAAGAAGTGCTGGTGAAAGAAGTGTCAGTAGAAGGTGTGTCCATGGGAAGAGTGGTAGGCGAGGCACTAGTTGCGGGAGTAGAAGTGTCATTGTCTGAAAAACAAGTGAAGGCGTAATTTGATTCAATGAACAAATGCAAATCTCAACTCACCAATGATAAACTGAAACATCCACAATGGCTGGAGTGTTGGATTACCACTCTTCCTCAATGTACCACCACCTTGTGTATACTCAGCTGTGGTGAAAAAAATAACCAGGGTGACCAACACTAACATGTGTCTGTATCATGTTTGGACCATCTGGAAAGTCCACCACTCCATATAGATAACTTGAGTTGACTCCAAACTGGCTTTCAGCGCTCAGGTTCCGAGTGACACAACACTGTTTGTCTGCTGGACTTCCAGGCAGACAGTTGTCTTCACCTGGTATAGCCTCCACAGTGAAACTCCTAACAATGCAATAGTTAACTCCCATATCTTGCAACAACAGGCTGGCAGTGTCATCTCTCTACCTCGTCGTCAACACAGGAAGCCATGCATTCATAACCAGCCCCACCTCCTGAGGACATCAGCTTACGGTCCCATTTCCAGGCTTCCAGCCACAGGTTAACCTGGGAACGAGGTTAATAAGCCCTTCTTTCACTTGAAGAGCCCTTGAACAAGAAAGCAAATGAGATGACCAGGATGATGAATTGTCACAGAGTACATGTGAAACAGTCTTTATCCAACAAGATGAGGGTTGAATGTTCGTCCAAAGAAGTTGCAGATTTCCTGTGCCCTCATCAAACTCAGAGAAGGTATCCTCCTCCTCAGCTCCTCAGGAGAACTGCAGGCAAGAAGAACACATACCCAATTCAAATTAACAAACTGACAAGAGCAACCAAGCAACATAGCACAGTATATGGTGGAGTATTTACAGAATACAAGCCTTGTTTGCAAGCATTGTGTACTTCACCTATTATAGGTGCTTGTTGCCTTTAACTGAAAGTTGTTGATTTCTTTTCTATCTACACGTAAGGAAACAATGATTCACTGATTGTAATAAATATTGCATAGTAGCTTAGGATTTAGGATCACCAAGTCCAAGGGCAAACCCAAGAACAAGTTTGTACATGGCTGTACCTCAAAGGATAGGTCCTTGTTGTTATTCATACAAGATATAGTTTACACTGTAAACAAGGTGGTGTCACTGTAGAAACGAGAACACCATTCCTGTCCTCTACTCAGGCTGTCACTGCATGTAGCTATAGAAACGAGAACACCATTCCTGTCCTCTACTCAGGCTGTCACTGCATGTAGCTATAGAAACGAGAACACCATTCCTGTCCTCTACTCAGGCTGTCACTGCATATAGCTATAGAAACGAGAATACCATTCCTGTCCTCTACTCAGGCTGTTCCCCACCTGTTAACATAGAAACAAGACCTATCCAGAAACAAAGGTAAAGCTGGTAAGATCTTAGTTGTTACCAAGGATACCTGGTTTGTAACCTGTAAAAATAACCTGTAAAAATAATCAAGTGTCAAAACCCTGTGGCCTAGTTGATGCTAAGGCTTCTGTATATGTTCAACCTAGGTAGTCCGTAGTCTTGAGTCATCTACTAGTGACACTAAATCTTTCAGGGATACAAAGTGCATTGTTCGTGCATGCATTTGTAGTATGCACCCCCTGGACATAACAGATTCTCAGATACACTCCCTGGACACAGCATCCATTATGCGCCTATCAATGTTATGCCCCACTATTGAGCAGATGATGGGGATTATACGTATGTGGGGTTTGATTGAAGAGGGTGCCCCAATAGTCTGGAATTTGACTGCATGCATAGTTAACAAACAGTATGTGTCAAATCTCCAGTAATCTCCCATGCACCGTTTTGAGGGAATTGGATTACAGGGTCTGCCCCACTATAGGGGTAATTGACATTTCAATTAGTGAAATTGATCCCCACCTTGCCCCACTATAGCCCGCTTTGGGGATAGTGGGGCATAACATTGATAGGTCCATTACAGTATGCACCTCCTGGACATAACAGTAGCTATGTCAGAGACACACTCACAACATGCATTACAGTGGAACTCCCTTGGACAGAACAGTAAATGTGGTACCACAGATGACAGGCACCATTGGACATGGCCTGCATTACTACAAGAACCCCCTGGACAAACAAAAATTGAGAAACCATCAGACAAACTGTTCATCTGTGGGAGGTATACGGACATCAAATGGAATAGCCCAAAGTGTAGGTAGGGTGAAGTAAGCTTTACCAATGCGCCAATTGTGTTGTTCATACCTTGACTTGAACACAGCGAGAAAAAAAAACAAAAAAAAAAACAGCAGAGCTGAACAAAATCACCAGCAGCACTTGATAGGCTGGTAGTGACATCTCTTTCGACATCTACTAGCTATGTATAATCAGCCCCACCCCGGCCCTATATGTGTGGCCTGAGTATGAAGCTATAAGTCAATGTTCAACAACCTTTTCCTCAGTATATTAAAATGTAATTACATTTCAGCTATATAGCTCGTACAATCATGATCATTTATCACAAATGACGTAGTGATAGCAGTCATCAGTTCCAGGAGGTATCTGACCAAAAGTTTACATTCTGTTTAGCGTGAGGGATGATAGTATCCCATGAGTCATGTAGGTTACTTTTTCTGCAGTGGTTGTAATCTCTGCAGACTTGGTGATATAGGCCTCACTTGTGCTCATTTCTAAATGTTCATGTGCTGCATCCACTTGTTTTCTGATCCTCCATCTTACAATCAGGGTGATGAGCAGTACAGTACACACTAACATCAGTAGTACTAGTGTTGATGGTATGACAGTGCTGATGATGATAATGGTGGTAGACACTGGTAGACTAGTTTGGTTATCAGCCAACTGTTGGTAGGGAGAATAAAGTAGGTGTATGTCACTGGATGTCTGGAAGATGAAAATTGTAAACCAAGACTTAGGTTGGTCTTGTTTGCATAAATACAGAAAATGTCTCACATAATAGTATCACTGAAGACTCCCAGGCCCAGAAGAAAATGTGTGAATAATTAAAATACAAATTAACTTAAAGCTCTCTCCATCAAACCTTGCATTTACTCATCTGTGCCAGTCAAGAATGCCACAATGATTTGCATCCAACATCTTGTTATTCAGATGCAGATGAGTAAATGTCAGACTTGGATAGAATTTAATGACTGCTGCATTGAGTTGTTGCATTCTTAACCAATTCATCCACCTAATTAACTGTCTATGCATGTAATAACTCAGATTAGACTATGGTATGCATAATATGCTTTGATCTTTTGAAGTTAATTAGGTATTTAAAATCAAGCAATTACTCTCAGGCAGGTCATTAAATGCTGTTTAGAAACCTAAGGTCATTAAAAATTTAAAATGCTGTTTAGAAACCTAAGAACTTTTTTGTTGTTTTGCAATGGAAGGGCCAATTCTCCCCGGGACGCACTAGGAGAGCTACTGCCAGCACTGTATAGAGCCCCCGAACTGTACTGAGTACTAGCTAGCACAACAGCCAAAGTGTCACACAAATTTCGAGTTTTATTCGTGCAGCTGTAGTTCTTACTTGGTGTGTGGAACCACGAACCACGCACAGTTGGACTGCTTCCCATCAGCTAGCCACTATCCTGACGGATGCCGACGATAATTTCACTCGCCAGGCGGTTGATCCAGGGATAGCGCTAGGACCAGTTTGTATTCGACGAGTCGTTGGCTTGCCGTCACTCCCAGCGGAACTGGGATGCTGGGCGTTCTACTGCCAGCTCGAACCAATGTTTCATGGTTGCCAGCTTCCAAGAGCGGCTAGGTAGCAAGCTAGCTGCCCATCGGCATCGTGGCCGAGCACCAGCAGCATCTTGGTTTCAAGTCAACGCGGGCAAAAGGCCTTTCGTCATCGATCCGACTCTGCCTCGACTCCAGAGATGTTTCGGGGATCCTTTAGTGGCCTAAGCGTACTCAAATCCATCCTTTTCCAGTCAAAAAGCAGCAGCAACACACAGCAACACCAGCCACGTCGATTCAAAAATTCAAAAATGCAATACCGGAAACGGAAACCGCTTACATAATCCGCCCACGCACTATAGTATGAACCATAGTAAGGTGACGAATCATACTACAAATTCGCGCCCATAGTCTCGCGCCCATAGTCTAAGTCGGTTATTGCACTATGCCTCGGCTCTACGCTGTTTTATAGAAACCTTCGCGATGTTACATAATCACCTCGGGCTTCGCCCTCGTTGATTATGTAACATCCCTCAGGTTTCTAAAACAGCGTAGAGCCTCGACATAGTGCAATAACCTATACTAACAAATGGCTATACCAAAATGACAACCCCCTTTTCACAGTGGGCATCATGATGTAAGCCTCTTTGAGTGAGATAATCTGAATACAACCATAAACCACAGAAATCTGGAGCAGAACAGTCTGGCATGCTGACCCTGTACTACTACTACTACTACTACTACTACTACTACACTTTGCAAGTAGGTTGTCACAAGGAACCAGACAACTGTCATCTTGTGGTTGATTAATGTCTTTTGAAGCCTATGAAGTCCCAGTGATAATGATTGACCTGCATGGTAAACCACAAGATGAATGCAGTCCACCTACCTGCAAAGTGGCCCTAACTGGTGAGTGGCTGGGCATGACTCACCATTGTGAATGATGTTGGTGCAGGGCTAGAGGAAGTGCCAGTACGCAGGACAGAAGGAAAGGATGGGGTGTCACCAGTGGAAGGTGTGTCATAGAAAGTAGTTGAATCAGAAGTGCTTTTGTCTAAAATAGAAGCGCAATTGATTTATCTGTAAATGAACAAATGTAAATCTGAACTTACCAATGATAAACTGAAACATCCTCAATGGCTGGCTCATTGGATTACCACTCTTCCTCAATGCAGTATCACCACTTCGTGTATACTCAGCAGAGTTTAACACATAACCAGGGTGACCAACACTAACATGTGTCTGTATCATATTAGGACCTCCTGGAAGGTCCACCACTCCATACAGGTGACTTGAGTTGACTTCAAACTGGCTTTCAGCACTCAGGTTCCGAGTGATACAACAACAGCCATCTATTGAACTGCCAGGCAAGCAGCTGTCTCCACCTACTATAGCCTCCACATGAAACCGCCTAACAATGTGGTAGTTAGCTCCCATATCTTCCAACAGCAGAACAGTAGCTATATCCACCCTCCCTCCAGTGGTGCTGCTGGCGTTGTAGCAGAACCAATACCCTACAACTCTCCCACTGCAGGAGGTGAATGGTGACATGGTGTAGATGTGGACAACCCCCTCAGATCCTGCTGTGGTCAAAGCACTGTAGTCCAGTGTGGGAGCTACACATTGGTCTGAGAATGATGGTGAGCTTGAAGATGTAGGTGCAGACATTGGGAGTGGGACTGAGGATGAAGGTGAGCCTGAGGGTGAGCCTGAGGGTGAGCCTGAGGGTGAGCCTGAGGGTGGGCCTGAGGGTGAGCCTGAGGGTGGGCCTGAGGGTGGGCCTGAGGTTGGGCCTGAGGGTGAGCCTGAGGGTGGGCCTGAGGGTGGGCCTGAGGGTGAGCCTGAGGGTGGGCCTGAGGGTGGGCCTGAGGGTGAGCCTGAGGGTGGGCCTGAGGGTGGGCCTGAGGGTGGGCCTGAGGTTGGGCCTGAGGGTGGGCCTGAGGGTGGGCCTGAGGGTGGGCCTGAGGGTGAGCCTGAGGGTGGAGCCAAAACAGATCAAGAAAAATAGCAGTGCTGTTAAGTTACAGCATTTACATTTCTTTAGTATGTAAATTGCAAACTCACCAAATGTGATGCCAATTCGAGGCATGTCACATACCGAACTGCTGTCGGCAGGAGTGCAGTTCGCTGAAAGAAGGTATGTCATGTTTTTTCCAACAGGACATCCTGGTTCTTCTGGGGGTGATGAAGTCACATTTACTGGTGAATTTGCAGGTATTGTAAATCCAAGTATATCACCTTCATCAAAGTAGAACTGTGACTGGTTTCTTTCAGAAATGTTTGCTGACAACACAATATATCTTTCACTTGTGAATGTTATGTTGAAGTTGATCATAAATCTTTTTATCTGTTGAAAGAGAAGAGTACTGCTATTCTGTATCCTCCAAAGATGAAGGTCCAGTGTCACGTTTTGTAAGCTTTCATCGCCTTTTGCCTGTATTTCCACTCTCTGGATGTAGCCACTGCATGGAAAGGTTAAAAGTGTCGAAACGTATGTTGCATTCTGCTGAGCAAACATTCGTGGGCCTGGTCTTTGAGTGGTTAAATCATCAGTATCAAAGAACTTAACATCGCCAGCTGGACAAGTATTTTCAGAACCCAGGTTATTCCTCTGAACGGAACAGTCCGTACACGGACAGCCTATGGGGAAGAAAACATACATTTTTCGGTATGCGGGAAAATCAGTTTGTAGTGTACAAATCAGCTGTAGCTACCTTGGCGCTGACCCCAAGCTAACCCACAAAGAGCGATGTTTGCAGCAAGAAATGCGCACAAAATGATCGTAGATTCCATCCTTGACGTTGTCGCTTTAGACTACCTCCGTATTATGCAGTGGCGCTGGAGCGACTTTCTCTTTCTGCGTAAAAAGGGCCACTGTGGGAAGGTCTCTTTCGTCAAATCAGGACTACACGTATGTGCGCATGTAGTCTCGCTAGCCTCGTCCCCGCGCAGCGCCGATCGCTAGTATGCGGCGCGCTAGAAGTCACGCGCTTGGTGTGGGAGGAGTTTGTTTAAAAACCGGAAACATCGCGGAAGCGCGTTGCTACGCAGTTCCCATGCATGCGGTATGAAAAAATTTCAATTACAACTTTTTGTCCATGCGGCCGTTGTAATGAAACTCCCTTGCGTGCCGCATACTGAAAGCGATCGGTATTTACTTTGTTCACCGCGCTTCATGCCCGATAATGGTTAGGGTTTAGTGTTACAGTTAGGGTTAGGGTTAGGGCTAGGGCCAGGGAATGGAATCCTTTCCTTCTTTTTTTTTTTCTTCTTTGTAAATGTGGTGGACATCATTTGTTGTGCTCTCCTGGCGCATGGCCTGCATGCATTGTCGATGTCACACGTCAGTATGACGTCATCGGGCATGAAGTGCGGTGAACAAAGTGGATCCCGAAAGCGATCGGCGCGGCGCGGAAAGGGTCTGGCTTGCGAGACTAGTGCGCATGTGCAGTAAAAAAAAAATGCCCCACCACCAACCTGAGGGTTTAGTCTTGGGACGAGGGTTGGTAGGTGCATAACAGTGATAGGTGCATAACAGTGGTATCTATATTTAAACAGTTTTTGCATACTGTGCAAGCGATCAAAAACTGGAGGCGGCAAATCTATGCCAATTTACGTAATCTATGCCAATTTACGTAATCTATGCAAATTTACGTAATCTATGCAAATTTCCCTGTATTACATACATGTACCTTGACATACGCACAGCGCAAAAACAGCAGAACTGAACAAAATCAGCGGCAGCACTCGCAGCGCCATCTCTTTCGTTCGGCAACTACGTTATGAATATCACAGGAAGTCATGCAGTTATAATCACTCCACCTTCAGTTCACCATTTAAGACGTTTACACAAAAACACAGCCATACAAAACAATAAAGTGAATGAGATGACCAGGACGATGAATTGCTACAGAGTACAAGTGAAATGATCTTTATCCAACAAGATAAGGGTTGAATGTTCGTTCAAAGAAGTTGCAGATTTCTTGTACCCTCTCGTCAAACTCAGAGAAGGTACCCTCCTCCTCAGCTCCTCAGGAGAACTGCAGGCAGGAGAACACACACTCCAAATTAATAAACTAACAAGAGCAACCAAATAACCAAAGGCCTGGGAGCAAGGCTAGAGTAACCTAGCAACATAACATGAATAAGCAATACGGCACAGTAGGATCATTTACAGTACAAGGGGTAGTCACCTATATGTCGCCTGTTGACCGCGATCAAGTTTTTTGAATGGTAAAAAGTGTGCTTGATCGCTTGATCGTTCCCTTCTGAGGCTCTTGATCGCTTGATTTTCACGGGTCAAAGGTCAAATTGCAGCCACACGTTCTTGATCCCTTGATCTGCCCCCCCAAAGGGCTTTGATCACTTGATTCAATTTTGATCCCGGTCACAAACACTTCTACACGGGACATATAAGTGACTACCCCTTACAGTATAATGTGCCTTGTCTCCAGGCCTGGCAAGAATAGTCTGTAACCAGACAGGAGCACATGATGTCATCATGATGTCATCATGTGCTCTTGGCTTACTATCAAATGCCCAAACATAAGTCCACCCCCCTTCTAGAGGAACCACTAAAGTTCACTACATATGAACACATTCTGAGGGAGATTTTGGTAACAAACAGTGTTCACCTCTGTAGCAGCATGTGGAGGGTGCGGAAGGAGGTGCACAGGTTGAGTGCTGTGATGTAGCTTACATGAGGTATTGCCCAGTTCACCTATGCAGTTCATTCTGGAGTGCCAAAACAGCAGAAATAATTAAAATTATCGGCGGTAGCTACTTGATGCTGCACCATCTGTTTGCATCAAGCTTAGGAAGCCCAGCTATACTCAGTCCCACCCCCTAGGCCAAAGCTTCGCCTCATTATATTATGCTTATATATAAACAGTTACAGCTGCATCTACAATTTTCACCTCATGTAGGGAGAACACTTTTTGTGTTTCACTACAGGTGGAACCAGAAATCTTTAACTCTCAGTATGCATTATTAAAGGCAGGCACAAATGGGAATGGAAATTTACATAATACTCCATTGTGAGGTGACCTAACTAGCTTCAGTGCAAGAGTGAGTGTACAACCAGTCACTCCTAATGTGTGACCCTGACAGAGATGATCAGGTGGTCTCTGGCTACCCCAGCTGTGTACATCTAGACTACTAGAAATAACTGTCAGTTTACTATAACAGTAATAACAAAACTGACAGCTAAAGTAAAATAATCCTTTTACAAAAACTAGCAGACTACAAATTTACATCACAATTAAATGACATAATCATAGCAATCATCAGTTCCAGGAGGCACCTGCTCGTATGCTACATTCTGTGTTGCAGGAATAGCATCTCCTGCAGTCATATAAGCTACACTCTCTGTGGTTGTAATCTCTGCAGTGTTGGTGCCATAAGCATCATTTGTGTTCATTGCAAAGTGTTCAAGTGTGGTCCTATGAGGAGCAGATGTGTTCAGCTCTGTTGGATCTGTGAGTCAGTGTGTGAGAGTACACAGTGTGTGTGATATACATCGAAAATTGAACTGTACTCATATATGATCTTTGCTGACAGTATATATGACTGGGGCAAGTTTATGAACTGGATGCTGGGAACTGTTTCTAATAGACCTCCTTCTAGCTGTCCTAGCCAAGGGCATTACCAGAGGTAACATCACAAATGCTGAAAATCTCTGAGACTTGCAAAGTCTTTCCAACCTGGTTTTAATGCTGAACACATCTGGTTTTAATGCTCAGAGGATTTGCTAGTAACAGGGAACAACAATGACATAGCTAAGACTATGCATTGTGCAAGCTTACTACAGTAAGCTTACTATAGTAAGCTTGTGCAGTGCGTTGTCTTAGTTGAAGAACTCTTAAATTTTGACTCATTACTGTGTGTCCACTTTGTAGATAGCGTGTGTCTTTGTAGAATGCAGATCACCAGGGCTATTATCAGTAGTGCACACACACTGCTGCCCAACGTTGCACCTAATATTATGAATATGGCATTGCTCGGCTGACTGGAAGTTGGAGACATAGGCTCAGTTTTAGTAGGAGTCATCTGCGACACGCCTGCAGGATTTGATGTAAGTGAAGGCAATGAGGGCAGGACTGAGAATGATGGTGAGGTTGAAGGTGTAGGTGAAGACATTGGGAGTGGGGCTGAGGAAGAAGGTGAGCCTGAGGGTGAGCCTGAGGGTGGGCCTGAGGGTGGAGCCAAAACAGATAAAGAAAATAGCAGTGCTGTTAAGTTACAGCATTTACATTTCTTAATTGCAAACTCACCAAATGTGATGCCAATTCGAGGCATGTCACATACCGAACTGCTCTCAGCAGGGGTGCAGTTCCCTGAAAGAAGGTATGTCATGTTTTTTCCAACAGGACATCCTGGTTCTTCTGGGCCCGATGAAGTCACATTTACTGGTGAATTTGCAGGTATTGTAAATCCAAGTATATCACCTTCATCAAAGTAGAACTGTGACTGGTTTCTTTCAGAAATGTTTGCTGACAGCACAATATATCTTGGACTGCTGAATGTTACGTTGAAGTTCACCGTAGTAAATCTTTTTATCTGTTGAAAGAGAAGAGTACTGCTATTCTGTATCCTCCAAAGATGAAGGTCCAGTGTCACGTTTTGTAAGCTTTCATTGCCTTTTGCCTGTATTTCCACTCTCTGGATGTAGCCACTGCATGGAAAAGTTAAAAGTGTCGAAATGTATGTTACATTCTGCTGAGCAAACATTCGTGGGCCTGGTCTTTGAGTGGTTAAATCATCAGTATCAAAGAACTTAACATCGCCAGCTGGACAAGTATTTTCAGAAGACAGGTTATTCCTTTGAACGGAACAGTCCGTACACGGACAGCCTAGCGGCGGAAGAAAACATACATTTTTCGGTATGCGGGAAAATCAATAACGTTTGTTAGTATACAAATCAGCTGTACCTTGGCGCTGACCCCAAGCTAACCCACAAAGAGCGATGTTTGCAGCAAGAAATGCGCACAAAATGATCGTAGATTCCATCCTTGACGTTGTCGCTTTAGACTACCTCCGTATTAAGCAGTGGCGCTGGAGCGACTTTCTCTTTCTGCGTAAAAAGGGCCACTGTGGGAAGGTCTCCTTCGTCAAATCAGGACTACACGTATGTGCGCATGTGCAGTAAGCCCCACCACCAACCTGAGGCTAGTCTCGTGCCCCGCCCGCGCGCGCCTCCCGGCGAGAAATCGTGAGAAGGTGGGGTCTGGGGACAAGGGTTGGGCATAACAGTGATAGGTGCATAACAGTGCAGTCGTTCCGCCAGTGACAAGTATAGATGGTTTTCATGGGGCGTGGCTTCACTTCCGGAGGGCAAAAGTCGGGGTCTGGGTTTAGTGCAGCTGCGTGCAAAATACAGGCTAGTAAGTGCTACATCGAGTCCTTACCATTAGTATCGAAAGATAAAAGAAGCTGGTTCTCTCAAGGTGAAAGGTCCGCTGTACAGCTGCCTATCGATCGCGCGTTTGCCCTCCGGAAGTAGGGCGCTTAATTGACATTTGGAAACCATCTATATTATTGAAAAAACAGGAAGTTAAAACGAAGGCGCATTCCAATGTTCAATTAACGGTACCTCGTCTTCCGGTGAGTTTCTAGAGTCTCTTGCCAACAAACGAGAAGCTGCATGCGCCTACCTTGCCAGCGGTTTTTTAGACCAGTCGGTCTACTATCGATATCCAACGTTTCAAGCTTTAGACTCTTACCGCTTCGTGTAGGGAAGCCGTTGTTTACGAACGGTTCGATCGTACTCCGTGGGAGAGGGGTGCGGTTTAGCTTGGCACGTTTCGTTTCGCCCCCCCTGAGCTACATGAAGCAGGTACCATTCGAAAGCGCTGGAATCAGGCTACAAAATATGCAGAAACTAAGCGTGTACACGGTACAGGGTCTGAGATACATGCTGTGGTATGCAGACCAAAAATTCAGAAACCCCGCACTCGCCACGTGGTGAAAAGATGTCTACCAACGAAGCAAGCGTTCGTAAAAGCACTTGTAACGGTACACAGAATCTCTGTGCTCTTGCCAAGAGCGTCTGAAACGAAGACTTAAGCCATCATGAGCGATGGAAAAGTTATTTGCAGCAGTTCCTCCTGCAGTACACACTATCCCTCTGAGTTCATGTTTGTACAAGGCTGAGTCAGGTGAGAGTAATGAAAGATTGGGACTCCTTTCAGGGTTACAGTGCTTATAAACAGTGTGACGATGCTGTAGAATAGGGATGAATTAGTAGTTGCAAATAGAGGCACAGATATGTACGATCAATACCATACCATATCAAGGTACATAGCAACTTGGCTTTTGCTTCAAAACTCTCACTTTATCCATCTAGTGATGGAGTGTTGCATGATGTTTTGTTGTGTGGGGGCAGGGAACTATGATGGATGTATTATTGCAGACAGTCTTGCCTACACCAATTGTGTTCTGTCAGGAAGTTGTTGTAGCAGCATGGCGAGGACCTTCGCCCCCTGAGATTGTTGTGCATGATCTTGTACACAAAGTGGATAAGCTCCAGGATACTTAAGTTCTGGCGGTGTACCCAAACATAATGACCAGTGGCGTAGCCAGGACACAGCCGATGCTAGGGCACAGCATGGGCTCACTACGTTTGTGGGAATTTCAGCACATAACGAAGAAACAAACTTGGGGGTCTGGGGGAAAGCTCCCCCAGGAAAATTTTAAGCTTTCCATGCGGTTCTGAGGCTATTTCAGGTCTTACCGTCGCCTTGAATCAGGAGCATTCCCACTATGCCAGATTTGTGCGCGGTGTAAAATCACTTCATTACTCACGGCAAACTCGCGTGCAGTGAGATCAGGGAAGCGTATGAGACTTCGTTATAATAACTAAATCTCGTACGCTCCCCTGATCTCACTGCAGGCGATTTCTGAGGATACAGATAGCTATCTGAGCTGCTAGATTCAAGACCTTTATGTATTTTTAGCACCCGATCGCGGTCAACAACAGCACTTTCGGTGTCGATAATTTGCAAGCGCACCTGCAGTTGGTGGGGCACGGCCTCCGGTTGCTGGGGCACGTGCCCCAGTGTGCCCCAGCTTGGCTACGCCACTGATAATGACTTTGTATAATGCTATACAGTTCAGGTTCCTGTATGCAGTCTCGCTGTACACACCATTGTAATTGAAGGGTCTACTATAGATGTGGTCCTAGCTGTAGAAGGAGCAACTGCAGCAATACTGTTAATGCTGTTACATTGCTGTAGCTACCCATAGTATTCCCGCAACAGCATGTATCGCTACATTGTACTAGCAGGACGAACTGCTGCATTATGGTCTGCTCAGGATGGAAGTGGTAGTGAAACTGGAGACTGATGAAGATAATCACAATTCGAAGGGAAGATGAAGAAGGCAAAGAGCCTGAAGAACAGATTTAGCACTGAAATCTTGTCTGTTGTGTACTCTTTCGTATCTTTTCTCCTGAGTGTATCCCCCTCCCCCAATTATGCACTGCATGGTGATCACTTGTGTGTCTTCAGTGCTATGTCATACTCCAGCCTTTTTGTATGTTATACAGGATAGTAGCCCTTGTCATGGCTTAATCTTACTGTGATATAGGTACATACAAGCACGTGTAATTGGGGCGAGCGCAGCGAGCCCCACACTTGTGGATAAAACGAAAATTTGTCTATTTATATGTATAAAGACTTAAAAAACATTAAAAATGTAAAAAGATGTAGGGATGGCATGCCAAAAAGTATGCAAACAAGGTAGGGATAATGCATGAAAGCAAAGGTCAACATATTGGCAAAGCCCCATCCCTACATCTTTTTCACACTGCAGTTAGACAGTGCATGGGGGTCTTCCTAAAACGTACCACAAGTAAACCCCAACCTTTCATGGCTGTAGCCTCGTTCTCAGGCCACTTCCTACCTCCTCCCACATGGCCTGGGAACGAGGCTACAAGTTTCTCGTTCTCAGACCACTTCCTAGCTCCTCCCACATGGACTGGGAACGAGGCTACAAGTTCACCAACCTTTCTGCTGTAGCCTCGTTCTCAGGCCACTTCCTACCTCCTCCCACATGGCCTGGGAACGAGGCTAGTATGATCCAGCGTTATGTCTTGTAGCCGTCGTAGGTACCTATCAGATAGCTACTAAGTAGCTTTACTGCCATCATACTACTTGTAGTGACAGTGGCACCCTTTCTGATACAACCTAGACACTGAGCTTGAGTGGGCTGCAGACTAGTCATAGTAATCAGTGTGTAAACTCAAGTACTCATGCTAACTGCATGGATGGGTACAGATTCAGCTCTCAAGCACGCTGTCTAACTGCAGTGTGAAAAAGATGTAGGGATGGGGCTTTGCCAATATGTTGACCTTTGCTTTCATGCATTATCCCTACCTTGTTTGCATACTTTTTGGCATGCCATCCCTACATCTTTTTACATTTTTAATGTTTTTTAAGTCTTGTTTCTGTACTTTTTTGAGGTTAATCTCAGTTACAGTTAGACCTAAGCCTAAGAAGAATATTTCAAGTGTAACCACAACACCAGAACTTGAAAAGGCGTTGACAGTTTAGTAGTAGTTGTAATAATAATGTGTAATATAGCCAGCTAGAACCTGATGAAGGGCCAACCGCTCTCCCTACCAAACTGTGTGAAACCAATTTCATGTTCAGTTGTCAGCACAGAAAACTATCATACTGACAACTGACCATCCTAGCTTTACAGTTCACTAAAGCTGTGAGTAGGCTATTTTTAGTGTAGCTACAAGTAGGTAGCGCCTTACCTACGTGGTGTTCATAAGCCTTGCCCAAAGCCGTGTGGGGAAAAGACCGTGCCAGCCATGCGTACTGCCCGCTGGCCATTTCGCCTGTGTACTAGTCTCGCTTCCAGACCAATGACTGTAGTCTTTGCCTTGGTCTGGGAACGAGACTTCGTGTGCGCATGCGTACAAAATTATAAAATGGCGTCCTAAGCAACGGACAGCAACCTCAGAGTGTTGTGAATGGCTTTTGTTGACCAGGGTGAATTTGAAGCTATGAAGACGCTGAGTGGTTGGGAAGCTGCGCGCTGTGATGAGCATCCGTTTCGTACTAAAATCAAGGTGAGTGCTTGAACCGTTTTTAAGTTATCGTTGTTTGAACAAAAGTCGTAACGAAGAAAGAAGACGAAAAATAGCACTTTTGCTATCGCATACTTTTGTGTTTAGCTATCTTCCGCGTGGCTTTTGGTCACTTGTATGAGTCTTGCTGATCACAAAGGCACTCAAAGAGGAAGCCTGGGCGCTTAAATAAGCTTGTTTGTGGTGAAGTTATACGGCTTTTGCTTAAGTATTGCATATATTGCGCGTCGGCGCCATCCCTACATAGAGAGTCTACCGACTCTCGATCTCTGATATATATGGTACGTGCGTATTCCGTATATGCCATATTATGGGGCGCCGTCTGTAACTAAACTGTGTTTTCAGGGCTACTTTATAAACTATGATGCTACTTTATAAACTATGTTGTTACTTTATAAACTATGATGCTACTTTATATAAAGTACGATGCTACTTTATAAACTACGATGCTACTTTATAAACTATGACGCTACTTTATAAAGTACGATGCTACTTTATAAACTATGACCCTACTTTATAAAGTACGATGCTACTTTATAAACTATGACCCTACTTTATAAAGTACGATGCTACTTTATAAACTACGATGCTACTTTATAAACTATGACCCTACTTTATAAACTATGACCCTACTTTATAAACTACGATGCTACTTTATAAACTACGATGCTACTTTATAAACTATGACCCTACTTTATAAACTATGACCCTACTTTATAAACTACGATGCTACTTTATAAACTATGACCCTACTTTATAAACTATGATGCTACTTTGTGAACTGACCAATGGCATCTCCCGCGCTGCGCCGCGCCGGGGCCTTGGCCGACCGCAAGGAGTATCACGTGATCTTCGTCGCTCGCAGCGCAGGAATCTCGGACTTGCTCATGAGAAAAAAATTACGGGTTTACCCCAAATTTAGATTTTAACCCTTTCCCTACGAGATTTAACTTCACCGCCTACAAGCATGCATTCAGTGAGTATGCAGCACATCAAGGGAGGAGAGAAGAAGTAAGCATGGTATCAGTATAGTATTAAAACTAGTCAGTATTGAATATCAGAAAAAGGATGCATTTCTGGCAGCTGTGTAGCTAGGGGGAAACAGAGCGACATTTCAGAGCAGCCTCCGAGCAAAAAAGCTTGAATTATATTTTCTATTTCTATCCATAAGCCTTGACTGGTCAACACTCTTGTGTTTGGCGCATAGCAAACCTGCTGTGCAATGCTGTGGTGTGTGTTTGTCCGGGTATACAGTTTATGAACATGACAGAATGGACAAAATAAGAGTTGACTCCACATGGCAGCATGTGCACATGCAGACATTTTGCATGTGGGATCAGGGCTCTGAGGTTGATCTACTTGTTCACACTAAGTCTTGTCAAAACTGTGCATGCTAGCTGCCATGTTCAATGATAGAACATACAAAGAATCCAAAGGAGCAAGTTGAACACTGCTTCATAAGTGCCAGGAAGATAGTTTGAGGTAGTGCTCTATACCGGTAGGGGGATAGTTTATCTGTCAGTGTAGCCACACACTACAAGCTCTGGGCAGGTAAGGCAAAGTGGTTACTGAAAAATACAATCCTGCAATGCAGCATCTATCGAAAAAGTGAATATCAGTCAAACGCAAGCTTTATCATGCTTGGAGATGATAGCAAAGAATTACGGATGCAATACCTAACACTTGAAGTAAAGTATACCCAGCCTCTCTTTGATTATGCTGTCTTTTCCAGTGCTCAAAGAGAAGGATGCTAGGGGAAGGTTCATCTGTACGCAGTGTGCCTGAGAAGCATGTCTGTATTCACTGCTGTTTGCGTTGACCTTGCAAAATACAAACAAAAAAGCTGTGAAATGAATTATTATAGTTATTTTCCTATTTAGCCTGTAAAGACATTTACCACATAATTATATTCATATGCACAGCTTGTAAATAAATTGGGGAAGTGTATCATAGCCTCCTACCCAGGCTGTCCTCCCACCCTGAGGTTGCAGTGTGAGACTGGTTTGCTTGATATGTAAAATAAGAACAGTATTAATGGTGCAATCGAACTAGGTAAGGATTTTATGTATATTAAGACATTGCACAAGGTATGCATAATTTTAATATGTGCATGCATAGTGAGGGTTCAATTTGAAGCTCTAAAGTGTGCACAATTTCATAATTTCTGCTAAGTATGCCACTAGAAATTTGTCACATGCATGGATTACACAAATATAAAGGGCTTCGTCGAATTTACAGATAGAGGGATTAATTAATGCTCGGACACTTAAACGTTGCACTCTTGTTGCGTGCGCAAGAGGTCCAGCAGACATAAGAACTGTAGGATAGTTTGGCTAATGTTTAATAGTATATTCAACTCCAAACGGTCTTCTACCTGGGATTATCAAAAGAAATACTACATCTGTTCAAGCACCTATCCTCGGAAAAGGTTTCAACAATGTTTGACCCTTGGTGCATAGTTAGATTGCAGTGTACAGCAACGTAGTGCACAAATGCACACCACAACATTGCACAGCAGGTTTGCTAATTATGCACCAAACACAAGAGACCAGTCAAGGCTCATGGATAGAAATAGAAAATATAATTCAAGCTTTTCTGCTCGCCGGAGGTTGCTCTGAAATGTCACTCTGTTTCCCCCTAGCTACACATCTGCCAGAAATGCATCCCTTTTCTGATATTCAATACTGACTAGTTTTAATACTATACTGATACCATGCTTACTTGTTCTCTCCTCCCTTGATGTGCTGCATACTCACTGAATGCATGCTTGTAGGCGGTGAAGTTAAATCTCGTAGGGAAAGGGTTAAAGTCTAAATTTGGGGTAAACCCGTAATTTTTTTCTCATGAGCAAGTCCGAGATTCCTGCGCGCGCTGCGCATGCGAGCGACGAAATCACGTGATACTCCTTGCAGTCGGCCGAGGCCCGGCGCGGCGCAGCGCCGCAGATGCCATTGGTCAGTTTACAAAGTAACATCATAGTTTATAAAGTAGCATCGTAGTTTATAAAGTAAGGTCATAGTTTATAAAGTAGGGTCATAGTTTATAAAGTAGCATCGTAGTTTATAAAGTAGCATCGTACTTTATAAAGTAGGGTCATAGTTTATAAAGTAGCATCGTACTTTATAAAGTAGCATCGTACTTTATAAAGTAGCATCGTACTTTATAAAGTAGCATCATAGTTTATAAAGTAGCATCGTAGTTTATAAAGTAGGGTCATAGTTTATAAAGTAGGGTCATAGTTTATAAAGTAGCATCGTAGTTTATAAAGTAGCATCGTAGTTTATAAAGTAGCATCGTACTTTATAAAGTAGGGTCATAGTTTATAAAGTAACATCGTACTTTATAAAGTAGCATCGTACTTTATAAAGTAGCATCATAGTTTATAAAGTAGCATCGTAGTTTATAAAGTAGCATCGTACTTTATATAAAGTAGCATCATAGTTTATAAAGTAACAACATAGTTTATAAAGTAGCATCATAGTTTATAAAGTAGCCCTGAAAACACAGTTTAGTTACAGACGGCGCCCCATACATTCTGCCCTATTTGTGCGTGATGCAATATTTCCACATGTTAGCTATATACATGTCGAAAGATATAGCTAAGCTAGCTACGTTTGAAAGCCAGAAAGAAGTATGTACGACTCACTTATGAATCCGAAGAAAGAAGGAGAGAAAGGCTGAGGAGTAGAAATATACGCGACAGGGATCGTCGCGCTGCTGAAAGCGCTCAACAAAGGGAGGCACGGTTAGCAAGACGGAGAGTAAGGGATAGAGCCCATCGTGCTTCGCTAGAAAGGCTGAACAGTGGGAATCAACGCAACAGGGACTTGAAAACGGTGAGGAAAGGGAGGCACTACTAGCGAGACCGAGACTGATTATTGACGGCGTACTTCGTTACTCTGCCACCAACGGGGAGTGCTCAGTGTACAGAGCGATCAGCTTGTGAGAATTCGAATCACGGAGGCCTGCGTGACTCGATCAAGTATGAGCAACAGCTAGAGAAGAGCTTGTGAAACTTCCATACCACAACTCCAGTAATTGTGCCCAGGAAATGAGCTGACAATATAGACTACATCAAAAAAGACCTGGCTCCATACTACATAGCTGAGAGAATCCTGATCCCACAGCTCTATGGGCTCAGCAAATATCCACTATATAGACATGCACTGAGGAGACAGTGCCGAAATGTGGAGTCACAGGAAACCAATGGAATATACTTGTTCCTACTAAGCTGTTGAACCCTCACCCTTGACTTGCAACCCTTCAGGCCAATTGCTTGGAGACTAAATTTGTTGCCTACAGCTGTAGCTACTACCCCACTGTAACGACACAGAGTGTGTACAATGAACCCAACCACATAGCTACCCAGATGAGCACATAGCTATACCCAAGCTATATTGCTCCATGAACACCGGCATACATTTGATACCCTAGCCTCACCCCTGGGCATTTCCCGCCTCTACTGTTACAGGCTACAGCTGGAGGTGGAGAAGACCTGGGAACGAGCCTATTGTTATGTGAGACTTAGTGTATGCAAGTGGGTAAATGTAGTGCTATGAAACTCTAATGCATCATGTAACTCATTCACGCTCGCCCCACAATGCACTGCATTCCCCTAGTGTTACTGCTTACTTAGCACATGCATGCGTCAACCGCAATTTTTTGGTCCGCATACCACAGCGTGTATCTCAGACCCTGTACCGTGTACACGCTTAGTTTCTGCATATTTTGTAGCCCGATTCCAGCGCTTTCGAATGATACCTGTTTCATGTAGCTCGGGGGGGGCGAAACGAAACGTGCCAAGCTAAACCGCACCCCTCTCGCACGGAGTACGATCGAACCGTTCGTAAACAACGGCTTCCCTACACGAAGCGGTAAGAGTCTAAAGCTTGAAACGTTGGATATCGATAGTAGACCGACTGGTCTAAAAAACCGCTGGCAAGGTAGGCGCATACAGCTTCTCGTTTGTTGGCAAGAGACTCTAGAAACTTACCGGAAGACGAGGTACCGTTAATTGAACATTGGAATTTTTGTACGTATACACTTTCCGTTTTTTCAATAATTGTCCGTATATTGTCACTGGCGGAACGACTGAGTGATAGGTGCATAACAGTGATAGGTGCATAACAGTGATAGGTGCATAACAGTGATATCTATATTTAAACAGTTTTTGCATACTGTGCAAGCGATCAAAAACTGGAGGCGGCAAAGCCTGGGAACGAGGCTATTTACGTAATCTATGCCAATTTACGTAATCTATGCCAATTTCCCTGTATTACATACCTGTACCTTGACTTGCGCACAGCGCAAAAATAGCAGAACTGAACAAAATCAGCGGCAGCACTCGCAGCGCCATCACTTTCGTTCGGCAACTACGTTATGAATATCACAGGAAGTCATGCAGTTATAATCACTCCACCTTCGGTTCACCATGCTCTATTGACGTAGTCTCGCAAGCCATGCAGACCCAACCAACCCCAGCGCGGATCGCTTTCAGTATACTGAAAGCGATCCGCGCTGGGGTTGGTTGTACTGAAAGCGATCCGCGCTGGGGTTGGTTGGGTCTGGCTTGCGAGACTACTATTGACGTTCACACAAAAACACAGCCATACAAAACAATAAAGTGAATGAGATGACCAGGACGATGAATTGCTACAGAGTACAAGTGAAATGATCTTTATCCAACAAGATGAGGGTTGAATGTTCGTTCGTCAAACTCAGAGAAGGTACCCTCCTCAGGAGAACTGCAGACAGAAGAACACATACACTCCAAATTAATAAACTAACAAGAGCAACCAAATAACCAAAGGCCTGGGAGCAAGGTTAGAGTAACCTAGCAACATAACATGAATAAGCAATACGGCACAGTAGGAGCATTTACAGTACAAGGGGTAGTCACCTATATGTCGCCTGTTGAAGCGTTTGTGACCACGATCAAGTTTTTTGAATGGCAAAAAGTGTGCTTGATCACTTGATCGTTCCCTTCTGAGGCTCTTGATCGCTTGATTTTCAAGGGTCAAAGGTCAAATTGCAGCCACATGTTCTTGATCCCTTGATCAGCCCCCCAAAAGGGCTTTGATCACTTGATTCAATTTTGATCCCGGTCGCAAACACTTCTACACAGGACATGTAAGTGACTACCCCTTACAGTATAATGTGCCTTGTCTCCAGGCTGGCAAGAATAGTCTGTAACCAGACAGGAGCATGTTGTGATGACATCATGATGACTCTTGGCTTACTGTCAAATGCCCAAACATAAGTCCACCCCCCTTCTAGAGGAGCCACTAAAGTTCACTACATATGAACACATTCTGAGGGAGATTATGGTGGGTACTAGAGGGGGGAGACTCGGTAGCATCAGAGTTCATATTCTGCTTCCTCAGCCGGCCCAGTTTACAATAACAAACAGTGTTCACCTCTGTAGCAGCATGTGGAGGGTCCGGAAGGAGGTGCACAGGTTGAGTGCTGTGATGTAGCTTACGTGAGGTATTGCCCAGTTCACCTATGCAGTTCATTCTGGAGTGCCAAAACAGCAGAAATAATTAAAATTATCGGCGGTAGCTACTTGATGCTGCACCATCTGTTTGCATCGAGCTTAGGAAGCCCAGCTATACTCAGTCCCACCCCCTAGGCCAAAGCTTCGCCTCATTATATTATGCTTATATATAAACAGTTACAGCTGCATCTACAATTTTCACATCATGTAGGGAGAACACTTTTTGTGTTTCACTACAGGTGGAACCAGAAATCTTTAACTCTCAGTATGTAAAGTCACAAAAAAGTTTGCCAAACGCAAACAAGCACATGTAGGGATGAAATCCTCAAAAACCAACCAAACAAGACGGGAACGACACCACAATACTTTTACACCATCCCTACATCTTGTGCCATTTTGCCAAAACTGTGTGTTTGTATTTGTTTTTTAGTTGTGTGTAGAAGAGGGTTGTCTTGTAGATGGAAGGGTGTGGCGTGGGTGTGTTGTGCATAGTGAGTATGTTGTGTTGTTGGTGGTTGCTACTGAGTGTAGCAGGTATGGTCCAAGTTGTGTGTAGAAGGTGTGGAGTGAGTGAGGAGTGGTGAGTGTGTGTGTTATGTTGGAATGTGCATTATGTTGTTAAGTTTTATGCCTGTTTAGCATGATAGATATGGGTTGTCTTGTATACAGGTGGCTGTGAAGTGAGTAGTGGTAATTTTGTAATGCTTTGTGAAGGATGGGTTATTTTGTGAGATAGTTGAATGGAGTGAAGTACTATGTTTGTTTGTGGTTGATGTGGGCTAATAAGTACAAATGTAGAGGGTTTTGTGTTGTGTACAGGTGGCAAAATGGCACAAGATGTAGGGATGGTGTAAAAGTATTGTGGTGTCGTTCCCGTCTTGTTTGGTTGGTTTTTGAGGATTTCATCCCTACATGTGCTTGTTTGCATTTGGCAAACTTTTTTGTGACTTGTTTCTGTTGTTGTTTTTTTTGTTGTTGTGTAACCACACCCCAAGTGAAATGACTTGTTATGTAGTTTATTGTTGATGTTGATGGATTTCTGGAGGATGTTAGCTGTTTGCACTTATCCACTTGACAATGGAATCATGGGTGTAACTGTTGTCTAATTGGGTATGTGCATGTGTGTGTGAGTGGTTGTTCTAAGGCACTGTGGTATATACATGACTGTCTACCTGTTCTGTTGTATGACAGGGTTGTAACACTGTATGCAGTGTGTTGTCCAAGGAACAGTCTCTATAGCTGGTTATACATTGTGGGCAGGTGTGTGTAGGTTGTGTATGGTGGGTGGCAGGTACATAGGTCATAAAGAGGTAAGGCATAACTGTGGTAAAGGAACCCTTGGAGAGTAAGAGTGTTTTTCCGGGTTCTTCCAGTACTTGTTACGGGACGCTTGCCTTTTGCTTTCTTTGTTTCGCAGATAGTTCTGCTTATCCCGCACCCGTTTCTTGTGGACGTTACGCATACTGCGTTCCTTGTCAAATCCAGCACAAGTACGTCAACTGCTGTATGAAAGTAGCAACATATGCAATCGTTTGGGAATCAATCGATCGTCAAGTTCTCTACGGAAGTAGAATAACCGCAGCTGCATGCCAACTTCACGTGCTGTAGCTGTTGAACTTCTGTTGACGTAATCGCTATGAATATTCTATTCTAACAAAATGGCGTATAGCAGCAAGCATAAGCGTGGGGTTACCTGAGAATCGCCGATTAATTCGACTTCTTTCTTTGAGAACGATGAGTGGTGGGTACAATACCCAGTAATTTATGCTGATCTTTCGCGTTTGAATCGTTGTAATAGCTTCAGCCGTTGTCGTGCTATCGTGGTGAGCAAAAGAAGAAGAAGTCAGAAGATAGACGATTTGCCTTTTTTAGCGACTTGACTGTCAGGTACTTAGCGATGCTTTCCAGCAAATTTAACGATCCTGTTGCCCATGGAAGCACTCGATAATGTCTGATATGGCTCATGGAGGCCGTTGACTTATCTAACGCGGACATTTCGAGCGTGTCATTTGTGCACTTTGAATGTGGCCGCCATTTTTTTTCGGGGTCATCCCTACATATGGCGTACTACCGTACGCCATGATTATTAAAGGCAGGCACAAATGGGAATGGAAATACTCCATTGTGAGGTGACCTAACTAGCCTCAGTTCCAGCCCGCCATGCAAGAGTGAGCGTACAACCAGTCACTCCTAATGTGTAACCCTGACAGAGATGACCAGGTGGTCCCTGGCCACTCCAGCTGTGTACATCTAGACCACTAGAAATAACTTTCAGTTTAAAATCTATAACAGTAATAACAAAACTGACAGCTAAAGTAAAGCGTGGAGTTCTTTTTACACAAACAGCACACTACAAATTTACATCACAATTAAATGACATAATCATAGCAATCATCAGTTCCAGGAGGCACTTGCCCGTATGCTACATTCTGTGTTGCAGGAATAGCATCCTCTGCAGTCATATAGGCTACATTCCCTGTGGTTGTAATCGCTGCAGTGTTTGTGCCATAAGCATCATTTGTGTTCATTGCAAAGTGTTCAAATGCAGTCTTGTGAGGAGCAGATGCATTCAGCTCTGTTGAACCTGTGAGTCAGTGTGTTCATAGTGTGTGTGTGTGATACGTGGAGAGATTGAACTGTAATCTTAGAATCTTTGTTGACAGTATATGACTGTGACAAGTTTTATATCCCTGGAAGAATTAAATGCTGGAAACTGTTTTCTAATAGACGCTTGCCCATCTCCCTCTGTCCTAGCCAAGGACGTTGACATCTGAGCTATATATTACTGCAAGAACTACTCAGTTAAAATAACCTGTGAGTCCTTTCAGGTAATGAGTAGTGCTGAGTACTATGAAGATAACAATTACCACCCATCATCTCCCATATAATTTCACACCCTTGGTAGCTATACTCTACAAGTGAATTTGAACTGGGTGTCTATGCTAGCTAGGCTTCTTACCATTGCTTAATGTGATGAAGGATGATGTTTGTACTCACCAATTCTGAAACTAGAGTAAACTAGCAGTCATTAGTAATGGTGTTTGTTTGTTAAAAGATTACGTAATAGTCTAACCGGGGATTTAAGGTCAATAGCCACATGCACCTGAGTTGGAGGGTGTAGCCCAAGGACAAGGGTCAGGTACACAAACATTAATGGCTACTATTTCCCACCTTATCATTATGCACATAGTTATCATTATGCACATTAAGTAATCTACACTATGAAACTTCATTGTACCACTTCCTGTCTCCTCATTCCCAGACTTCCACCTAGATTATCATCATTAGCAGTCATAGGAAAGAGCCTGAAAATGCTTCCTATGAGGCAACCTGCTGTGTGCCATGACAAAGTAGTAAATCAGCAGTTTGCTGCTTGCTCAGGCTCGCCCCATGATGATAATCATCTCACTAGTAAATTGATGTAGGTCTTTGGGAGAAGAATAGCTGTGTATAGTGTAGGACTTGATGCTAACTAACTATATGACTTACTGTGGATGATGCAGATGGAGAAGAAGGAGGGGTGGGATTTGAGGTGCTCAGGGTGTGAGAAGTGGTGGAGCTTGAGAAAGTCTGGTCAGTGAAAATAGATGAGATGTCATCAGTTGAAGGTATGTTTGTGAGAGGTGGGACACTAGTGGGTGCTGTGGAAGTAGCTGAATCAGAAGTGCTATTGCCTGAAAAACAAGTGAATGCACATAATTTGATTCATTAGTAATGACCAAGTGTAAATGTCAACTCACCAATGATAAACTGAAACATCCTCAATGGCTGCATTGTTGGATTACCACTCGTCCTCAATGTACCACCACCTTGTGTATACTCAGCTGTGGTTAACAGATAACCAGGGCGACCACCATTACCAACATTTGTCTGTCTCATATTAGGACCACCTCGAAGGTCCACCACTCCATACCGATAACTTGAGTTGACCCCAAACTGGTTTTCAGCAGCCAGGTTCCGAGTGACACAACACTGTTCGTCTGCTGGACTTCCAGGCAGACAGTTGTCATCACCTGGCTCAGCTGTCACATTAAACTCAACAACAACTTGGTAGTTAGCTCCAATATCTTCCAACAGCAGAACAGTAGCTATCCTCACCCTCCCTCCAGTGGTGCTGCTGGTGTTCTGGTAGCAGAACCAATACCCTACAACTCTCCCACTGCAGGAGGAGGTGAATGGTGACATGGTGTAGATGTAGGTGACCCCCTCAGCTCCTCCTGTGGTCAAAGCACTGTAGTCCAGTGTGGGGGCTACACATTGGTCTGAGGGCACATTGAAGGAGGGCACTGCAAAGCGAAGGGAAATCCACATCCGCAGGAGACACAACCAGAGATATAATAGATGATGCAGGAGCACCATTATAATATGCGCTCCTGATCGATGACAATCTGCATAATTATTAACATGGCAATTTATAGGCCTACCTTGACATACACACAGCGCAAAAGAAGTGAATAAAATCAGCGGCAGCACTCGATGGGTTGGCAGCGTCATCTCTCTACTTACGTCGGCGTGAATATCTTAACACAGGAAGCCATGCATCATAACCAGCCCCACCTCCCGACGACATATCCTACGGCCCCATTTCAAGGCTTCCAGCTACAGGTTAGCCTGGGTTGATAAGCCCTTCTTTCACTCGAAGAGTCCTTGAAAACAGGTTTAACACAAAACACAGTGATACAAAACACGAAGATGAATGAGATGACCGGGACGATGAATTGTCACAGAGTATAAGTGAAACAGTCTTTATCCAACAAGATGAGGGTTGAATGTTCGTCCAAAGAAGTTACAGATTTCTTGTGCCCTCGTCAAACTCAGAGAAGGTATCCTCCTCCTCAGCTCCTCTGGAGAACTGCAAGCAGGAAGAACACACACACTCCAAATTAACCAAAACTAACAATAGCCTCAAACCAAAGGCCTGGGAACAAGACTAGAGTAACCTAGCAACATAACATGAGTAAGCAGTAGGATCATAATGAGCCTTGTCTCCAGACCTGGGAAGAATAGTCTGTAATCAGACAGGAACAAATGATGACATCATCAAATTGTGTCATCATGCACTCTTGGCTTACTATCAAATGCCCAAACATAACTCCAGCCACTTCTAGAGGAGCCACTCAAAGTCCACTGCACATGGACATATTTTTGAGAGAGATTATGGTAACAAACAATTTTCACCTCTGCAACAGCATGTGCAGGGTGCGGAAGGAGGCACACAGGTTGAGTGCTGTGATGTAACTCATGTGAGGCATTGTCAGCAACATCGGCAGCACCTTGTGTGGTAGAGGGGGGAGGGTAGAGAAGGGAGGGTAGAAGGGTGTTAGAGGAGGGAGGGTAGGAGAGTGATAGAGAAGAGAAGGTTGGAAAATCCAAGAACATTATTTTGGGAACAACATATTGTAGCTCAAAGTCAGGTTTCTGTTCAAGATTCAGATTTTTCCTCCAAAGCTACATGACAAATCTGGAAAAAAATCTTGGCTACAATGGACGGGTAACATCCACAACTTGGAGATAATTAAAACACTAGAACCAAATGATGAATTATTCTCTGGTTGGGCAAGAAATCACCTTTCATTGCAACACAAGTACTCACTCTCTTGCTCAAGACATGAGAAAGATGGAGCTCACAGTGCACACTTACATGTTGAGCCTCCTCCTGCAGACTCCCAGGAACAGAGATCCCATGACCCTTCCTCCTCTCCCTCTCCACCAGCCCAGCAAGAAGGGAGGCAGTGTTGGCTGACAAACAGGAAACAACACCCCGTAGGTTACGCACACTGGACACTACCTTAGTTCTATCATGTAGAGATAGCTACCTTGAGATTGGCTAAAGAGGACGGTGACTCTGGAGGCAATCAGTCGAGCTAGAGCACACTCAAGATAATGGCCAGGTTTTGCTCTGTGTGTGCATGTGCGTGTGAAAGTGGGGAGGGGGAAGTGGGTGTGCACATGCATGTGAATGAATGTATGTATACATTAAGATGAGACTGGAGACGCGTACGTTGTCTTTCTCCTGCCCTCTCTCACTGGATCTTCTTCAATGATGAGGCACACACGATCAAACAGCCCTTTCAGATCACTCAGCTTAGCAAGCACCTTGCTACCAGCAGAGGCTGTCACAAACTCTGCACACAAGTGAGGTGAGTAAAGAGGGAGGTACAATCACTCAGATGACAGAAATACTAAGGATAAAGTAAAACAATATATGTACACTCCATGTGCACTGTTCTGAAAACCAGACAAAATGGCTCATTCCTCCTCCCTCATCTTGAACTGAGAATGAGGTTAAAGAACTTAGAGAGGGGAGAAGTACAAGTGTGTTCACCAGCAACCCAAGAAGTACTGTCGATGCCCCAGACCTGATAAACATTAGTTGCTATGGCCTCACCAGAGTGTAGTTTTCTTTCCACCACCATTCTGTTGCTGACAATGTAGCCACCGTGGCTGAGAGAACAGAGAGTCACCTGAAGATTGTGCTTGTACCTCAGAGTAGAGGCAATCTAGGTAGGGAAGAATGGAGGATGTGAGTCATGCAGCTCTTGTAAGGTAGGGAGCAGGCGAGGCAATATTGTACTTTGGTAGAGTTGACCTAGTACATGTAAATTTCTCTAATCTAGTGGTACACTAGACCATTAGCTCACCTGTGAGTATGTGACTTCTCTGGAACTAACCAGAATCGTCCCAGGTGGAGAGGATTCAGATGTCCCACCAGCGACATAAGGGGAGGGGCCACACATCCCACCAGCGACATGAGGGGAGGAGTCAGATGTCCCACCAGCGACATTAGGGGAGGGGTTAGAAATCCCACAAGTGGCATGAGGGGAGGGGCCAGACATTCCACCAGTGACATAAGGGGACGGGCCAGACATCCCACAAGTGGCATGAGGGGAGGGGCCAGACATTCCACCAGTGACATAAGGGGACGGGCCAGACATCCCACAAGTGGCATGAGGGGAGGGGTCAGACATCCCACCAGTGACATAAGGGGACGGGCCGGACATCCCACAAGTAGCATGAGGGGAGGGGCCAGGAGCAATCATATTTGTAGTTCTAATACTGGGAGGATTGGGTTGAACAAAGGGGGGCGTGTCTACTGAGCCTGCAATTCCCAGTGATTTGAAGGTTTGGTTTGAGTCTCCAGCTTTGGCTGAACAACTGGCGGTCTTCTGACACATCTGTCTCTCACATGGCTGTGGGTCTGAAGGTACTTGTTCCTCTCCTCTAGTATTGCAGTCATGAGGCCCACCACCTTCCTCATCAGGAGTGTCCAGGTCACTGAAACAGTCGACCCTAAGGTCAAAGTTCTCCTCCAGCTCCTGCTGTGTGAGGATACCTCCCAGGTCATCATCTGTGGTCAGGTGGGAGATATTTGGCTGTATTGGGCTCTCCCCCTCCTCCCCCTCCTCTCTTCCGTTGCTGCTACTGCCACTGTCTATCCACTCCTCCATCCCCAGAGAAAAGCAACTGGGAGTGCTGTGTACATTGATGTTAGCCTGTGTGTGTGTGTGTGTGTGTGTGTGTGTGTGTGTGTGTGTGTGTGTGTGTGTGTGTGTGTGTGTGTGTGTGTGTGTGTGTGTGTGTGTGTGTGTGTGTGTGTGTGTGTGTGTGTGTGTGTGTGTGTGTGTGTGTACATGCCGAGAGGAGAACACAGTCTAAAATCCAACAGTTCAAAATCAGTTCCTTTCAGAGCAGACTCACCAAGAGACTTGGGCTGATAATGACATCATCAGCCAGCATATTCTGAGGGACTGTCCCTTTCTCCCTCTCATTCACAGCTGTGTGGTCGAGAAGGGAGCCAGGTGACCGACTGAACTTCATTCTCTTCCCAGCAGAACTGCCACAAACAGCAGGAGGATCATCCCCCTGAGGTTCACTTCCCTCCATGTCCGACTCGGATAGGAAACCAGGTTTCCGTTTCCACAAGGACACACGGTCCCATGATGGCTCACTCCGACACCCCACGTCCTCTGTGGTCTGAGAATCAGGTAATTCTTCCTCTTCCTCACCATAACAGAGATGCACCTCCTCAGCTTCACTGCAGCTACTAGCAGTTGTCTCAGCCAAACATCCCTCCCTCTCAGCAACCTCACACACCGAATCTGACAAAAGACGAGGTTTCTTGGACCTGGACTTTCTGGCACTTGGAGACACGTTGAATCCAGCTTTATTGATGTAGTGGTTCAACAGTCTGTGTCGCTGGCTAAACACCATTCTATACTGGTTTCCCATCCTCCTCTGCTGACCAGCAAACAACGTGTCCGGGCTCATGAGGGATCTACGATAGACGTCCCCCATGGAGCCAGGTGGGTGGGTACCCCTTGTGGCACCGGCAGGACGCTGGGTAGGTGATATTTGGGTCAACATTGAAGCATCGTTTATAAAGCTGTCCTCAAAATCATAGCAATTTGAGTCCTCTTTGATGTCCTCGTCAGCTGAGGCCTCACAATGCCCATCGGAGGACAACTCAGCCTCATCTTCCACAAACCCATGCACTGAAATTGCTTGTCCACCTCTCTTCTCCTTCTGCTCCCAACCTGGAGACTTGTTCAGAGTTTTAGCAGAAAATGTGACAGTTTGTCTTCTCACTCTTCTCAGAAGTGGAGCCTGAAATTCATCATCACTTGATTCTGAATCAACGCACACAACCTTTCCCACCCCACGTTTGGGGGCAGGGTATTTCCGTCTTGCTGGATTCTCCATCCCAGAGCCTATCTGTGTATCTGAGGCCTCATCTGACAGGTTTATGACAGTGGTTTTGTTTTCTTTGCTATGTGGGGAGACAGAGGAACAAGAGGCGCCAGTGGGGCTGCGTAGAAACTCGACTCCATTCCGTTGTTTCTTATGTCCTCTACCATGGGCGAGGAGAAAGCTGTCCTCAAGGTAGGAGGAGGTACTCACAGACTCAGAAGGTGCACTGTGGCAGTCTCGAGTCTCTGTCTTGGGAGTAACTGGCTGACAGCCTTCTGGTTCATCTTCTCCTTCAAGGTCAGACTCTGCTATCGCAGTAATCATTTCTTCATCCAGATCCACACAGTTGTCCACCATTGCTGCTTGAGGTGCAGTATCTTGATTTTTTAGGACTGGTGAAGTTGATTTACAAGCTCCTCTTTCAAGTTGAGGATTAAAATCCATCTTTGACAGTCGTTTATTCGGCTGTTCTTGTGTATATGCCGGAGGGTTAGTATTGGGGCCATGCTGAAAGCTGAGGCTGAAAACATCAAACAGGGCGGTGGAGGAAAGATCACTAAAAAGGTCAATGCTCTCTGTGCTCTTCAGTGGTGAGTTCACAGCTGGTATGGGAGTAACTGGGGGCGTAGCATGGGTGACAGGGGGCGTGGGGCTAGGTAGTGGTCTGACAGGGGGCATGGGGCTGGGTAGTGGTCTGACAGGGGGTGTGGCATGGGTAACAGGGGGCATGGCATGGATAAAAGAGGGCGGAGCATGGGTTGACGGTGGTCTTGTTTTCCTTGAACTGGGAGGCAATTTTGGAGTTGCAAAACAAAACTCAGTTCCACCTTTCTCTCCTTCCCTCTTTGAAGCAGGAGTGACCCTGGGAGTTGAAATCTGGGAGGGTTCAAGTTCATCGAGCCAGTCCAATGAGTCCACAGAGGGAGCCTTGGGTATCACGTGCTGAGAGTCTGTGAGGAGACCCCTGTCATTAGGGTCTAAATTAGCCGCCCCATCTTCACCTGATGGTGAGTCTGGTACCTCCAGTAGGTTACCCTCAGGAGGTAGCTCTTCCTCTCCAACCATTATCACAGCATCTCCCTCATTCACACCCCCATCCACTTCCTCACTATCAACCATTATCACATTGTCTCTCTCGCTCGCACCCCTGTCCTCTCCCTTACCAGAGTTGCTGTCTCCCTCATCCACTGACACCACTGCCGTCTTACTAACAGATGTACGCTTACTAGAGGAGGGCCGAAAGTCTTCATCTTCACTGGAGTCTTCAAAAATCCTCTGCCTCTTGCGAGTTTTGTTTTTCTTGCGCATGCAACCATCATCTTTTTCCTGTCCCTCAGAAACTCCCTCAGGGGACCCTCTCCTCCCTCTCCAATCCGTCTTAACGTCTTCCAGATTGAGGAACGTTTCCATCTCCAGTTCATAGCTGTGTCCCATCCCCTCACTAGTCTGGCAGAGATCCATGAACTCAAGTGAAGACGTGAGCTGCCTACTCCGGAGCGAATCACTGACAATCTTGTGCGATACTGGTGCTGTCTGCCATTGTACCCACCTACTGAGGCTCAGAGAACATCCACTTTGAGATACACTTGAATTCATGGAGGAGTTGACACCAAAAGAAACGTTGTGTGAAGAAGGTGAAGTTTCCTTCCCATGTTTCGGGTTTAGTTTAGCAATGCTCATGAGGGAGGGTGGTTGTGACACACAGTGGTCCACGGCTCGTTCAATTGCCTTGGAGTCACGGTCTGACAGTGCAAAGTTCTTGCTCCAATAGTCCAGCTCACTGTCTGTGAGATACACTCCCTTAGGATCCTTCTTTGTGGGGCCAAAACTCAGCCTCGACTGTCCTCCCCGTCCCTTCACTGCTCTCCCCGACTTTCCAGCTTTTGGGTCAACATATGCATCAATACTCATGTGCATCTTGTGGACCTCAGGGTGAATGTGCCTTGGTACCATTCTGAGTGCAGCTTGGTAAAACTGCAGCGACTTACACCCATCCCTGATTGCACGATGGATGCTTGTTTTGTTCGACTGGCTCTTCAAATAGATCTGATCCTCTTTGCCCTCAGCAACAATGACCACAATCCGACCGCTCCTCTTCCTCCCCGTCCTCCCCATCCGCTGCACCAGCCTGATGGGACTCTTGTGTGCATCAAAGCAGACAATGAGGTCAACCTCTCCGATGTCCAGTCCCTCCTCTCCAACACACGTGGCCACCAAGGTGTTGTAGCCTCCCTGACGGAAGTTGCGCACCACCTGAAGGTGAGAGAGAAGAACAACTATAACAGTGACAACTTGGAGTGCAGTGAAGGTCTTCAGGCTTGGACCAGTTGAACTTTGCTGTTGTTACTCTGAAAGACCTTTCATTCACATTAACCACCAAACACATCCCCCTCCTCTCCTCCCCTCTCTCACATGCACTGTGAGAAGGAGAAGAGCAGCAGAATTTCTCCATGGTCCAGAAAAGCACTACAGCAGAACTAGTACAGTCACAACAGTTTTTCTTGTTCATTTATCTTGGAGTGCAGTGAAGGTACTCAGGCTAGGACCAATTGAACTTTTGATACTCGTGCTATTAAAGAGCTCTCATGCAGATTAGCCACCGAAAACCTCCTTCTCCTCTCCTCCCCCCTCTTACATGCACTGTGAGGGAGAAAAACAGCAGCAGTCACCAGAGAGCAATAAAAAGCTGAACCTCTCTTAAAGGACGGCCCAGGCATCAGATCAAGGCCTAAACACTACCTCCTGAATACTTGCTTCAATCAGGCTTCTTTGTTCAACTGCTAGCCTTGTTCCCAGGCCGTGTACAAAAAACTTGGCCTGGGAATGAGACTAGATGTCTGCAGATAATTGTAAAGTACAAGCATTGCATATATACTGTATCCATGGCAATACCACACCATTGTATACTGTATCCATGGCAACACCACACCTCTGTCTGCTCCTTCTGTGTGAGTCCCTTGCTGGAGGACTTGCCGCTGTGGCCGACAAAGCTCATCACCCGGACGAGGGGTGCATGTTGAGACAACATGTCTGCTATCTCCTGCACACTCTCACGATACTGGGAGAAAATCATCACTCGTGTGTTCACCGATCCCCCGGGAGTGCAAGCAGAAGAAGTCGACTGCTCGCAAAGTTTTCTAAAGTGTCCCACAACCACCTCCTCAAGTTTGATCAACTTTGGATGACTGTAAAAGAAGAGTCCGCTGCTCCTCTCACCCCCAGGGCTGCGTCGCGGAGTCCTCCTACCTGGGCTGTCAGGGACACTTCCCTGGCCAAGTTTCTCCTGCAGGTTTCGCATGATTCTTCCAATCTCGGGGCTTCTCATAACCTCCATCTTGGCTCGCGACTGTCCCCCTCCTGCGCTGAAGGTTTGGGTCAGGAACTGGTGGAAGGAGCGCATGCCGTGCTGCAGCAGGAGTTCGTAGGCGTGGTAGAGACTGATGGCAAGAGCAAAGTCTCCTTCAATCACACCCACCTAAAGAGAGAAGATAAAAATTTTCCCTCGTACTACCAGCTGCCATGCCACAAAGGAGCATGCGTTAAGACACTGCCTCCTCCTCTCTTACATGCACTCTGGCTGCCCCCTGAGGAGGGTTCATTCGGTACTGGTCCCTCGCCTGTAAGATCTGGTACTTGCTGATGCGGTCCGCATTAGAGTGGTAGAGGAGGCCTAGCCGAGCCAGCCGACTCACCACACCAGACAGAACCTGAGGAAGACAAAGATGAGTACCACTCCCTCCCCCTCCACAATACTCCCTCCCCACCCCAATACTCCCCCTCCCTCCCCACCCCACCCACAATATTCCCCCTCCCTCCCCACCCCACCCACAATACTCCCCCTCCCTCCCCACCCGGTTCCGTAAAATTTCTCACTCTTTGAACTTTTTCTCCCTCTATGATGGGGAAAAAGAGTGTAGGGGGTACACTCTCTTTCCCCATCTTATTACAATGGGAAAAAAGAGTGTGGGGTACACTTTCAAATTTCCACCGTACTGAAGGGGAAAAAGAGTGTAGTTCACTCTTTCTCTCCATCTGTAAGGTGGGGAAAAAGAGTGAGGGGTACACTGTTTTTCCCCATCTGTAAGGTGGGGAAAAAGAGTGAGGGGTACACTGTTTTTCCCCATCTGTAAGGTGGGGAGAAAGAGTGGGAGGGTACACTGTTTTTCCCCATCTGTAAGGTGGGGAAAAAGAGTGTGGGGATTCACTCGAGCAGCTACATTTTGAAAATCTAGTATCTGATGGCGAAATCCAAGGCACAAGGTGGCTCCTTCTCTCGTGTAGTTGTTTCGCCATCACTTTTGGCTCAGATCATAATCGCAAGCCTAAGCGTCGATTTCTGTTGGGATTGGGCGAACCATTCGTGGGACATCAGTGACAGTGAGGACGACAAAAAGGATTTCTTGATGGCGTCTCAAATGGCCGAAAAGGAACTTACCCAGTTGAAATCACAACCATCAGATCGGTGGGGGTCCCCTAAATCATCTGCTAAACTCGATCTACTTTGTAAAGACAGCATCCCAAAGAGCACTCAGAAGCAAACAGACTGGTCTCTCTCTGTGTGGTCTCAGTGGTCGTGCTGTCGCTCCAAGAATCTTGTCAAGGCTGATGAATGTGTGCACGAGCTCAAACAAGAATTTACGGCCATGACTGAAGAAGCTTTATTGTTCTGGCTTCCGAAATTTGTTGCGGAAATTAGGAAGAGCGATGGGAGTCTCTATCCGCCGAACAGTGTGTATCAAATCTGCTGTGGGCTGAGCAGGGCTCAAAAATCAGCCAACCGGGTGGATATCGACATGTTTAACAGCCCCAAGTTCACTCAGTTCCGAGATACTTGAGATGCTTGTATGAAAAATCTGAAAGCAACTGGTCAGTTCACAGTTCAGCAGGCTGAGACGATCACTGAAGAGATTGAAGATCTTCTGTGGAATAAAGCTCTCTTTTAGGAGAATCTACCCCTCAGTGCTTGCTTGATACGGTTGTGTTTTACTTGGGGCTCTACTTCACCTTACGAAGTGGTCTAGAGCACAGACGTCTGCGCCACTCTCCTTCACAGTTGGAGTTGTATGAACCACCCAGAGGAGTTGCATACCTGAAGTATCAAGAAGATGTCTCCAAGACCAATCAGGGCGGACTAAAGCACCGCAAGAAGGAGCCAAAGGTGGTGATTCAATACACTAATACTGCTGACCCTAGGAAGTGCATTGTTAGACTGTACAAGCTCTGAACGAGAAATGTCCTCCAGACAGGCCCGATAATGCCTTCTACCTCAAGCCTTTGAGTAAACCAGCTGGTGACATCTGGTTTTCTGGTTTTTTCTTGCTTACGGTGACAAGCCTGAAAGTATAATACTGGACCAGACAAAGCTTCGTTCTCATCTGGAGGCATGTCTGCTCAAGCAGCAGTTTACACCCCGCACACTATCAAAAAGACACAACGTACATGATCACAAACACTTTCTATTAACTTGGACTAATTTCACCTTGCATTTTTGTATTTACAATTATTGTTTTTCTGTTCTGCTCGGGCAATCAAAGAAGGAGGTTTACACTAGTGCCTATGAAGGAAACAAGCCAGTCATTGCTCTCATTTTCTTTGGAAACAGTGTACCCCTCACTCTTTTTCCCCACCTTACAGATGGGGAAAAACAGTGTACCCCCTCACTCTTTCTCCCCACCTTACAGATGGGGAAAAACAGTGTACCCCCTCACTCTTTCTCCCCACCTTACAGATGGGGAAAAACAGTGTACCCCTCACTCTTTTTCCCCACCTTACAGATGGAGAGAAAGAGTGAACTACACTCTTTTTCCCCTTCAGTACGGTGGAAATTTGAAAGTGTACCCCACACTCTTTTTTCCCATTGTAATAAGATGGGGAAAAAGAGTGTACCCCCTACACTCTTTTTCCCCATCATAGAGGGAGAAAAAGTTCAAAGAGTGAAAGTTTATCCCTACCCCCCCACCCCCAATACTCTCTCTCCCTCCCCACCCCACCCCCAATACTCCCCCTCCCTCCCCACCCACAATACTCTCTCCATGTGCACCTTGAGAAAGGCAGTTTTAACCTCCAAGATCTCCCCCTGGAAGGGCACCACAAACTTCTCCACCTGCCGCTCATGGACGTAGCGCTGGATATCAAATGAGTCCTCCGATCGCAGCTCAATCTGACTAATCTGAAGGTTTGTTACGACCTGCTGCACAGCCTGGGGACAAGAGGAATGACACGTGAAGGACAATCATTGAGGGACTCTTACAGGCTCACCTTCAGGTCATTCCCTGGTGTCGCACTGAGGGCAAGCACCCTGAACCGACTTCCAGCACTGGAGAGCTCCTTCACCACCTGCAAGTAACACGATGGTCACAGTGGGGTGACAACACAGAGGAGGCAACTTAAGAAACCTTTTGTCTAACTAAGAACATGTTTGGTGTTATGAGGAAAAGTAGAGGAAAGTGAAAAGCCAGCAGTCGCTGGGAATCAAACCCAGGACTCTCGGCCTGAGTTCTACCACTGAGCTAAGACCACCGATGTCTGGTGCATGAATGGTCACTTTCCTCTATACTTATTTCATACCAATAAACACGAGATTTTCAACTGAGGAAATAAATTTTACGCTAAACCATCTCCGAGTCGAGGGTGGGTCCCTGTGATTACCTGGCAGTAAGCATGGTTTCCCAGTGCCTTGTGTGCCTCGTCGAACACCACACAACAGACATCCTCCGCAGGGCAGGCCCCCCGTGCAAGATCATTCTGCATCACTTGTGGTGTGAGGAAGAAGACACGTCGAGAGCGCCACTGCTGGTTGCGATCTCGAGGGGGGAGATTGCCTGTGTGTGTGTGAATGAAATGAAGGATGTGGGGGAGGGGTGACAGGAGGAAGGGAGTACGGTATGTGTCATTCTCGGTCTCAAGGGCATCCTACCTACCAGTCATCTCCGCAGCATCGCTCTGAGGAATCCCCATCACATTATAGCAAGCTTCTATCTGCTGGGTGACAAGAGGTTTCGTGGGAGCAAGGAATACAATCTTCCCACTGGGATACCAGCGGTAAAAGTTATACATGACCACAGCTGCAATAAACGTCTTTCCCAGGCCAGTAGGGAGACAGACGAGAACATTACGGAAGAGAGCTTTTTGGACGATGTTGAACTGATAGTCTCGAACAGGGTAGTTAGTTGGGTAGACCCATAGCTGCCCGGCATCCACATCAAAGCCGGGAATGTCCTCTATGATTGATGCATTGAGAGAGGGTGGTCTACTTGGTCCTGCTTCATTGGGATGGTCACACACTTTCACAAGTTCGTCTGCAACATCATCCTGAAAGAATTCATCAAACTGGTCAAAGTCATCGAAAGTGTACACCTCCCCCTTGCCACTAGTGCTAGAGACACACGTCCTTCCAATGTTGGTAGAGGAGGAGGAGGAGGAGGGCTTGGTGCTGGATTTCCCACCCCATGCACGAAACAGTGTACACTGTTTGGACATGCTTCGAAATGTCTCATCCAATCCTAGTTCCTCCACGAATCATCTTGCATGGCGAAAGGTGAGTCGTAGAGGCCTCTTGATGGTCTCACACAGTCTCGCTCGTCTGCTACATAGCAACTTGCAGCAAACATTCTATTTAATGCACATTTTTGTGCCTCGTTCCAAGATTTTTAGCTTGGGATGGAAGCTGGAAAATGGGAGGGGCTGAGTCCAAATGATGTGGACGGGGTCTGACTTGCAAAATTGATCGATTCCCAGGCCTCCCTCCAGTTCTCACAGGAAGTGACCAAAAATGGAAGCAGTCAAGTTGGCATTCAGCAACATTCAGCTACATCATAAAACACCTATTATGTCCACACACAGGTCCTACAAGAAAACTAAGACTATCATTCATTCCTGCACACAAGTCAAGAGTTCAGTCTCCGTCACTGAAACTTGAGCCCGGCAATGGAAGCCTCCAGAGACTTGCAATCCCAGATTACAAGACGGCCGTCCCCACCAGTGGTGGAGAACTTGGTGACACTGTCTCGTGTGCCAGAGTGGAGGGCAATCTGGGTGATGGCGTTCTGGTGGGTCGAGTCGATGGTTACGTCCTCTTTCCCCTCCCGAGCACGCTTATCAAGACCCTTGAACTTATCCATTGCACTGTTTTGTGTGTGTGTGTGTGTGTGTGTGTGTGTGTGTGCGTGTGTGTGTGTGTGTGTGTGTGTGTGTGTGTGTGTGTGTGTGTGTGTGTGTGTGTGTGTGTGTGTGTGTGTGTGTGTGTGCAAACGTAAGGAGGGATAAAAATAGCCCTTTCAAATAATGCACACCACACCAAGTGCACATTACAGTCTCACCTGACGTATCCAGCGGCCTTCTTCTCCATCTGGTCTAGCTTATTGATGTAGGTCAGCTTGCCAGCATCGTCATGGCTCCAGAGGACAGGGTAGCAGTCGTAGCCGGCTGCCACCAGGCTGTTTTCTGTCACCCACAGGCAGGCCAGGTAGGGCAAATACTGGTGTTTCACCACCGTCGTTCTGAGTCGTGGTACAAGAAGCAATAGCAGTGGACAAATGGACATGGGGGAAATAACCAACCTACATTGCAAAGAACATTGGCACTCACTGTTCGTTGGCTTGATTAACGACAGAGATGCTGGCGTCATGTCCGACCCACGCTAGCTTGTTCCCCGAGGGAGAGAAGGAGACTGAATGGACCCAGCCACCTAGCACAGGAGAACAACACACCTTGCAGTCAGTTATGCTTGGTAGCATTGCACACATGCTCATTTCCTCTTAGCCTGAATATGAGGCTGAGGGGATGGAGAGGGGTACCTACCTCCTCCATTGGAGAACTCGGCCATGCAGGCACCAAAGTTCATCTTCTTCCCCCAGCATGTTGACCCCGGCTTTTCCTCAATCTCCTTCACATACGCAGAAAACACTCTGCCAATATAGTAAGATGACATGCCGTATGATGAGGCTGTTTTCATTTAACAATTCTTGTGCTCGGTGTACCTGGCCTTGAAGCCACAGGTGCCAATAGCAATGAGGTAGTTGTTGGGATGCCAGTCAATGCTGAGGATAGTGGAGCGTACAGGCTTCTTGATATGTTTGCTTACCCACCTGGGGGGGGGGGGGGGGGAGGAGGGGGAGGGAGGGAGGGAGGGAGGGAGGGAGGGATAGATAGAATGAAAAGGGGACAAAGCAATGAGACAGGTAGTCTTGGAACCAGACCCTCGCACGCGGAGGAGGAGGAGGGTCTGGTAAACTTGCATACATACAAATTTGAAGTCCGCGGAATTTCGGCGGAATGAATCTGATTGGTTGATGACTGTGTAATTACATTTCTGCCCACGAAGGCACGTGTTCGTGTAATAACAACATGGCGAATTTGATTGACGGACCAGTGATTGATACAAGAATCGAAGCGACCATCGTTCAACAAGCTTAGATATTCTCCAGCGAATCTCGAGCAGCTGGAAAGCTGTTATGAAAGGGATAGAAGTCTTCGGTTTCACTACCCGAGCAGTGGAACTGTGAAAGTCCCTCTGCTACGGTAGTCTACGTTCATCGGCGAATTTTGGCGCATGGAAGTCACGGAGGCAGACGTAAGCCCATCGTAGTTATTGTAAGCCCCCTGGAGGCGCTCGTGCTTGATGTAGCCGAGGCATTCACGGCAATGGACACAAGTCGCGCAAATTTCGTTAGCCAACACCACAGTTCTGGGCTGCCCTGCTATTCGCTGTTTAAATTGCCTGCCAAAAGTAGCAGTGGCGCTCTCCAAGGTACTATCAAACGGTCGCTTCGTTACTAGTATCTTCACTGGCAGTGACAGTCTACAGTAGCTAATTGAGCACATGCATATTTTCACCCAATCAACACCTTCAATTATTGCTTAGGAAGCCTGTGAGGAGGCCATATCCCATAAAGAGTTTATGTATGCAAGTTTACCAGACCCTCCTCCTCCTCCGCGTGCGAGGGTCTGGTTCCGAGACTATGAGACAGGCTGGTGGGCTCCAAGATCTTTACCAATCATTTTCTTTCTCAAAGTAGCAGATGGAGATGAGGCGAGCACCACTGCCTACAGCAAACTTGTTTTCTGCAAATAACAACGAATATTACCATATTAGGCAATTCTTAAAAGATATCTCAACAATATCCAGTTTGTGTACCCACCCAGCGGAGACCATCTGACGACCGTTGCTGCTCGGTTGATCCTCAGAATCACAAGTGATGGCTTCCACTCCTTCCCAGTGAATGTCCACACATAAGCATTACGATCCTAAACAAACGGAGCACAGTAGCTAGATATTTGGTGTTCAACATGAACTGTTTGTTAGTGCACACTTACTGCAGCACAGGTGACAAGACGATCGCTCTTGGGTGCCCAATCCATCCCAGTCACCCTCTGCCCATGCTAAAGAGGAACAAGAGAATACGTACATTAAAAAGCAGATAAGGCTGGTACATGAACGGTTTGAGGGAGAGGGAGAGGAGGTGGGTGAGTTCTGGGGAGGCTGATGCAAACTATAGCGGTTGACTCAACCACAATAAACTGTGTGTGTATAAGCTCACCTCTTTCAGGACGTGCTCCACCTCCCACTTGCTTCCCTTCTTAGCGTAGATGCGGACCTCGCTGTTGTTGGGAGACATGGCAAACTCTGGTGAGGGATAGAGACAATGGATGATAATTGCTCAGGAGAAGAGGGGAGGTAAAAATCAGGTTAGGGGAAGTAGAGATGATCACTCAGGGAATGAAGGGGGTATAAACGTGTGCTTTAGAGGTAGAGAGAATTGCTAAGAACAGGGGAAGTAGAGATAGGTGCTTGGGGAAGGAGGGGGTTAAAAATGTGTGTTAGGTAAGGATAATCGCTCGGGATGGGGGCGGGGGGTGGTGAGGGTGATAAATTCTTGGTGAAACGTGGGGAAGTGATTAGTGCTTGGGAAGAGGGTAGGATTGCGCTGAAAGGAGGAGATGTAAAAATCTAAGAAGACGATTCTCTCACTTGTTCTGTCTCCATTCCAGCAGTGGCAGGTGACCGGCCCCACAACCAACTCGTGAACCTCAGGCATAATGGAGCCTCACACACACAGTAGCAGTAGTAGAAGACTTGTAGCCACAGTATCTAGCTCGAACGTTCTTTCTTGATTCCGACCGCGGACTCTGGTCAGTCTACACGGTCTCGATTCTCCTTCCAAGTGGCTGAATTCTGACTAACACGGGTAGCCAGACAAGATCGTCCCCACTGCAAAATTGCCTAATATGGCAATCCGACCGAAATTCTAATTTCTCGTGCACACCACGTGCGGTAGAAAAAATTTAAAATTTGATACGCGATACGAACATGGCTGCGGGATCGCCACTTTTCATTCCGGCAGAGAAAGTGCGGGAGCTAGTTACCATGCGGGAGGTGATCGAGGTAGTAGGCCGTTCGATGCAGTGGTTCTCTGCCGGTGAGGTCGAAGGGGGCGTGGTTCAACCCCTGCGGACTGTCGTCCACGTGCCCGACCATGATGGGTAAGAAGGCGGGGCTTATCAGGTTACCATACCTGCTTGCATGCATGAACTACTTATTACCTGGCTCCCTATTGGTAGGTATCTGCTTGTGAAGCCAGCGTACTCTCGCCAATCTAACAGTCTGGGGACTAAGCTTGTGACAATATACGCTGGCAATGCAGAAAGAGACCTCCCCACTCATGATGCCATTGTGCTCGTCTTTAACCCTGCCACTGGTATCCTGCAAGCTGTAAGCCGACAAACAGGTCACACACTATATTACTACTGAAAATGCTCTAATAGCTGCTGTTCTTTGACTTATTTTTGATAGCCGTATGCAAAAATTGGGAGAAAAACTGTTTGAGAATAAGGCTAATGCTCAATGTGTTAGTCATCGTATTTGCATAAAATGCACACGCTGATTTTCTCATTCACAAATTGCCAATCACTTGAGTATCCTTCACTCTCTCTCCCGCAGTTGGTGGATGGCGTAGTTCTCACAGACATGAGAACAGCAGCCGCATCAGCCTGTGCTGTCAAGGCAGGTTCAATGAACCTCCCCCTCTCCACTCCCTCCCCACCTCTCTTTTCCCAGAAATTCTCTTATCGTCAGATCTGCACACATACACTTCACACACACACACGCTGCAGGCATTGGTGACACAGTCTCCCTCTGTCGTCTGTATTGTGGGCACTGGACTGCAGGCTAGAGGTCACGCAGAGGCATTCAGAGTACACTACCCCTCAGCAGAGGTAAGTAGCAGCTCTTGAAGACATTGGGGCCCACTGCTACTACATCCCAAACGAACTCTTCGCATTGTACTTAAGTATTATTCTTTTTATGTTCATAAAAAACACATGCATAATGCCAAAGTGTGGGTTCAACTACACTACATGCACTTCTTGGTCCTTCACATCTTGTATTTCAAGGAGAAAGTCTAGCTAGCACTGTAAGTCCATGAGACATACCGCTGTGTGTCTAGTACCATCATCTCCTCATCTTGAATCTGTGGATCCAGGTGCGTGTGTGGGGCCGCTCTCGTGCAAACGCTGAAAAGTGTGTTCATGATATTGGGGGGAATGCAGTTGTCTATGACTCGCTGAGTGATGCAGTGAAGGACGCTGATATCATCGCCACCGTTACCTTAGCAACAGAACCTGTTCTCTTTGGAAAATGGCTGAAGCCTGGAGCAGTCGTCTGCTGTGAGTCAAGTTGTCTAGACATCAATCTAGTATGAGTTTTGGTTGCTAAGCAACAGATCAACAGATGCTCTAAGTGGTATCCCCTGCCTTCCCTGCAGGTGTGGGTGCGTGTCGTCCCACCTGGCGAGAGTTGGATGATGACCTCATGCACAGTGCAGTGGTGGTGGTGGACAGCAGAGAGGCTGCGGGGAAAGAGTCTGGAGATATTATCCTCTCAGGGGTATGCACTAGCAAGTGTGGGAGAAAGGGAGGTTGGGGGGGGGTACAAAAAATGAGTATGGTGACGTCCAGCTGTGGGTAGACTTTGCCGTAATGTGGTTTATCCATTGTCTTTAGTTGTTGGTAGAGTTTTATTATTTATTTGTGATCCTAAACTGTTTGTTCCCTATAGGCGGAGGTGTTTGGTGAGATTGGTGAGGTGCTAGCAGGCAAGAAGACTCTTCCCAAAGTGCCAGACTGTGGGAAGAATTTCATCATCTTTAAATCATTAGGTAGGCAGCTTTGATGAGCCGACATACCATAACAACATCATACCACATGTGATAAACCTTGGGAGAGAGAAAACAGCTGGAGTTGGCTACATGGAGCATCTAACCTGTGCTGCTTAAACAGGCTTGTTTCCGCTCCTCTGCCATGGGTCCAGTGGCTCAGTGGTAAGAGCATCTGACTAATGTTTGGAATGTCCCCAGGCTCAACAATACCCAGCTGGACCCCAGCAGATCTCTCTCTAGCTCTCTCAGAATGTTACCCCATCATAGCACATCATAATGACATCACTTCCTTTGCAGGTCTTGCAGTGGAGGATGTGGTGAGTGCTGGACTGGTGTACGACAGATACATGGAGCAACAAAAATCACAGAAATAGTCCTGTGTGTGCAAACACTCTGAGATCAACTATGTGTGTACATAAAACAACTATGTAAACAAGTGTGGGGTGTTAACCCTCAGTTTTGAACATGGACTGTTTTTATGCATCAAACAATTTTGCACTGTTTACTCATATTACATTGTGTGGATTTTGAGGCTTACTTGGTGTATGTACCAAATCTTGTACAGTGGTTGAGGTTAGCTAGACAATCATGTTCATGTACCAAGTAGCTACCATTTTCTTACAGGTGTGTTTTTGTATTAATTTTCACAGTACAGATTGTGCACAGTATGAAAACTTCATTCATTCATAACAAGAACATGATGAATACAGCAAATGTTCAATTTGATGTTACTGGGTGTTGTGCATGGAGGGGCCAGTTCTAGCGGAGGTTTGGGGGTCTGTCCTGGAGCGTTCCTTGAGGTTGCCCGCCTCTCTTTTCAGTACATGGAGCAGAGACTGGGAGCTCTCCAGAATCTGCAGAAGTCACAGGAACAGAGAGCATTGCAGTAGGTAGCATACATGAGTACTAGTGGAAACATAGTTGAAACAGTTCATGAGGACAATAACGTTTTGGTCCAAGCTGGACTGTCCACAAATGCCTCATAGGATCTTTGGAACACAATCATTGAACCAAGCATTTCTAACCTTCTTATAAGCGCCCTCAGTCTCAGCAATGGTTTTGTCAAAATCGTTTCTCATGGCAATCTTCCTGGCCAGACTTTCATTCACCTGCGGTCAGGAGTTGATGAACACAATTTCATACTCCTTTCATTGTGTATGTGTGATAGTGTTGTGTTTGTGCTGCACGTGCACAAGGTACATGTGCACGAGGTAGTGTGTGTGTATGTGTGTGTGTGTGTGGGGGGGGGGGGGGGGGGGGGGGGGAAGGGGGTGACCTGTGCTAGTCTCTCTGTCAGGATGCGTATGTCATTCTGTATCTTCTGCTTCTCCTCCTCCTCTTGCAGAATCTGACGATGAAGGTCATCTCGCTTTGCACACAAATCCTCAATACCTGAAAGATGTGTGTGTGTGGTTCTCATAATTCCTTAATTTGTTAATTTGTTCATTCCCCTGTTCATAGAGGTGAACAACATAAACCAGTAGATTGGTGCAGCAGGATAGAGCTTATAAATCACCACGGAGTTCCCAACCCACAGCCCATGTCCGCGTCACTCACACTTTATCAGTTCGTTGTTGTAGCTCTGAAGGGCTGCTCCTTGCTGTGACATCTCAGCTCTCGGAATGAACCTGGCTGGACAGATGGCGCACGTATGTGGTGGGCGGGGCTAAGGTTACCTAAGCAACGTTTATCAACATTCAAACACATGGCCTCCGGTGCTTCGGGAGCTCGTTCCGGGAGTCCTCCTGTACGCATCAGATCAGAAATCAGGCCGAAATACAAATGATCTGAGACAACAGACTGTAGGATGAGCCTATTTACCGTACAGCTGTCTTTATCCTGGTGTGCATAGCTAGCTGAAGACCGATCGGATGTCGGACAGGGTGAGTGCGTCTACTCAGGGAGACAGCACAGAGGGGAAGGGGCTGCACTCTCCCAAGAAACTGCAGCGATCCATCTGGAACCAGGTTGCTGAAGTCCCCTCCCTCACCTCTCGCCAGTCACATCTGAACCGCTCCTCCTCCCTCAGTCTTCGCAGCATCAATCTCACTCCCTCCCTCTCAGCCATACTGCACCAGTGCAAGTCGCACGCCTCACACATTACCTCCCTAGATGTAAGCTACGGTATTCTGGATGAGAGTAATATATCAGCCCTATGTGCAGCCTTCAACAAACTGCAGACATTCTGCGCAGTCGACTGTGGACTGGAAAAGCTTGAGTCAGACATGATATGGCCTAGGGGACTAAAACGAATCAATCTCTCAAGAAACAAATTAACTGATTTTCCCTCTGGAATTGGTCACTTGCTGTACCTTGAAGAGCTAAATGTTTCAGGAAATCTTATTCATTCGGTCAACCTGGCTGTCCTCCGACTTCCAATGCTGCAAATGTTACATCTTCTCAACAACCCAATTCATAATGTACCCAAACACATCTGTAGGGAAGGAGTGTGCGAAATGAGGAGGTACTTTAATATAGAGCCAATGCCTTTACCAGTTGAAAACAAAGAAAAATCCATGCAATCACAATCAAAAATCAACTCCTTGAGCTTCAACAATCTACTGTTGCAATACAGAAATAGGCACATGTGGTCAGAGTCAACAGAGAGCGGGTACAATTCACCAAGCCAGAGGATGTTTTCCAGTTGTAGCTCTCTGACTGATCAGGAAGAAGATGAAGCTCTCAACTCCCAGTTGCCCGTGTTCAACCCAAACACTCTCCCTGAGGGCTACACACAGGCATGCAATAGTCCTCTCTGTCAGCTCTACCTTCCACCAGAGTGTGGACAAAATGTTTCCATCGAGATTGTAAAGGACTTGTCTTTGCACCCGCAAGTGTGCCCCAATGAACTTCTTGTGACTCCAGTGGTGAGGATCACACCTCATGGACTAATGTTCCCCTCAGATAGGCCTGCTATTGTAGTGCTGTCTCACTGTACCTGGCCAAATAGCCAGGAGGTCATAGTACCAATGTGTAGCAATGCTGGGCTTTACAAGCCTCCCACATGGACAAAGCTGGACCCTGGTTGCAACTGTGAAGTCTTTCAAGACTGTGTCACATTTTCAACTACACATTTCAGCCTTTTTGCTGCAGTCTCAGTACTTCCTTACCCCTCTACAAAAGTTGACATTAATAATGAAGGGGGCATACTCACTTTACCAGAGCTACCAGGGTTTCAGATACATGTTCCACCAGACAGCGTACATACTGACATCACTGTACAAGCCACTGTGTATTATGCAGACTACATCGAAGGTGACCATAGCCTGTCTTTAGCTACTGCCTGCGTGGGACTAGAACCTCATGGAATGGAATTCAAAAATCCGGTACTTGTTTCCATTCCCATTCCAGACTTTGCAGCCATTAAAGCCTCATTCCAAGATGCCCAACTTCAACTGTGGACCTCTCCATACATTGATGAGCACACCCTCCACTGGGAACATGTTCCAAATGCTGATATTTCAGTACAGGAAGGTGTTAGTGGGCACATTGCAACATTTCAAGTGAACCATTTTAGTTTCTTTGAACTACTGTGGACTATTTGTCGAGACACATTGCAGACACTGGGCTACGGTGCTTCTTATGTATACCACCACCTTCCCAATAGGACTCGATATGTCTCCATACGTTGCCAGGTGTTTATGTCACAGCTTCTAGATGACCAAACGTTTGGGCTGCTTGTGGCTGTCTACAAGTTTGGAGAGCCTCTAACCACACTGAGCAACTACAAGTGGATGTTGGCCGACACAGGGAGCAAACACATGTTTCTTAAAACTGGAGAGCTGCATGTGTCACTTGAAGGGTGCTTTGAACCAAGGAGGGACGTTGGGGAGACTATTCTGAGTAGGAGAGCTGAGATTCAGTTTGCAGGAGAAGACTTTTGTCTGCGGTTTGAGTTCGCCCTGAGGTTGAGGGACATCCTGTTCCCACTGGTAGACCACCAAGTCATTGGTAAGCTGTATATACGCCAGTGGGACGGGACAACCCCAGTGGAACTCAACCTCATCAAGGTATGAATGACAAATACTGTGTAGGTTGATTCACCTCTTCACTCTTTTTTTTTGTTTGTGTTTGTGTTTGTGATTTTGTTTGTTTGTGTTTATTATTTTGTTTGTTTTATTTGCAGCCAACAGAAGGCAGCACTTTCATTTCCCAAAAACCTGAGACTACACCGACCATGTTAAAGCAGGCAGAACAGTTCAGTAAGTCTTTGCACTTTTGTGTTTGTGTCAACAAAAGTAACGTAGCTCTCCCTTCTCTCTCACAGTGGACATTACTCCTCCATGGAGCCCCGACGGTGATGTCATTTCCTACCAGGACTCTCCCACTCATACTCTCCACCACAATCACAACACACCCACAAGACAAAGGAAACATAGACGCACATCGTACCTAGATCCACCTGGCACTGGTGTAGCTAAGGGGGTGAAGAGACGGCTCCTGGTGAGAGAGGGACAGATTGGGGACAAGAGCGATCGATTTCTCATGGAGGTGGCACGCAGTGTGGGACCCAAGTGGGAGGAAGTGGGCGTGGCCCTAGAGCTGGACTTTGACACAGTGACTAGTGTTATAGGGAACAGGGATGGTGGAGCTTCGGAACACTTGAAAGCCTTTCATATGCTTCAGGAATGGAAAAGGCAGGCAGCACTTGACTTTACGTTTACACGATTAGCAACTGCTCTAGAAGAGGCAGGGCTCAACAGCTGTGCACAGAGACACTGCTATGTAGAACAACACTCAGAGGACGAAGACTGAATGTTTGATATTTCCTTTTATAATTTTTTCATCAATTTTTATATATATATTTTAACTAATAAGCTGTATTAAGAATGAATGGCAGAGCTGTCCATAAATCTGAGTTCCGTCATCTTTTCTTGAAGCCATATTTCTTTCTCTCGTAGAAGAGATCAGTCTTGGAGCTGCCAAGGTTTACAATCTTGGGACAACCATCTCGCTGAGTGTGTGTGTGAGGAAAGAGGATGAACTGTAGCCTACTCTTCCATTTCTATGCAAAAAAAAAAGACTAGAAAACCGGGGAGGCATAGGAACAGACCCCGCCCTCTCACGAAGAAAAAGGGTCTGGTGACCTTCAGCCGATTCCTCAGGCTTCATTAAGTTGATTGCTTTTCGGCGAGGAATTTTGCTCGCGCCAATCACGTTGCAGAAAACACAATCTGTGGTTGCAGCACCAGAAATTCTTGACTACTTCAACATGATGACACAGCACTTTTTTGGCACGTAAATTGGTTATCAGTTCGCAACTATGCATACAGTAAGCTATGAAGCCCGAGGAATCAGCTGGATGTCACCAGACCCTCTCCTTGCGGGTGGAGTCTGGGCACAAGACTATGGGAACAAGGCTAGAGATAAAACAAGGGTGAGGTAGTGAGGGCCCTAGAAAGTAACAAAATTTACAAAAACGCAAGCAACAAACATACGTCCTTCTCGCAGATGGTGCACTCCTTGCAGTAGTAGGCATCGGAGACTCCTGGGCCCCCACAGATGGTACACCTCCCCTGGTAGGACCCATAGTTACACTCATCACATATCCTCACCAGCGTACACGGTCTCACATAGGAGTCACAGATCACACATAGACCATCATCTACAAAGACAAACAAGCCATTTGTACTAACAAGGAGATAGCTTTTTACCATGATCTACCTCGTAAACCAACTTGCCAAACATGAAAATTATTCCCAACTCACGTTTTTCACAGAGTCGACCAATGGCTGCAATGAAAGAAAACAAGCCACATTTGAACACTAGAGAAAATGTAAAATAAACACAAAATATTCGAAATACATTTCTTACCCACTCCGGGCTGCTTTCTACACATAATCAAGTCAGGATGATGTTTCGCCATCTTTCGTCCTCTTTACGTTTTATTCCGTGAACAAAGGGTTAACGTGTAATATTTCCATGACAACGGGGGCGGGGCTATGAAGTGCGACTGATATTATGCAGTTTCCATGACAATAAACGTGCACTACTGCAGGCTTCCAACTGCAACGCCATGCAATGCTGATGCATTTAGTAGCTGGCTCATGTCCAGTTTAGTTGTAGGAAACGGTCTCCTTTCTGCCTGAGGCCATACGCAGATCTTGCCTCCGGTGATCGACGGTATGAAATGATGACGAAGCCACATCAACCCCTCCTGGTGAGTGATGTTGCCTGAGGATATAATAGTTGCAGTGTAGTTGCAGCAATCATCGCTTGTCTTGCTCACAGGTTGCGTTGCGTGTGCGTCCCATGAACAAAGCAGAATGCAACATTGGGGCAAAGCAGATTGCACACACTGTGGACAAAAACGTAAGTGCACCCCCCCTCCCCCACACACACACACACGCACACACCATCACATATGTCACCATCTTTCCACACCTTACAGCTTGTGGTTCTTCTGGACCCCAACGAAGACAGTGATGACATTCTGAGAGCAAACCGCTGCCGGGAGAAGAAATACGTCTTTGATCGTACCTTTGACCCCCTCTCCTCCCAGGAGGAGGTCTACCAGCACACCACCAGCAACCTCATTGGCTATGTCACATCCGGGTACAATGCCACCGTGTTTGCATATGGTCCCACAGGTGAGAACAACCAGGAGAAACCATCACTGTGTATGTCTCCGTCTCAACCGTCTCCTCATAATTAAATGAAGACTCACAATTTGTGCATTTCTAATATTAAGCAAATCCCTTTCTTCCCCTTTCCTCTCTCTAACCCCTCTTTCCCTCTCTCCCTCTCTCCCTCTAACCCCTCCCTCCCTCTTCCCCACAGGAGCTGGCAAGACCTACACAATGCTTGGGACGAACCAGGACTGTGGTATCATGGTGCTGACGCTCAATGACCTGTTCCACAGAATCAACGAGACCCAGGAGGACAAGATTTACCGAGTTACCATGTCCTACCTCGAGGTAAAGCCTTGTGAAGTAGTAGTAACATGTCTGAACGCTTTAATTCATGATGGTTTTACTGTATATATATTCTGCAACTTATACTTGCACCCCAGTGAGCTTACACGATTGCAATTTTCAGTTGTGATGTAGTCAAATGCAATGTACTGACACAGGGTTACGCTCCCACCCCACCCAGATTTACAATGAGATGATTCGTGACCTTCTGAACCCATTGAGTGGTATCCTAGACTTGAGGGAGGACAGTAGCGGTGCCGTGGTGGTTGCTGGTCTTCTGGAGGTTGAGACGACCTCCACACAGGAGGTCATGGGCCTCCTCAGCCAGGGAAACCAGCGCCGGACGTGTGAACCCACGGCCGTCAATAAGACCTCCTCACGCTCACATGCCATCCTCAAGGTTTGTGGACAGACAGACTTACCACTGACAATAGCTGTTTCAGCAACTTTTGGTGGACAATCATACCGCCTTTTTATCCATATACCATCAGATCACCATCTGCTGTTGCATTGCATGATACCACTAAGAACCTGGTTTGATTCAAGAGATAGAAGCAATTAAATACACTCACACACACCACATCCCCCCACACATCCCTACACACACACCCCTCTCAGGTGACGGTGGAGCAGCGTAGTCGGGTTATGAATGTGACGCAGAAGGTGAGGACGGGAGTGCTGTTTATGGTGGACCTTGCCGGCTCCGAGCGAGCCGCCATCACTCAGGTGAGATACTAAGCTGGACACAATTACACGCCATATCTCTCACCTTGGAACCAGAGGAGGTCTCTCTGTTACATTTCACTTGCATTTCAGTTAGCTTCCGTTTATCATAATAGATCTGCTTCTGTGACAAAACCACCTCAACTTCAGCATTTTATGAGCACCTTCAAACATTTGCTTCGTGTTTCTCCACTATGTGAGCTTCTGTTGTGAGGACCCAATCTTTCATTATTCATGAGCTGATAATTTAAATCCACACTGTAACCATGGAAAATGGTGTTCTTTTATTTCCTTATAAGTGGATATTCATTGTCCCTTGTTTGTCAGATGTGTGAATATCAACAATATCGTTAGTTGTTAAGTTTTGTTATTTACCAGTTGCTAGAGATTGTTATGCAACTTATGAGATAATGTCTTGTGTAAACAAATGCACAACATAACAAACCAAAAAAAACAATGACATCAAAAAACATGACCTGAAGATATTATCTAAGTGTCACACACCCTCTTTCTGGGCCTCGCCCATCACTTTTCTGTACTGCAAGCAACAAAGAGCCGGACAGGACAGGACCCCCCCCCCCCCCCCCCCCCCTTCCCACATGTAACGATTAGGTTCAATAGGGTGGCGTTAGCTATGTAGCTATAGTGCTCTACTGGGTAAGATTATTGCATAACATCACATGCTAGCCTCACTCCTAGCCTTGTCCCCCCTCCCCTCCCCCTCTCCATATTTTACTCTTTGGTTTGCGTTCACAATAACACGAAACGAAGGAAGTCTCAGAACAAGGCATATGCTTTTCGTTGCCTGCAATAATATGGTTTTCATCACTTGTGGTGTGGAAGAGTAACCATAAGGTATTGCTCAGACAGCAGCAGGGTGAGGCCTCACAAGGGTGTGAGGTGTATGACATAGGTATTGCTCAGACAGCAGCAGGGTGAGGCCTCACAAGGGTGTGAGGTGTATGACATAAGGTATTGCTCAGACAGCAGCAGGGTGAGGCCTCACAAGGGTGTGAGGTGTATGACATAAGGTATTGCTCAGACAGCAGCAGGGTGAGGCCTCACAAGGGTGTGAGGTGTATGACATAAGAGATCACATACTGCACATACTGTGTACATACTGCACGTCATGATTGAAGAGAACATGAAAGAGGTATCCATCGAGTGAAAAAGGTGATAAAAGGGTTGATCTAATAACACAGAGAATGTGAGAAATATCGGAATGTGCATGAATCCCATACCTATGTGTGTTGGCATGGTTCTCCAGAGTAGCCTCCCACTTAGCCTCTCCTCTGAGGAGAGAGCTAGTCTCCTAACCAGATCACTCAAACTCTTTGTTGGCATTAAGTTTCACAAAGATGCACAACTACTAACTGTTTTACTACTAAATACACATTGTATTTTCATCCTCTCTCTCCCTTTCTCCTTTCTCTCCTCCCCCTCCCTCTCCCTCCCTCCTCTCTCTCCTCCTCCTCCCTATCTCCTTTCTCTCCTCCTCCCCCTCCCTCTCCCTCCCTCCCCATCATCTCCTTCCCCCTCCCCACAGAACCGTGGCAAGCGTATGATAGAGGGTGCTCACATCAACCGCTCCCTGCTGGCTCTGGGGAACTGTATCAATGCCCTCGGGGGGAACACACGGGCCCACTATGTCAACTACCGAGACAGCAAGCTCACCCGGCTCCTGAAGGATTCTCTTGGGGGGAACTGCCGCACTGTGATGATTGCACATATCAGTCCTGCCAGCTCAAGTTTTGAGGAGTCACGGAATACACTCACATATGCTGAGAGAGCCAAACGCATCAAGACAAGGGTGTGTGTGTGTGTGTGTGTGTACACACGCAAGCTAGATGGAGTAGCATAGAACTTATGAGATTCAGTCAAAGTATTATACATATTATTGGAAGCTCTTTCTCTCATCTCCTCTTCCCCTCTTCCCCCCTCCTCCTCTCCGCAGGTTCATCAGAACGTACAGGATGTCTCCTACCACATCACACAGTACCATAAGATCATCGCTGAACTGAGAAGGAAGGTTCATCGCCTGCAGGAGCAACTGAACCAGGGCGGAACAGACGGTGGGAGAAGGAGGGGTGTGTGTGGGGGGGAGGGGGGGAGGGGAGAGAGAGAGAGAGAGAAGGGAGGGAAGGGAAAGAGAAGGGATGGAGAGAGGGAAGGAATAGATGAAAGGGAAGAGGTGGGGATAGAGGGGAAGAAGAGAGAAGATATGAATGTTGTTTTGTTCATGCAGACCACTCAACGGACCTGGAAATCAATGAGCTGTGTTTGCAGTTGAAAGAGCTCTCACATGAAGAGAAGGAGACCAGGTAGATAGGGAACCAGTGACCTCCTTGCAAGTAGAGGCTGGGAAAGAGGCTAGACAAGCAGTGAACAGTGTATAATAAAGTGTAGCTCTAGTAGAAATTGACCCTTTGGATTAAACACTCTTATAGCATTGTCAGTGTGTCAGTGAAGTACCTTTGACTGCTACCCTCATCATTTTTATTGCAGGCAAGAACTTCTAGCAATAGAGTGCCACCTGCTCCAGAACGCTCTGGAGAGCCAGAGACATGTCGCCTGCATCCACGACTGGGAGCAACAGAAGTGGTCTCCGTCTCCCTCCTCCTCCCTGCCATGTCAGAGTGAGGAACCCTGCACCAGCCCTGACTCTGGTGCCGATATGTCTCCCATCATGGAGCCACTGGACGTGGCCTCGTCTCGGGAGGAGCTGGCCACGCTGGTGGCTGACAAGCAGAGGATGGAGGCCCAGCACAAGCGGCTCCAGAGACACCTCAGGGAGATCAGAGCCAAGATGGCTGAGGTGCAGGAGGTCAGTTGCAGAGAATGTTGGGAGGGTTGGGAAGGTGGGGGGGGGGGGGATATCTATAGTGTAGTATTTATAACATTTTTTGTATTTGCAAGCTTTGACATTTGTTTGCAAGCCATGCACTACTAGTCTCATACCCAGGCCCTCCTTCCCATGGCCAGGGTATGAGGGTATATACCCATACACTGGCTTGATGGATTGGTCTCTAGACTTAACTGCTTTTCTCTTTCTTATTACGCTTGGAAGAGTCATCAAGACACAGCCACTAGCTCATGAAATTCACCACTTTCCCCTCTACTATGGCACTGCGACGCAATCTGATGCAACATTGGTTAACATTTGTCCTCCCCTCCCCCCTCCAGAGGTTCTCTGGCTCCCCTGGACTCCTTCCTCTCCAAAAGGAGCTCTTTGAACTCCTGCAGCGATCCTGTGACCTTGAGGCAGCCAGCTTGGAGTACGGCCTCTCCGCAGCTCTTACCACCGTCCAGCTGGCAAGACGAGAGGGCACCATTGACCAGCTCCTACAACAGGGAGCCGCTCTGCTGGAGATGGTGGAGCACCAGAGAGCCCTGTTGGAGGAGCACAGCGTCCCCCTCCCCACGGACCTCAGTCTGCAGTACCAGGAGGCAGCCGCCCAGCAAAGGAAGCTGGCACTACAGGTCACTGCAGAAAAACAGCTGCCACTGGTCAGCAAGGTGAGTACTGTAATATGCAGTATATCTTCTAGATTACCATCCACTAGGCCTTGCCTCAGCTGTAAATAAACACGTTGTTCAGTGGTATGAGGTGAAGTAGAGGAAAGTAAAAAGACAGTATTCACTCAGGGTCCCTGTTTGAGCTGTCAGTGCTCTGAGTTATGACTACCAGGCAACCACTAGCCCCCCCCCCCCCCCCCCCCCCCCATCCCGCATCCTCTTTAGTTTGGACTGGAGACAGCCTGGGAAGGAGGCTGTAGCAGTAGGTGACAAGGTGTGTACTGTATGTTAGCTTGTCTTATTGGTCACACAGCTCCCCACTCTTGCAAGACTGTCAAGTAAACTTTATACCACCATGACCGGTGAGTCGTAACATTAATGTACATTGGCACAAGACAACGTTATGTCAAATCTTTCTCCTCCCTCCTGACACACACATACACACACACACATACGCACACACACACACACACACACCAGGTTCAAAGTCCAACCTGCTGGTTGAGGATGCTCTGACAGAGGAGACAGACGCTAGCAGGGGACACACCCCCCTCTCACCCATTGGCATCAGGTCAGCACCTAGACCGAGCAGATTCAACTAGAATGGAGCCAGCTTCCTACCATCATATTACCTTAACTAATGTCTCCATGTTATCTACCAGTCTCCGTGTGTCTATTATGTATCTAAATCACCTGTCTATACCCGCCCATGTATACGACCTATCTATTGATCTATCTCAAACCAATTCATTCATTCATTCGTTCATTTTATCGATCTATCTATCTATGCAGTGACATCCATCTACCTGCTATCACAAACCAACGAGATCCCTCCGCCCTCACTCTCACCATGCCTCATGGCCCGATACCTCCCAGCCCTGTAGCCCTCACCCTCCCTCCCATTCCCCTTGACAAGAACACCTCCCTTGTTGCCAACAGACAAGAAGATCCAGAGATACATACACACAAAGAGGATGAGGAGGAGTGCAGTTTGGGAGACAGTGACCCTGTGGCTGGTAGTTCTTTAGATAGTAAAAAGTCAGAACTGGAACCAATGAGGACGCCAGGTCACCAATATTCTGAGAGCAGCAAAACAGACAAACCTCCGTCCTCTTCTCTTTGTAGAGGCATCTTATCAAAGGTCTCATCCTTCCCCACACCTCGTATCTCGGTATCTCGCTGCTCTACAAGCAAGACCAAGTACATTGTGCTACCATCAAACCAGGTGGAGAGCACCCTAATAGATCTAGAGGGAGCAAGAACTAGACTAACAAAACCAAAATCTTCACTGCACATTTCTCAGTCCCAGCCTCAACTAATACCTGCTACCAAGCATGTCCACCAGCGTACAACTCAGAAAGCTCCTGTCAAAAACAATACTTTGCCACTATCAAAGTCGGTGCTCTCTGAGGCAACTCGGCAGAAGCTGAGAGACAACAGAGCTATAATAACAGTTGAAGAATTGGAGATGCAGTATCCGTCGACTCACAGCACCCCACTGCACCAGACTGGGAGCACCAGGAGAGATGGTCCAGGTGCCAGGAGGACTGGAGGGGGTGGTAGTGGTGTGCATGTGAGAAGGGAAGTTGCTCAAAGAAAACCTCCCGTACCCCCACTGTCCAGAAAGACACTACTACCCAGGAGAGAGCTCCCACTTGCAAAGGGTAAGTCTTAGTCTCAGGTAGATGGACTCTTTCTCGGTAAGATGTGAGGCTAACCTCATACTCAGGCTCTTTCTCGGTAAGATGTGAGGCTAACCTCATACTCAGGCTCTTTCTCGGTAAGATGTGAGGCTAACCTCATACTCAGGCTCTTTCTCAGTAAGATGTGAGGCTAACCTCATACTCAAGCTCTTTCTCAGTAAGATGTGAGGCTAACCTCATACTCAGGTTCTTTCTCGGTAAGATGTGAGGCTAACCTCATACTCGGGCTCTTTCTCGGTAAGATGTGAGGCTAACCTCATACTCAGGCTCTTTCTCGGTAAGATGTGAGGCTAACCTCATACTCAGGCTCTTTCTCGTGCGGAAAGAGCCTGAGTACCGGACTACTGAAGGTTTGATACATACTCATTTGTATGACTTCTCTTTACGTAGTCACTGCTGATGGCCATTTTTCAAGCATCGTTTCTCCGTACCTAACACCAAAAAGAAAAGCAAAACCAGGTGAGGCATAATCTGGATCCAGTACTCTTCAGACTGGGCAAGGATTGAAGGATATGGGGGTGACTATAAATTATAGCAGCTTATTTCTGAAGGGAACCACTTCAAATCGGAAGACGATCCGATGTTTTGGTAGGGGCCTGGAAGTGAGGCTACACAACTAGAAGACCTTTCCAACTTGTAGATAGCTATGACCTTTGTTCCTTTCATTGTGCAGCTCGTGCAGACCGAGGGACCAAGCTTTCAAGTTGGACTCTTGAGAAGAGCAAGGGAAGACCATTGGCAAAACCTAAGAGATAACTTTTTACACTGATATAGTGTTTAAATTTTTTTTTATAAAAATTAAAGCAATAAAAAATCCAGATAATGTTTTTTGTAGTCTAGCATGTGGCTGGCTGGAGGCGCGCGCATGCAGTCTGGGAAAACGGTACGATCTCGTTCCTGGACTTACTAACTAACCCGGTACGGTGCTGGGATTTTCATGATGGCCACGCCCACTTTTAATATCTCTTCCTAAATCTGTACCTAAATCATGCTAAATCCTCATGTCATCCGGTGACAAGGCGAAGAGAACGGAGGAGGAGCGCCATGACGGGTAAGAGCTAGCTACCCATTAAATACACCTGTGTGTATTGTGCTGTGCGTTGCGATTGTTTTGTGGTGCGCATCAATAAGAGTATTGAGCCATCTTTATCAAGCCAATCATTCTTAGCTCCATTTTACCATGGATGATATATTACACGTGGTATTACACTCCTAAACTGTACGGTGTTTACACACAGTGGTGTCTCAGGTGCGGGGGCGTGGCTGAATGCTCACTATGACCCTGTGGCCTCCCTCTACACATTCTCCTCATGCATGGGTGAGAGCAATACACACATCCACACATCTTGTCTCTAGCACAGTTCCGTGCTAAGGTGGTCGGTCACTTCTCACTGTGTGACCTAGTCTCGCAAGCCAGAGGCTGAGAGCCTGGCAATGTAGCTACTAGTTTGTGCAAGAGCTCTGGTACCAGTGGTAAAGTTTGATACCTCCTCTTTATTTACCGTGTCTGTGCACGATGGTTGCTGTCTCCTTGTGTGTCTGTGCACGATGGTTGCTGTCTCCTTGTGTGTCTGTGCACGATGGTTGCTGTCTCCTTGTGTGTGTGTGCAGCACTGGAGGATCTTAACCAAGATGGAGAACACAAGGTACAGTCATCAGCTAACTGAAAGGTTGTACCGACCATGATATCTGCTGGTACATGGCTCCCTCCTGACTCCATCACCCACTCCCTCTATCTCCCTCCATTGCCCACTCCCTCCCAATTTACCCTACCTCAATCCTGCAGCTGCTGGTAGGAGACCTGGGTAGTGGACAGTTTGACATGAAGCTCAAGGTGTACAAAGGTACGGCCACAGTTCATGTCCTCACCCACCTGTCTCCACCTTCACCTTCCCTTCCCTCTCTCTTGTACACGCACACACACACCCGTCCCCCCCTCTTCCCTCTCCTCCTCCCTCTCCTCCTCCCTCTCCTCCTCCCTCTCCTCCTCCCTCTCTTCTCCCTCTGCTCTTCCCTCTCCTCCTCTCTCTCCTCCTCTCTCTCCTCCTCTCTCTCCTCCTCTCTCTCCTCCTCTCTCTCCTCCTCCCTCTCCTCCTCCCTCTCCTCCTCCCTCTCCTCCTTCCTCTCCTACACACACACACACACACCCTCACTCAGGCACAGAGCTCACATTCGAGACACCCTTGCTGGACCTCCCCACTGGTGTGTGTACATTCTACATGGACACCACAGACCCCCACACACCAGCCGTGGCAGTTGCCTCAGGCTCGTTTGTCTATGTGTACAAGAACTTGCGGCCCTACTTCAAGTTCACTCTACCCAACCTGGAGGTAGGCCAGCTGCACAATGTCTAGAGGAGGTATATGAGAAGCACTCCCTCTCTACATTATGCTAGCCTAGTTCCCAGGCCTCCCCCGTTTTTACCTTCCATTTGCGTATACACGAAAGGTAAAAACGGGGGAGGCCTGGGACGAGGCTGACGTTATGCAGCTTGTGTGCAATCTTGCCAGTCGAAGTCTCTTGTGAACTAAACATCTACCGCCTTTATAACCAATCAAACATTTCCTGTGCCCAGGCCTTCGCTTGCAGTAAAAAAAAATTGCATTGCAAACGACAAACGCGCAAAAGCCTGGGAACTAGGGTAAATAAGGTGCTTCAATTGAGTTGATCCTATGAGGCCATCGTGAATACACGTACATGGTAAATCATGTTGAACCTTCCTCTGTCGTGAAATGAATCATTGTCTTACTCCGTCCAGTTGAACAGTACAGAGGCAGATCTGTGGGCGCAAGTGAAGGAGGTATGGTGAAATGTTAGCTTACACTCTTGAGATGGTTTCATGTCACGTTGGTGCCTCATTGGTATAGGACCAGATTGATCCAACGGCACTGAGGGAGATGCTTGAGAGTCTGAGGTAAGACAGTATTGTCTCTCTCCCCACCATCCAGTTTGTGATCCCTTAGGGGGAAAATTACATGTCAATGTTGGTAGACAGAGAAGGGAGATGTCCAAAGGATTTCGAGACCTTTTCTGGTAGTGTGGAATGGAGGCTTGGAGCATTCACAAGTACCCTAGACACACAGGCACCCTTAGGTGGGATCCCCTCCCCTCTGTCTACCAATCAATACTCAATGATAAAACCTCCCACGCCTTCCCTTCCTCTTGTAACCCCAATGTTTTTCTTAACTTGACCAATTTCTCTGAATCTTATTTTGTGGTCATTTCTCTGTTGACAGTAATGAAGGCACAGAAGTTCCTCTCACCGTCCGCTCACTAAGGTAGGTGGCCATGTGTTTGTGACACAGCTGCACGATGGCGACCAACGTGATTCTTGTGTGCCATTGTACACAGGTTACTTCAACTTGAGCCAGACGACCTTCAGCCTTTCACCTCCATCTTCAAACATGTACCACTGAAGAGACAGGTATCCTGAGCCAAAAGAACACACGTAGTTCAACACACATCTCGCACACACAGCTCCACTCCCTCCATCTCTTTGTGTTATGGTGTTGTATCTCTGTCCCCCCCCCCCCACACACACACAGTCTGTCATTGTTGCTATGGCGACAATGAAGAAGAGCCACTCCGAGGATGACGCTGTCAGCTGTCTGGTGGTCGCCACTGAGAATAAGGAAATCTTTATCCTTGACCCTGAGGCCTTCACCGTCCTAGCCAAGGTGCTTGCCACGCCCACAGCCACCTGTTGGTCTATTGATTTTAGCTTGTCTCCCTCTTGTTTCTCTCCCCTCCCCCTCCCCATCCTCCCTTTTCCTTTCTCCCTCTCTTCCCTCCTTCCTCTCCGTCAGATGACACTCCCATCGGTGCCGGTGTTCCTGAGCGTAACTGGCCTCTATGATGTGGAGTACCAGATCTCAGTGGCATGCAGAGATGCTTGCATCTACACCATCAAGAGGTACATGTAGACCCAGTTGTTAATTATCCTCGTTCCCAGGCCTCCCTCCCCTGTGTAGACCCAGTTGTTAATTATCCTCGTTCCCAGGCCTCCCCTGTGTAGACCCAGTCATTAAATAGCCTCGTTCCCAGGCCTCCCCTGTGTAGACCCAGTTGTTAATTAGCCTCGTTCCCAGGCCTCCCCTGTAGACCCAGTCATTAAATAGCCTCGTTCCAGGCCTCCCCTGTGTAGACCCAGTTGTTAATTAGCCTCGTTCCCAGGCCTCCCCTGTGTAGACCCAGTTGTTAAATAGCCTCGTTCCCAGGCCTCCCCTGTAGACCCAGTCATTAAATAGCCTCATTCCAGGCCTCCCCTGTGTAGACCCAGTTGTTAATTAGCCTCGTTCCCAGGCCTCCCCTGTGTAGACCCAGTCGTTAATTAGCCTCGTTCCCAGGTCTCCCCTGTGTAGACCCAGTTGTTAATTAGCCTCGTTCCGTAGCCATGTTCCTAGGCTACCTTACTTTCCACTGCCATTATATGTGAGTCACTTCTAGTGTACCACTGTTCCCTTCCAGTGGGGGTGGAGCTCCAAAGTATCGTATTCCGCTGGGCTCCCAGCCGTGTGGTCTACTGCAGTTGGACAAGAATGTTGTGGTAGGGTGCATGGACAACTCCCTCACCTGCTTCACCCCCAGGGTAAGCCACCGTGTCATGTGACATGTGAGTTGTGTCACAGTGTGTGACATGTGATGCTGTTGTACTCCAGTTATGTTCTGCCATTTTCTCCCTCCCTCCCTCCCTCCCTCCCTCCCTCCCTCCCTCCCTCCCTCCCTCCCTCCCTCCCTCCCTCCCTCCCTCCCTCCCTCCCTCCCTCCATACAGGGCAAGTCTCTGTGGTGTGTGAAGCTGCCCGAGGCCATAACATCTCTGCAGCTTATGGACTATCGTCCCCGGGGATTCAGGGCCGTGCTGGTTGCCCTCAGGAACCGAGAGGTCAGAGTCTACAAGGAAAAATACCTCGTCAACACCATCAAAATGGAGGTAAGCCCCCCACCCCTCACCCTATCACACACACACACACACACCACACACACACACACACACACACACACACACACACACACACACACACACACACAATTATTTTGGTCATATTTTGGCCGGTGCCCTTTGAATCTGCATGACTATAAGAAGATTGGACCACTTGCCTTTATCTCACCTCACAGGACGTGGTTGTTGGGATGAAGTTTGGCCGGTTTGGTCGTGAGGATGGGGCACTGCTCCTGGTGATGCAGGGCGGGGCACTGGCCGTTAAGATCCTCAAGCGGACAGTGAACTTTGAGGCAAAGGATCCTAACCCTGGGCCGCCAAAGGCGCAGATGGCCAAACTGAATATCCCCAAGAAGACTAAAGTGTTTGTGGATCAGACTGTGAGGGAGAGAGAGAATGCTGTGGGTAAGTTGGAGGTGGGAGGACGTGAGAGAGGCTGAGAGGGAGGGGAAGGAAGGGGGAATGGGGAGAGGGAAAGAAGGTAACCTCTCTCAAACCTGCACATGCAGGGAGTGGCATAGAGGGAGAGGGGAGGAGGAGGGAATAGGGAAGGTGGGTAACTATTTTGCCTGCTCCCAATGCAACCCTCCACCCCACGCCTACAGCCATGCACAACACCTTCCAGCGAGACCTATACCGCCTGCGGCTGGAGGTTGCCCGGTCCTATGTGAAGGCTGTCACTGCCAGCCTCACTCCCATCACCTCATCACAGGACAGCTCCCTCAAGATCTCGGCACAGGTGTGTGTGTAGGGTAGGAAGAGGGAGGAGGGAGGGGGGCCAGGGGGGCTTAATCGCATTGTCAACCTCCTCCTACCTTTATTTTGTTTGTCCATGCTCTCTGCCACAATTACTGTTTCTCTCTCTGTCTGTCTGTCTGTCTGTCTCCTGTGTAGGTGCAAGGGTTGGGACCAGTCTTTCGTCTTACCGTCACTGTCCAGAACACATCTCCCACTTCTGCTGTTGGCCACTTTGTGACGTTCAAGTGTGATGAGTCACTCCACAGGATCAGCAAGAAGCTCATACGGGTACACATTATCTCTCCTTGCTTGTTCCATTACTAGTGGTATGCAGCTTCTCAAACTGCCCTTTCCTTCCCCCCTCCCCTTTCCTTCCCCCCTCTCCCTCTCCCTCTCCCTCTCCCTCTCCCTCTCCCTCTCCCTCTCCCTCTCCCTCTCCCTCTCCCTCTCCCTCTCCCTCTACCTCTCCCCTCCCTCCTCCCTCTCCCCGCAGATGCCACTCCTGGTTCCCTCCCTCATGTACAACTTTGAGACAATGGTGGAATGTCTGGATGACATGGGACGAGCAGAAACCATCAGTGTCTTTGTGCTCAAGACCGGCAACCCGATTCCCTTAATCACGGCTGTCATTAACATGCCTGTTAGTGAGAGCGTGATCGTAACATAACCCAGACTGTTGGTTGTAGGCAGACATGGAACTGTTAGGACTCACAAGTGTCAGTATAAAATCCAGATTTATCATCATTATTGTATGTAGGCAATAACTACAGGTAGTTACAAGACCTGTTCCTTGGTCTCATACCCAGACTCAACCTTAGCTCCCATGACAGTCTGGGAACAAGACTAGTCATGTTTCCTAACTAGAAATCTGCCTCACCAGGAAACTCTGCATGCTATATTATATACACGTTTCCTAACTGGAAACTGCAGTATTAAAAGGCCTGGTGTGAGGCTCGATTGACGTAGTCATAAAGCTGAAAATTTGTCCACAAACATCAACACTAGTATAACTCGCAAGTATATCAACATTTTATTTAAATTCCAACAAGGTATCTTGTGATTAGTTTGTCAGAGGGAGTCGTACATAGTACAAAACTTAGTTTATGCCAGAATGGAAACTCGTCCAACTGTGTTGTAATAAAATTACCCTACAGAAAACAAGCTAAGTGAGGGGCGTTATAGTTCATCCCTGGGCGGCTCCTCGGGCTCCTCGAACTCTTCTTGCATTTCCTCCATCTCTTCCTCCTCCCCCTCCTCTTCCTCCACAACTTTTCCTTCCAACTGACCTTCAACGTACTTGATAAGGTCATCAAGCGTGCGGCCACCATTATAGTCAAACATCTGCAAGAGAGAGAGAATTACCGTCATTATTTGGCAGACTACTGCTGTCAATAATGGAGTCACGCCCCTCAGTAACAAACATAATGACTGTCAACAATAGCTTTGTTCCCAGGGCTTCCTATCATCCAGTTTTAGCTCACAGTATGCACAAACGAATGGGAACGGTCTATTTTGGACTTGTGACACCAGACCCCATCTCCTCATGTGAGCTGGGCACGAGACTAAATCTTGAGGCCGGATGAGTCCCACTGAGCGTTCATAACAAGAAGAGTGTGCAACTCCATTATGGTTTCTACGACTACCACCATCTGGACAGTATGACATAGGCAATCAGCAGTGAATATGCTTAACATGAAGCCATTCTAGGTGCTAGTGTACAGCTTACACTATTCACAGCTGATTGCCTACATCATACTGTCCAGGTGGTATAGAACCATTATGGTACACTTACTGTGACCTACATTCTGTGAAATCATAAGACCACTTTGTGACTATACTCCATATAGCACATGCAATTGGCAAGACTTGGAAACCCCCCTTCCCTCTTGCAGAAGAAGGTATGGCCATGTAAAACTACCTGCACTATGAGACACGCCCCTGCTCTGCTCACCTGGTTGTCATCCTTCCGGAAGAACTTGAGTGTTGGGAAGCCTTGGACCTGGATCTCTTCCACCTCGTTCTTGGTGGAGTCCATCTTAGCAATCACTACATTTTCATCACCCTTAAAGTGCTCTCCCAACTGATCCCAGATTGGAGCCAGCTGCTTGCAGTGGCCACACCATGGGGCATCTGGGGAGTGAGTGAGTGTGTGTGAGGGGGGGTGGTGTGTGGAGGGAGGGGGAGTGTGTGTGAGGGGGGGTGGTGGCAGTGTGGGAGAGTGTGTGCACTTAGCGCAGTGAAAGATATCTCCAGTGGTCCTTGTCTACATCAATGTTCTACATTTTCTAGTAGACAGGTTTCACAAAGGTCATTGGGCTGCCATTTGTGGTACTTACAGAATTCCACAAAGACGTGTTTACTCTTATCAAAGACCACATCGTGAAAGTTCTTTCCGACCAAAATCTTCACTGGTTTTGCATTCCAGTCGTCAGGAATGTCTTCTGTGTTTAGGTGTGCCTGTGTGATGTGTGTGGTGTGTATGTGTGTGGTGTATGTGTGATGTGTGGTGTGATGTGTGTGTGTACGTGCAAGTAAGGATATGAACAGACCTGATGCAGGGTTGTACGGTTATCACCACCCACCACCCACACCTCACCATGTATACCTCCACCATGCACACCCTCACCCCACCACCCACACACCTCCACCATGCACACCCTCACCCCACCACCCACCTTCAGTTTCCCATCCAAATACTCCTGAATCCAAGGCTTCAGCTTTGCGGCATCAAGGTCGTTGAAGTCGGGCACAAATTTCTTCATGTCCTCGGCCAGGTTGATGAGTCGTGAGGTGGGTACTCCATCCTCCTCAATACCAAAGAACTCGGTGATACGAGAAGAGTCTTCGTCATCTGTGTCAATGTGTACTACCAGTACCTGTGTGCGTGTGTGTATTGTGTGTGTGTGTGTGTGTGTGTGCGTGTGCGTGTGCGTGTGTGTGTGTGTATGTGCATGTGTGTGTGTGTGTGTGCGTGCGTGTGCGTGTGTGTGTGTATGTGCATGTGTGTGTGTGTGTGAATGTGTGTGTGTGCATGTGTGTGTGTGTGTGAATGTGTGTGTGTATGTATGAGTGTGCGTGTGTGTGTGTGTGTGTGTGTGTATGTGCATGTGTGTGTGAATGTGAGTGTGTGTGTGTGCATTGTGTGTGTGTGTGAATGTGAGTGTGTGTATGTATGAGTGTGCGTGTGTGTGTGTGTGTGTATGAATGTGAGTGTGTGTGGTGTGTGTGCGTGTGTGTGTGTGTGCATGTGTGTGTGTGTGCATGTGTGTGTGTGTGGTGTGTGTGCGTGTGTGTGTGTGTGTGCATGTGTGTGTGTGTGCATGTGTGTGTGTGTGCATGTGTGTGTGTGTATGTATGAGTGTGCGTGTGCACACAAAGAAATGAAGATGAGAAGACAGTCGCATGCCAACATTTATAGGTGCTAATATCTGATCACAATGCACCATTCTCTATCAGCCTCGAGAAACCTGGCTACAGAGGCCATTTTTGGCACGTGTGCTGTCTGGGAGACGAACAGTTTAGTCTGGAGCCAGTTCGTACACCCTCCTGCAACTGGCAGCCAAACATGTTGCTGTCTAGTTTACAAGGGAAGGGAGAAAGGGTGGAAGGTGGAAAGAGAGAGAAGGGGAGAAGGGTGGAAGAGGAAGGGGAGAGGGAAGAGAGAAAGGAGAGAGGAAGCTAGCAAAGCCACTTGCTGACCTTTCCCTTGAACGCAGTGCCTATGTCCCTGAGATTGGTCATGATGGTTTCGTAGTTATCAGCCTCACCAGAGAAGAAAGCCAGCAGATGGGTCTTGAGATTACCACCAAAGATCTTGGGAGCCGTCTGCAAGTGAGAGAGACAGAGGTTACATGTGAGAAGAGGCCTCAGGTGACAGTATACAAGAATACACAGAGAGTGTACAAAGGTATGTAGAGCATGGGAACGTCATACCTCGTCTGAGAACTTGGTGACCAGTGGCAGCTGTTCTGTGAGGACAAAGTTCACAATCTCTTCCGTGGTGTACTCCCCAGAGAACACAGCTCGACCACTGTCAAACTGGGTGAGGGGGAGAGGGAGAGAGAAGAGAGGATGAGGGAGAAGAAAGAATGAGTGATGGGTGGGGTGAAGGAGGAGAGAGGAAGACATCAGCCTTAATCTCATCAACATGCTTCAGTGAGACCCAACAAACCCACACAAGACCTATACACCCAAACACTGAAGACTTCTTCCCCAAAACAACCCCCCCTCCCTACAAACACACAATACACCCCACACCTCCACACCCACACATCCGCACACACCCACCTGCTTAAACAAAATAATGCTGTCAAACTTTGCATCCAGTGCATCCGCCACTTCCTTCAAAGAGGTGATCCCGAAAGTAACACTATCCTGCGTATCAGCTGCTGAGATGAAAGCGTTGGCAGCATCCGACTCTCCATCTTTGAAGAAGCCGACTACCACAACGTCGTCTTTCTTGGTGAATGCACGAGCATCCTCAACTGTGGTCAGTTCCTGGGCGGGAGGTCCCGTCCTCTTCTTCAACCAGTTCACAATCTCTGCTGCAGTACGACCACCTGTGGGTATCATGAGCAAGGAACAAGGAGGAACTGAGCTCTTGGACATGGGTAAAAATTATCAAGTTCAGGAAGTGACAGCTACTTCATACAAACTGTACACCACAAGAAAGGCTCTTCAAACTCAAATAACAATTCAGGATTCACATAACAATACGAACTAGACGGCTATAGCTTCCCTACTACAAGACAAAGCCTCTTACCGCCATATTCAACTTCATTGCCACTCTTGTAGAACTTGAGGGTGGGGTAGCCACGGACACCATGTGCCTGGGCTAGCTCATTCTCCTCTGTTGCATCCACCTTAGCCAATCGGATTTCAGAGCCTTCTTCCTTCAGCTGGGTTGCTGCCTTTGCGTACTCTGGAGCCAACGCCTTGCAGTGTCCGCACCAGGGGGCATCTGCATCGTGTGTGTGTCCAAGTGGGGGAGGGGGGCACACAAAAGGCACTTGATCAAGTAGTGTCGTGTCGCATATATGTACATACAAATTAAGTACATGTGTAGGCCAATAAGAGCTGCATAAAAAAATATCTACGGATGCATATTCATTCAATTTAATTGAATCTACATGAATTTCACTAGATCTATATCATTTGCTTACTGCCTGCAAAGTATTAAATTTCTTAGCTTGCCTGCAAAGTATTAAATTTCTTAGCTGCTCTTGGACTTACAGAACTCTACGAGGATGTACTGGTAAGTTTCTATGGCTTTCTGAAAGTCGTCATTCGTAAGCACCAAAACGTTATCCTCTTCTTCAAACTTTGCAAACCCCAGCCCCACAAGGGCGACGAGAAACAACAACGCCACGCGCATCTTTGCAACTGTTCCGATCTTGACTTCTGTGAACTTGCAACGGGACAGCTACCTACATGTGCTTTGCGGAGCTCGTGGTCTTACCTGATTGGTGGAAATGTCTAGCATCTGATTGGTTGGCACAAATAACCTATTATTACGTCATCAAGACGATCTGGGAATCCCCTTTTCTGGAGACGCTGGCGACACGCCCCCTTCAAGAAAGCGTCTACGATCTCTGTCAATTCAACACATCTCGGTCAAGTCAGGTATGTTGTGACGTACTGAAAGTAAATATAAAGTAGTAGAAGTGTGTTCAGGATACAAGTTTACACTGACCCGACCCCAAGCCCTAGGCCTAGGTGTAAAAATACTCCGTCTAGCTTCATTTTGCAAGCATAAAGCTTTGTTGATTGATCTGATCTCTAGATGTTGTTGTCACTTTGGTTGGCGTCCTTCTCCGTTGCAGTCAGGCTTCTTTGACTCAGCTCTCACAGAAGTACTGCAGAATCTCAATTGTATATACCCCTTCAAGGAGAGCGCCCATCCATCATGTTCCCACTGCGGAAATACCAGCCTGTCTCCCAGCATACTGACTCAGACTCGGATGGAGACATTGTCCTCTATGCACAGTCCAAGATGACACGAGAGTCGGAGTTTGGGGGTAGAAAATACGATGAAGAGATTGAACTCAGCCTCCCCACGGTCAAGACCCTGCAACCGTCTCGACACCACCGTCATCTTCGTCACTCCAGAACTCAGTCCATATTTGCTGTGTGTCTGCTTGTGGTGTTTCTCTGTGTACTTTTGTCTGTTGCCGTGGCAACTATTGTGTTTGGACAGCAGTGGTCCAGTCCTGAGGACACATCGAAGGAGAGTTCGTCATGCATCCATGCCCCTCCACCCACCCCCCTTCCCATTCCTCCATCACCTTCTGCCACAGGTTTAGAACACCTCTCTACTCCCAGCACATCTGACACAAGCTTGTCACCATCCAGTGACCAACAACCTGACGCTACCTCACCGCCATCCAGCCCCCCACCTACCATACCACCATCCAGCCCCCCACCTACCATACCACCGTCCAGCCCCCCGCCTACCATACCACCATCCAGCCCCCCACCTACCATACCACCGTCCAGCCCCCCACCTACCATACCACCATCCAGCCCACCGACTTTTGAGACACATTCACCGACTGAGCCACTGATAGCCACTGAGTCAACACCTGAGCCACCAGTCGACACTCAAGTACCATCAAGTTCTGAACTACCAACGGACACTGAAATGCCATCAACCTCTAAAACAGAAAGTGTGACTCAAAGCACTTCAGATATAAACGTCATAATTGCCCCCACAGTTGTCCCACCCTCCTCCTCCTCCTCCTCACCCTTATCACCAGTGCAAACTGCTACTCAAACAATAACGTCTTCACCCTCTCTCTCCACTCCTCCCTCTTCCCCTGTCTCCTCTCTCTCATCACCCAACATGACTATCTCGTGGGAGCGTGAATTCTTCCCAGCTGCCACCGAGTGCACCCTGCAACTCTACGACATGAACCAAGACGGTACCCTTGATGTGCTCGCAGTGAATGGTTACAGCCAGTGTGCAGTAAAGATTATGGCCTTTGACGGCATCAACGGCAGCACAGTATGGGAGGCAGATGTCGACTTTGAAGCATTCGCTGTCAAGTGTGAGCTCGACGTTGACTCGGACGGTGTCAAGGACTGCTTGGCCACAGGAAGATACAGTGGCTTTGTTGCTCTGAGCGGCCTCAATGGAAGCATTCTCTGGGTTGCTGATCGAAACATCTCCTTTCCCCGATACAACTTCTACTTTCCGTTGATTGTCCATGATTTGGACGGCGATGGTGTGGACGATCTTGTCAACATCCACGGGGGAGACTCCACCTATAAGGATACAGAGAAGCACAGATCTCCTTCGTTCTTGGTCGTCATTTCTGGAAGAACAGGGCAAGCGTTAACAGATCGTTTCTTTGTTCCTGATGGCCACGAAAGCTACATGTCACCTGTTCTTTTCTCGTTTGCTGATGGTGCAGAGGTCATTCTCTTTGGCACTGGCGGAGAGACCCTTCCAGGGTCGCTGTGGGCCGTGACACTGAGCAGTATCCAAGCTAGAGTACAGGAGTATACTGCCAACAGTCCAGAGTATGCTAACTACAAAGTGCTACAGAATTACACTAACCATCCATGTGCAGCTGACATGTCGTACGATGAAATTGAAGCACAACGACCTGTGTTTGATACCAGTGCATATGACATAGATGCAACCGATTTAGAGTACCCGCCGTTTTCCTCCTGCCCTCGTTGGGGAGAACTGCGGCCAATTTGGAACAAGTACAACATGTGTATGTACGAACTGGTTCGTACGAAGGAGAAGGGAATGATCCTTCCTCCTGTTATTGTGGATATTACTGGTGATGGATTTGATGACCTCGTGGTGTCGACGTTTGACGGCCGCACCTTGCTGCTGGACGGGAGGAATGGGTCCGCGGTGTGGGAGATATTTCTTCCTGACACTGAGGCATATAGGTGAGGGGCTGTGTGTGTGTGTGTGTGTGTGTGTGTGTGTGTGTTGTGTGTGTGTGCGTGTGTTATGTGTGTGTGTGTGTGTGTGTGTGTGTGTGTGTGTGTGTGTGTGTGTGTGTGTGTGTGTGTGTGTGTGTGTGTGTGTGCGTCTGTGCTACCCTTGTCCACAACCCCAAGCCATGGAAAGCTGGGTGGAGAGCTAGGAACAAGACTATGGAGTGCTTGTATTAATTTTGTATATTTGTGTTTTGAGTGCATCTGCAATCCCCCCTCACACCCACAGCCTCCCTGCCCCCTTCTTCTTCAATGAGGACAGCACTCCAGACCTCCTGGTGCGAGTCAACAAAGGCAACTGGGACAAGTATGACTACTCTTACATGGCCGTCCTGGACGGCAGAGACGGTAGGGAGCTATGGACGCTCAACTCCACCCAAACTGGGATGATGTCCGGACTCTCCATCGCTTCTGACACACATGGGTGGGACGCAGCTGTCTTCTTAAGCATTGGTACACCCCCAGACGATGGTTCCGAATACCCATGGGTGTTCAATGGTACTGCATCAGATTCCCATTCTAGTAATGAAATGGAACAGGGTCCAGACAGGTCTAAAACTGTTTCTGGTGGTTTGGGAGTGGGACCCAAAGACCCAGCTGATACACAAGGAAGCCAGAAACTCACATCACAGCAGAGAGTAGGCAGAGGGGAAGGTGGAAATGCTCCTGCTAGCAGACCTAGAGTGGCACGGTATTCCTCAGACTCAGCCCGATGTACCCGAGTTTATTTTGAAGGTCCTGGGTCGAAGGTGTGTCGTTGGTATGAGTGGCTGGTGGATGGTGAGGGTAGGCCATTTGTAAGAGTGAAGAGACATGGGGATGATGATGATGGTGATGGTGAGGCTATGGAGGATGGTGATGAGGGGGAGGAGAGTGGAGGAGGGAGAGATGGTGAGTTACAGCCACATTCCATGCATGCACCCTGTATCTGGAATGGAATACTCCTCACATACATGCACACATTTTCTCGTGCTGATGCACAAACACTTCCATATACATGTATCTCTCTCTCTCTCTCATACACAACATGCACACTTCATTTCCATTTAGTGCACATAGGGAGCCTTGTAAACCTACAGTGTTACAATGTGCCCCACTGAGGCACAGCACAGATGATTCTCCCTCTCTCTTTTCCTCTTTCTCTCCCTCTTTCTCTCCCTCCCTCTCTCCCCCCTCCCTCTCTCCCTCTCCCTCCCTCTCTCTCTCGCACACATAGTGGTTGACTACAGCAATGACTTCATTCAGCAGTCTTTGACAATCTACGACCCTCCTGGGTTGTGGGATTCCACGCCAACAGACCACTTCCCTGACCCCACCACGCAGCTGGATGCATTCCTACACTACTGCAACCATAGCCGAGAGCATCTCACAAGCTTCCTCTACCTCGTCACACGAGAGATGGTGGAGGGAGGGGAGAGGGACGTCAAACCACTGATCACACACGGCCCCTTTGTTTACAGTAAGCTATTTGTCAACCTGAACAGTACCATTATTGTTTACAGTAAGCTATTTGTCAACCTGAACAGTACCATTATTTGTAAGGAGAGAGTTGCTAACATAGCCTCATTTCCAGAGCCTGATAACTAAAAAGCTGGCGTGTCATCGTTCATGTCATCATGGACAAAACTCTCTTTGGTTGAGGGGAGAGGGAACGGGGCTACTTCAATAATTAGTGGAGCAGCTGTTTCTCATTAGCATGTACTACAAGCGTAGCTTCATTCCCAGGCCACACCCAGTTTTTTGTTTGCATGTCCTTTGCATGTCGGGGAGGGGATACTCTATATTATGGTGTACTATTATAGTATACTGACATGGTATACTGACATGGTATACTGACATGGTATACTGACACGGTATACTGACACGGTATACTGACACGGTATACTGACACATGTATGTTAACCTGAACAGTACGTACCATTTGTAAGGAGAGAGTTGCTAACATAGCCTCATTCCCAGAGCCTGATAACATTCACGGTAAAAGCTGGCGTGTCATCATTCATGTCATCATGTAAGGACAAAACTAACTTTAGTTGAGGAGAGAACCTGGCCTGGGAACGAGGCTACTTCAAAGTTGTGTTGGATTCACTTGACTGACCCTTCAATGGTGCAGCTAGCTGTTTCTCATTAACATGTACTACAAGTATAGCTTCATTCCCATGCTATACAACCAGTTTTTTGTTTGCATGTCAGGGATACTCTATATTATGGTATACTAATATAGTATAGTATACTGACATGGTATACTATGAGGTCTCTCTATTCAGTTCCAGCACCATCCAGTGACGACGAGCCACCACCACACCCTCACGAGGTCCCACCCACTGATGCCCAGCCCACCAGGAACAAGCGCCACGGAATGAGTAAACCCCAAAAAAACTGGGAGACAAATGATTACAAACACATACGCTGCGACCGCATTGAGGGGCCATCCATGATCCCAGCCACGCCCACCATTGGAGATTTGGATGGAGACGGAAGATTAGAAGTAGCGTATGTCATGTTGTGGGGGTCACTAGGAGGTGAAACTTTTGCCATGCCCCCCAAACTCCTCATCAAGACATTTACATTAGAAGACCGTTTTGTGGAAGTGTATGGGAGAGGAGTGGTCGACTTTTCCCGGTTTCTCCCAATTAGGCAGCAGCCTTGGACTCGGTACATGGGAGCCCGGGGAGATAATGTCTTCCGAGAGGCAGGCAGACCCAGAAGTAGTCATGTGATGTAGCGTCTAACAAGCATCTTTTGAAAACTATGTCATGTTTTTTTATTTTTGTCTCATCACCATTTTGTGTAGTCTCATTCCCAAACTGATCTGGAATGGGGCCAGAACAAGGCACCACTGTTCACATGGTAACAACATTATGTATTAACTTTCATGTTGCATAATATAACAAAATGTTAACTGCACAGCAGTATACTTTTATATAAAAACATCATACAATTATACAATACAATTATAAAGACTCATATTATATATACACAATACATAACACCTGTGATATAGTTGAGTACACACATAAGTAGGTACATGTTGAATGGTGAACTGAATATATTGTGGCGTCATGTGCTCAGTGGTCTCTCTTCTGGTGGTTCAACTTTGTGAGATAGTTGTGTCAGCATCCGTTGGTTGTCAATGACCTGCAGGGTTCTGGTGTAAGGAATTGGTGTGTGGGTGTCGAAGGAGAGCAGAACATATGGTGTGTGAGGGAGGAGGGTAGAGGGATGGGAAGGCTGTCAAAACCAATTATGAAATTTACAACATTAATCCAAACGACAAAACCTGGGCAAGATGAGTGTACAATGGGTACAGCAGCTGGCAAAGAGGCCACTGTATCCATAGCAACCATCATCCTCATGAGCTGAGCTGACCTGATGTACTGTTGTAGTTTAGGGTTCTTGTTGGCCAGAAGACTGACATCGGAGGATAGTGACCCCAACCGAAACTCATTCAAGCTTCGTACCTTTGATGCCACTAGCCGCTAATGTGTGTGTGTGTGGAGATAGGGATAGGGGGGAGGGATAACCATATGCCTGGGAGACTGAGGAGACTAATTTCCTCTAATTTCATGGCTTTGTCGTATATACAAGTACCTACCATCTTTTCAAAGTTGACCATCTCGTTCTCCTTATCCACAAATGTCTCATTGCCCTCATGAAGAAAATATGCATCTAAAAGGGAGGGGGAACGAGGAGGAAGAGGAACGAGGAGTGAAGGAGGAGGAGGAAAAAGAAGAGAGATATAGGGTGAGGGAGAAATGAGCTTACCTTTCATGATGAGTGGCATGAAGGGGATGACCGGAGGTGACAGCTTGCTCTGGTAGGCCCTCAGAACCTTGTGGTTCCGAGAAGGGTCCTGTGTGTGTGTGTGTGTGTGTGTGTGTGTGAGGGTGTGGGGAGAGTGTGTGTGTGTAGGTGAGGGTATGTATGCACACTCCAGGACACCAGGCTAGCTGTTTCACAACTCACTGTCAGAGCTTCAAACTGTTCAAATTTTCTTCTCAACCTTGGATTAAGTTCCTAAAATGGAGAGAGCAGCTGTTACAGCTGTGTTGGAGGCAGCTGGTTATTTGCGTACCTTCCAGGTTTGATGTAGTCTCGTGACGGCTCCGTTCATGAGTCCAACGGTGATTGCAAAAAATGAGTTTAGATTACAAAAGTCCTTACAACTGTATGTGTGGAGGGAGGGTGCCAGGGAGAAGAGAGGTGTGTGTGTGGGGAAGGGTAGTGTGTATGAGGGGGGAGGTATTTAGGTGAGCAGGTGGTACCACATGTTGTGTTGACCATGGCCGACTTACTGTTCTGCAATCTTGATAAACCTTTTGAGCAAAGCCACTCTCTTGATGAGGTCCGGCTCTCTGCAGAGCTCCGTCACCACCCAGTACTGTACCTGGAGAACAACCACATCACATGACATCACATGACATCACATGACATCACATGATCATCACATGACAGTCACATTACATCCACTACACATGACAATCTTATGCTTACGAGATGCAGACACTGCGGCCTAAGATCCTACCCTACACAAGCTAAGTCATGTGACGTACTTCATTAAATCTCCTGATGAGATGGTCGAGGTTGAAGAATAACCACATCACATGACATCACAAACTAAGTCATGTGACATACCTCATTAAATCTCCTGATGAGATGGTCGAGGTTGGTTGTGATCTTGCCAAACTTGTGTCGGCCAAAGACCTGGTAGATGAACTCCATCTGCTGGATGTTGGAGAACAGGTTCCAGTCATAAACGGTAAGGTGAGCGGCAATCTCACGAGAGCTGTCTCGCTCTGGAAAAGGGGTCACTGGCTTCTGGTTCTGGTCAGGGAGTGGGGGCTGTGTGTGTGTGTGTGTGGTTAGCGTACTCTTTTAATCTCTTCTCGAAGATGTGAACAGAACAGATATGTACACCATTTGGAGGTGAGTATGAGTACTTGTATTAGGGAGATGTGTTCGTGAATAAAATAAGCAGCTGTAGCAAGAGGCCATGTGTCATTGTCCTTATCCTTCACCTCCTCCGACACTTACTAGTGTCTTCTCAGTGTGGCTCCGAGGTACAACGTACAGCCGGCCATTGACGCTTATCTCACTGTGCACCGAGATATCATCTCCCTGGAATACAACCTTCTCCCCCGAAGATTTGACCTCACAGAGTTTGTACAATGGTGCAGGGAGATTCAGCTTGTTGCAGGCTTCTGTTACAATGGACCTGGCCGTCACATCCAGTCGAACCTGGAGAATGGGAGAGAGGAGAAGAGAATTAGGAACAGAGGAAGGAGGGAGGGGGGGTAACATGCTCACCTGTAGTCGGCAGCAAGTGTGATCAATGGTGTGGACCCGCAGGGGGACCTTGTCCTGCGGCTGGCAAGGGGGCAGCGTACAGATCCCCAACTTGATCTCTGGTTCTTGTGGCTGTGATCCCTTGCGAGTCTGGAGGGGAGAAGGGAGGGAGGAGGGAAGAGGGGAGAGAGGAGGGGAGAGGGGAGGAAGGAGGGGAGAGGGGAGAGGGGAGGGAGGAAGGGAGGGAGGAGGGGAGTCAATGAGGTCAGTCATGTGTACAAGACACGTTATGTCTCACCCTGATGGGGGCCCAAATGTTGGAGGAGAAATTGTTACCGCTCAACCCTCCCGACTCGCGGATACTGTCTGATATCGATGAGTTCAGCAGCTTGATCTCCTCAGTGTAGCCGTCCTTCGTGAGGCAGTCCTGTAACTCTCTCAACAACTTGAGAAACGTTTTGTCCTTCACCAGCTCCGCTTTGGCCGTCTTGATCCAAAGAATAACAACTTCTACAACTCTGCAGGGAAGGGAGGTAGGGAGAAGGAGAGAGGGGGGGAAAGAGGGAGAGAGAGGACGGGGGGGGAGGAAGGAAGGGAGTAAAGAGGAAAAGAGAGGAGGGAGGGAAGAGAGAAGGTAGGGAGAGGGAGGAAAGAGGGAAGAAAGAGAGGGGGAAAGAGAGAGGGAGAGGGAGGGGAGGAGAAAGGCAGGAATGGAGGGAAGAGAGAAGACGGCTATTAATCAGCTATGTAGACTTAATTCAATCATGAAAGACTTGTATGAAAGGCTCGGAAAGTTCCATGTAAGCACCCCCTGGGGGTTTACATGGTAAGATGCTCCCACCTTTTCTTTCTGGTTGTCTCTTGCTCGGGGCTTGCATTGGGGATTTCCCCATTCTTGTCCACTTGAGAATGGTAGCGTTTCATCAGCCCATCACACAGTCGCTGAGTGCTCATGAAGGAAGGATAGGTGAGGAAAAAATCTGCTGCAAATGTGTCTGGTGAGAGAAAGAAGGAAGGGGGGAGGGAAGGGAGAGAGGGAAGGGAGGAGGGAAGGGAGGAGGGAAAGGGGGAGGGAAAGGGGGGGGAAGGAGGAGGAAAGGGAGGAGGGAAAGGAGAAGTCATTGGTGAGACACCATCATCCCCCACGCTCCCACCTACCATCCTCATCTGCCTCCATCTCCAGCAGGTGGTCAAGCATCTTGTCTGGGGTTCCCTTGACGACCAGGTACCTCCCCAGTGTGACTCGCTCAAGCAGCATGACCTCACGACCATGTTCAGTCAGTTTCACTGTGGTGGACTCCACCTTCAGGAGGATGCGACGAAAGTCCACTTGCTCGACACGCAAGAAGGAACAGTTGTCCTCACGCGCCTGAATGGATGCACTCCTGAAAGAAAGGAGAGGGAAGGAGGGAGGAGAGGGGAGGAGGTAGGAGAGGGGAGGAGAAAGGAGAGGGGAGGAAGGAGGAGAGGGGAAGAGAGAGGAGAGGGGAGGAGGGAGGAGAGGGGAGGAGGTAAGAGAGGGGAGGAAGGAGGAGAGGGGAGGAGGTAGGAGAGTGTTAGAGGGAGGGTGTTAGAGGGAGGGTGATGCTGAGATCGGAGACAGAAAGGGTACTGAGCTACTCGGTGACATTGTACCTCACTCCCTCGTTCACCAGAGCTAGCTTTCCGAATTCATCTCCTTCATGGAGTGTGCAGACAACACCCTGTGTGTGTGTGTGTGTGTGTGGGGGGGGGGGGGGGGGGGGGGGGTTGTTAACGACCACATCACAACTATTCACATTCTTGAAACAAATCACACACATGCACACACACACAGGCTGACATTCCTCTCCCCCTCCTCACCTTGCCCCTGATAATGACATTGACGGAGCCTTTGAGAATGATGTACCAGCTGTCACCCTTGTCTCCCTGGTGAAACACTGGGTGGAGGGAGAGGGGAAGATAAAATGGTGGAACACTGGGTGGAGGGAGAGGGAAGATAAAACGGTGGAACACTGGGTGGAGGGAGAGGGAAGATCTGTCTTAGTGTGTGTGTGTTGGTGAAGATGCACACACACATACAGGTATCCATGGTTGCACAAGTGCATGTGTGTAAGTTGCATGTACTGCTCAACTAGAATTGCACAGGTGTGCGCGTGCGTGTACATACTTGTACAGCGCCTCCCCACCCTCCCCATGTACAGAAGTTCGACTTACGAAACTTTCCTGCCTTCTGGAACAGTTCCAGGTGAACACAGGCTGCAATTTGTCTCTTCACCTGAAATATACATGTAAGGTAGCGTACAAGATCTCAACAGCTTCGTAACAGCAGACAAATGCTTTGTGTGGTGTGTTATGAGGGGTGGGGAGGTGGGAGGGAGGTGGGGGGGAGGTGAGGGGGGGTTGGGGGAGAGATGAGGGGAGGTGGGGGATGTGAGAGACTTACGGCATTTGAAAGATGTCTGAACGCTCGGACGTGCAATAGTTCCTCATATATCAGGTCAATGTCATCCTCTGTTCGCTCTGAAGGACTGTGTGTGTGTGTGTGTGTGTGTGTGTGTGTGTGTGTGTGTGTGTGTGTGTGTGTGTGTGTGTGTGTGTGTGTGTGTGTGTGTGTGTGTGTGTGAGGTAGTGTGTGTGTGTGTGTGTGTGTGTGTGTGTGTGTGTGTAGAAGTTGATTTAGAGACCTAATTTTGCTTACTTTCAGTCAGCAAACCAACAACTTTGCTTCATTGCCATGGTAACAAGTTTACTGTACACGTAGTACAACTCACTCCTTCATGAGGGTGGCGTAGATGAGAGCCTCTGGGCCGAGCTGCGTGATGGTCTCAAAGCACTCGTCCAGGAGAGATGTGAGGGAGCTCCGGGAACTGCGGGGACTTGAGTTTATTGAGGAGGAGGTTGACCTGGGTGGGAGGGAGGGGAGAGGGGTATGAGAGGGGAGGGGGGAATGAGGGGGAGATAATGTGTTCCTACTTGGGTCTTCCATTGGGTATCTTTCCTCCCTCCTCCTCCGTGTGGAAGGAAAAGACCGACCGCAGACGTGAGGAGACACTCTTGGACCGAGGTGAAGACTTCTGGTCCACAAACTGGTAGAGGAGCTGGGGGTTGTCACGGAACTGGTGTTCCTTGTGAACTAGTGTGGAGGAAGGGAGAGGGAGGAAGGAAAGAGGGAGGAAGGGAGGAAGGGAGGGAGGGCAGAGGGAGGAAGGGAGGGAGGAGGGAGGAAGGGATAGAGGGAGGAAGGGAGGAAGGGAGGGAAGAGGGAGGAAGGGAGGGAAGAGGGAGGAAGGGAGGGAAGAGGGAGGAAGGGAGGGAAGAGGGAGGAAGGGAGGGAAGAGGGAGGGGGAGGGAGGAAGGAAGGGAGAGAAGAGGGAGAGAGGGGGAGGAGGAAGGGAGGGCAGAGGGAGGAAGGGAGGGGGAGGGAGGAAGGGAGAGGAGAAATGGTGTGGAGGAGGGAGAAAGAACTCAGCTCAAGTGTGCTGCTATACACGGGTTATTAACCGTGACAAAGAGGGTGAATGATATCCTTAAGATGAGTCAACTACCCATGCTCATCGTTCCACTACTGTGATCCTGGTATTGTTAGCTTGAGCTTCTCTCCTGTTTGCAAGTGCTCCCTCATCAACACAATGCTGAGTGCTACTTTTACACATACTAACTGTGAACGTGTCACATGACTGAACAGCTCATTAACAAATCTTGCATTCATGGTTGTGCATGATGTACTTCCAGGTTGATAACATTCTTATTTTATAGCAAACCTTATGATTCTCCTCTCCCCCTCTTTTTTCTCTCCCCTCCCAACTCTCCTTCCTCTCTCCCTGCCCTCATCTCTTCCTCTCCTCTCTCCCTTCCCCCTCTCCCCTCCCTCTCACACCACTCACCGTGCTTTATAACACCCTTGGTCAGGAGAGCCTGCCATATCTGTACTGCCTGTGCTCTTGTTCGCTGGACGCTGGACTGTTCAATCACCCAATCCACTAGTTTACTGCCACTGCAGCAACGACGGTAGGTGTACAAATTGATCCGCTGATCACTGGGGAGGGGGGCAAGGACAAGAGAGGGAGGAGAGGGAGGAGAGGGAGGAATGGAGGAAGAGAGAAAGGATGTGTCAGATTCAGGAATCCCTTGCAAATATTCACATTTTCATTGTACAGCATTCCTGGAGGATTTTGATTGACTTTCAGAATAACAGTTTCATTTTCAACATTCTTGGCATGCACGTACCTCAGTAGGTCTGTGAAGTGTTCTTGTATCAGCTGGTGCAGCGTCACTCCGGCCATGGTCAGGTCCGAGTCCGGTGTGAGGGAATTTCTCTCCTCCCCATCCTCCACGTCCACCCCCTCACAACTGATTGCAGTGCCAGACCCTGAAGGGAGAGAGGGAGGAAGGGGGTGTGAAAATCGAGTGATGGTGGATCAAAGAGGCCAGATGTTAAGAGTGAGGGTGGAAAGTATGAGAAGTGAGGGTGGGAAAGGGAGGGGGTGTGAAGAGTGAGGGTGGGAGAGGGAGGGGGCATAAAGAGTGAGGGTGCATGGGAAAGGGAGGAAGGGCAAATAAGAGCGATAAGAACGCTAGTTCAGATGTATTTGGTACACTAACTGAAGGGGAAACACACATGTCATCTGATTCATTGACAGTTTGTTGTCACTGTCCTCCATCTGTGGAACTGCTGACATAGGTTTGGTCAGGTGCCAATTACCACCAAAGGACATGAGCATGCAAACACTGCAGCAACTAGTACTGATTCTGCCTATAAAGCAACTGGACTAGATTTTGTAAGGATTCTAATTATGCACAATTAAACCTTATTGTTCTCGCATGACATGAAATGGCAAAGCTGTAAGTGGTACACGTATGTGTGAGAAAATCTAATTGCATGACGGCCATCATCCATTAACTGACTAATGAGCTCCTAGACCCTCCAAGTATCTCAATAATGAGGGAAGAAAAACCTGTTACCATGGTGATGGCTACCAATAGGGGATCAGTTTCATGGTGTACCTTGATTTGGCTCACTGTAGCTGTTCAGATGAAGTAATCTTTCCATGGTCCCTTTGTTTTCCTGTAGTTGATGTAACGTTGCGTAACATTGCGTAACACCGAGCTAGTGCTAATTTCTACATATACACCATACACATTGTGTAACATACGGTGTACACAATAACAGTATAGGTTGACATTTTGGGAAGAACCAGTGTGTAACGCAGTGTTACCTCATAGATCCTTCTCATGTGGTCGGCCTCAACGTACAGCACCTCACAGTACTCTGTGGTCACAACCATCGTCTGCCTGCTCAGGAGAAGAGGTAAACACATATCACTGAACTGTACTCACAACGATCTGACCAATCAGTCTAGTTCCGGGGCCCCTCCCCCAGCCTTTGTCACATGCTATACTATATGTGACCAAAGTTGGGGAAGCAACGGACCAATCAAATGCTTACACACTAGGCTAAAAGAGAAATGTCACCTAATAGAGTTTTATTAAAGAGCATTTTTGAACATGGAAATATTATGCTAAGATACTAACTACCCTAAAAGGAATCTCCTTGAATCACACTAAGATCGAATTTTGATCACGACACCGCGAATTTTGATCACGACACCGTGGCCCTCCATCCTCACCAGTGGTGTCAATTTCTATACCTGTTATGGCCAAAGATGACGTTCTCTCCAAAGGAGTCCCCATAGCGCAGTTGGCAGATACTGGTGGTCTGTGTGCGGATGACAACAAGAGTACCATCACCTCCCAGTAATTAATGATTCTTCCTGTCTTTATACTGAATGAGGCAATTTGATTGGATTACCCTACTCTGGTTACATCAGTGGTGTGAATTCTTTTAGCTGTGTATAAGTTTACAATGAAACATTCCAAACATCTACAAATGGGATATCCACACCATTGTCTGCAGCTGATATGCATGATTGTCTGCAGCTGGAATGCATTAAGTAAAGGATACCAGCACAATGCCCTACAGCACTCAAATATGGGATATCAAACAAGCTGGACATACTCATAAATTGGCATACAAATTGTATTACTAATAGAAACTCTGCACAGCACACTTTAAGTGTTTACACCTGGCATTGATTGAAGGTGCTACCGACCTTTGAACTGTCAGAAGGATCGACATCCAACATTTCCAAGCTGCCAGAGATGACCACATACCAGTACAATCCACTGCTTCCGGGACGAAATACTGAGGGAGGGAGGGAGGGAGGGAGGGAGGGACGATGGGAGGGAGGGAGAGAAGGTAGGAAGGGGGAGGGAGAGAGGGTGGGAGGGGAGGGAAGGAAGGGAAGAAGAAATTAAGGGAGGGAGGGAGAGAATGGAGAGGAGAAGAGAGAAATAATAGCAGCTCAATGTTAGAGACAAAGAGAAGGAGAGGAAAGGAAGTGGTTATTCAAAGAAGAAGCTTTCCCTCCTGTTCCTTTGAAGTGGTTGACATCATTCTAAGAAGAAGCAGTAAAGAGCTTTCCTTCTTTCCTGTTAGAAGCCAAATGCAGCCTGGATTGGTCAACATTCTTGCACAACTCCACAAAAGAACATATTTGGGTGGGCCAGCATGCACTATATGTACTGCAACAAGTGTGGTAAGGCCCAGACCATTGTGCACACCACAATCACACACACCACAATACCATGTGTGCAATTGAGGTACTATGAAGCTGCTTATAACAGGAGGGGGGCTCATTCATATATGACTAGTCAAAGAACAAGCGGCTCTTGGCAAACAGCACAAAGCTTCTTTGAACTTTTGGACAAGTCCTTTCTTCCCATAATATACAATTGTGTGTATATAGTTCCTCCCTCCCATCCTTCTCTCCATAATACACAATTTTGTTCTCCCCTCCCATCCTGTGTGTATGTACTATTTTGAACACAAAGCTTCATAATCTCTTGCCATCGGGGCTACCCTACCCTAATAGAGTTTCATCATCACAAACAAGCTAAGAACTGGCCCCCAGACTTCCCCTGGCTCCAGTTTTTGTGCAATTGAGGTACTTTATTAACAGGAGGGGGCTCATTCATGTATGACCAGTCAAAGAACAAGCGGCTCTTGGCAAACAGTACAAAGCTCTTTGAAGTTTTGGACAAGTCCTTTCTTCCCATAATAGTGTGTTTATAGTTCCCCCCTCCCATCCTTCTCTCCATAATATACAATTGTGTGTTTATAGTTATCGCCTCCCATCCTTTCTTCCCATAATACGCAATTTTGTTCCCCCCTCCCATCCTGTGTGTATGTACTGTTTTGAACACAAAGCTTCATAATCTCTTGCCATCGGGGCTACCCTACCAAAATAGAGTTTCATCACCACCACAACCCAAGCTAAGAACTGGTCCCCAGAGAGCTGCTTGTTTAGAATGGTGATGTTCTGCCCATTCATGTTGGAGAGGAAAAGTGGTGGGTACAAAACTAGCTCATGAGGAGTTCTTGTGGTAGCATTCGTGTAAGACCTACCGATCACTTTCCTTTATGCTCTAACTAATCTCAGCATTGTGCCTTCACTTGTCTTACCCCTGGCTGAGCCCACTCACAACAAACTGTGACCACAGAGTTCGAGAGCGCTTTAGTTTGATGGCTCCATTCTGGAACCAACTATATCAACCTCATTCCCAGACTTCCCCCGGCTCCAGTTTTTGACTGCTTGATGTAATGCAGGAGCAAGGCCTGGGAACAAGACACTATGTTTGCCTGTAGCCATGGCAACTGCACGTTAATCAGACCCATTATAACTCATGTATTTCCAGGGAATAGACATTACACTACACTACCAACCTGTAAGCTCCTAATCTCGAACCCAGACCCTCCTCTCTTCTTTGGCGTGGGCCCAGTAAGCACCATGCAATTTACAAACTAGTGTTACTGCAATTTTTCCACAGCCATTGCATGACAGTATATGTAGGAGAGATTAAGAACTTACGTGTGACGTTGGCCAGGAAGGAATCGTAGAGAGCATATCGGGTGAGTTCGTGCAGCACATTCTCGGGATAGTTTTCAAACACTGGCATGGACTGTGGAACAGGAAACGTGATTAACACGGGTGGCCATTATTGGTGGGAAATATTTGCTATTAATTAGCATACTTACTGCCATACTTGTGCTAAATGATATTGATAACAGCTAAATTCAGAACAACTGGATATCGAGTACTCAGTTCGCTCTCGTGAAGAGCTTACACTTTAGTAGACCATTTAGGGACACAATAATACAAACATTTTCAGATGAAGGAAGAGTGGGAGAAGAGGGATGTGGGGTTATGGAAGAAGAAGCCAAAAGGAATGTGGGAAGGATGTGGGGAGAGATAGGAAGCAGGAAAGAAAGGAGAGAGGAGGAGGAAGGAGAGGAGAGAGGGGGAGGGATGAGAGGAGAGGAGAGAGGAGGAGGGATGAACACCTACCCTTAGTTTGCAGTAGATGATGTCCAAATCTTCCTCCTTGCGTTTCTCAGGGCTGCAAACACATACACAGTAACATGTCACTGTAACTTCAACATGTGCGCACCTTAGTCTTGCATACCCAGACTCTGAGTCTGGCTGTGCAAGACTATGGGCACCTAGCCTCATGGCTGGCACACACATCTTCCTGGTTTCATCACTTCGCTCTTGCTGGCCATGCAATTACTACAAAACCATTAAGCTTATGCTTCACGTGTAAGAGCCTGGGAACGACGCTAGTGGCCTCTCAGCACCTCAGTTATTGCAACCTTCTACTTTATGCCCCAACCCCCCAGGCCATTCTCCCCTCCGAGAGGGAGGTCGATGCACCAGCCATGTAGATCTTCACAATTACTAGTAACATCATCTACGCCTTGTCTGCGGCTGTCCCTCATCAATAGATATTTGCATAGCATTTTGTAACTCCCCCTTCATGCTGCAAACACGTATCTGGTTTGTTTGTTTTTTCCTACCCGGCCCCAGCTAGCTTGCAGCAGCAGCGGGAGCTTATAAACCGCGCGCTGCGGCCGAGGTACACTCACATCTTCACTGCACTTACAGCTTTTCCAGACAGGACACCCAGTGCCACGCGCCCTCCATCACGATCTCAATCGATCTCAACTCACAAATTCAGTCTTGCAAAAAAGTCAACTAAAGCTAAAACAACGATTACACGTGTTACGTGCAATTATAAACAAGCGAAATCAGCACGTAAACATTCAATTAATTTCGTGTGGGCGTGGTCGCAAACAGTGATTACCCAATTAAATTGTAGTACATGTATATAAAAATTTCACTCCATAATATTGGCACAATATAGCTATTTATATGCTGCCATCGGGGCTGGTTTCGGTGGGTAGGTCTCCGTCAAGTTCAGGAAACAGCTCCAATACTATGATGTCCAGCAATGTGAAAAATAGCTGTGTGTGTGTGTGTGTGTGGGTGGGTGGTAAGACATGAGCTTCATGTAGACACACAGGAAACAGAGGCTTGTACCAAGGCCACATTGGAGAACATCATAAGGCACTCTTGCCTCCTCCCATGTGACCTGGCTGTGACCCAAGAGGGCTGAGTCTGGAATACAAGACTCATGTGGTTCGGTGTTAGGCTGGCCAGCTAGCTGACCTGTTTGTTGAGCTGGTGACACTGGAGGCCTTCAAAGAGCAGCAGGGTTCCCTCTCGAAACTCCTCCTCACCAATCCCTTTTACCAGCAAGGAGGGTGGGTAAGTGAGCAGCCGACCAAGGGCAGCCTGCCGCCTTACATACTTCTCATCCTCCGTCCTAATATGGCACGTAGCATCATAATGAATACTAGCATAGATTATACCTAATGAATTAGATCACTATTTAGTGTAACTTAGCACATAAATGGTAGTGTGTGGTTTCCTATAGATTATGCAACAGGCTTCCAAGCTCAGTGAGATTCCACACCAAATATGGTATAACTCCTTATTAGCTATTGTCTGAGGGACACACTATCACAATAACCCTTTACAATAACCATACATTAACAGAATTCTCTAAGGGTTAAACTTTAGCCCAGTTCCCTTCCACTCTCTGTATTTGCCAACACAGGCATAAATGAAGCAGGGTACGTAGGCTTGGGGACGAGACAATTACGTCGGACAAACTTTAGCTCTGTTCCCTGGCTTGCTCCTGGTTTCTATGTACTATTGTCAAAGTAAACAAGGACTAGGAAACGAGGTCAACCTGGGAACAAGGCTATTTAGACAAACTTGAGCCCTGTTCCCAGGCCTATTTCACTTCCGAGTAATGCAAACTGAATAATAGTAATGAGGTAGGCCTGGGAACGAGACTATCGCAGACAAAACAACCACATACCTTGGAGGGTCTTTGTTGAAAAACAAATTATCTGTAATGTAGAGAAAAGATTGGTAGTCTCATTACAGTATCATTGTCAGACCATCAGACCCGTCTATGTTTCACTGCTTGTACGTAGTTGTACAAAACTAGCCTCTCGCATGCCACACCCATTTACGAAGGACATGAAGGGGTGTGGCTTATGAGACTACCATGAAGCAGGGTGACAGTCTGACAATAAAGTTATCATGCTGGAAATACTAAACATGAAACATATTTCATGCACGCTTCACTATAGTCTCATTCCCAGGCTCTTGTGTACGAGAGTCTGGGAACGAGACTAGCTTCACTATTGCAACCCCTGTCTTCCAGTTACCCCAGTGCAACTGGAAATACGCCCTGCGCACGTGCAGTGAGTGACTTGGTGTAACATCAAAGGTCTCTCAGTGAGATGTGATTTGTTGATTGTTTCATGGACAGTATTTCCAGCAGGGTAAGAACCTAATGCCAAGCCTGAGAGCGAGGCTACGTACTGATTTAGCCTTGTGCCCCTCCTCGTACACATGGAGCCTGGGAGCGAGGCTACGCACTGATTTAGCCTTGTCCCTCCTCGTACACATGGAGCCTGGGAGCGAGACTACGCACTGATTTAGCCTTGTGCCCCTCCTCGTACACATGGAGCCTGGGAGCGAGGCTAACACTGATTTAGCCTTGTTCCTCCTCGTACACATGGAGCCTGGGAGCGAGGCTACGTACTGATTTAGCCTCGTCCCTCCTCGTACACATGGAGCCTGGGAGCGAGGCTAACACTGATTTAGCCTCGTCCCTCCTCGTACACATGGAGCCTGGGAGCGAGGCTACGTACTGATTTAGCCTCGTCCCTCCTCGTACACATGGAGCCTGGGAGCGAGGCTACGCACTGATTTAGCCTTGTCCCTCCTCGCACACATGGAGCCTGGGAGCGAGGCTAACACTGATTTAGCCTTGTTCCTCCTCGTACACATGGAGCCTGAGAGCGAGGCTACGTACTGATTTAGCCTCGTCCCTCCTCGTACACATGGAGCCTGAGAGCGAGGCTACGTACTGATTTAGCCTCGTCCCTCCTCGTACACATGGAGCCTGAGAGCGAGGCTATGCACTGATTTAGCCTTGTTCCTCCTCGTACACATGGAGCCTGGGAGCGAGGCTACGCACTGATTTAGCCTTGTCCCTCCTCGTACACATGGAGCCTGAGAGCGAGACTACGTACTGATTTAGCCTTGTCCCTCCTCGTACACATGGAGCCTGAGAGCGAGGCTACGTACTGATTTAGCCTCGTCCCTCCTCGTACACATGGAGCCTGGGAGCGAGGCTAACACTGATTTAGCCTTGTTCCTCCTCGTACACATGGAGCCTGGGAGCGAGGCTACGCACTGATTTAGCCTCGTCCCTCCTCGTACACATGGAGCCTGAGAGCGAGGCTACGCACTGATTTAGCCTTGTCCCTCCTCGTACACATGGAGCCTGAGAGCGAGACTACGTACTGATTTAGCCTTGTCCCTCCTCGTACACATGGAGCCTGAGAGCGAGGCTACGCACTGATTTAGCCTTGTTCCCTCCTCGTACACATGGAGCCTGGGAGCGAGGCTAACACTGAAGTGGACACACCAGCCAGTTACCACCCTCCATACCTCGTAGCAGGTGAATGAGTTCCACTACGTTCGTCTCATCCTCCATCAGAGACACCTTGTGGGCTATGAAACTGCATGTGAGGAGGAGGAGAGAAGAGGGAGAGGGGGGAAGGGGGGAGGACTATACCACAAATATGGAGGACATGCTGGACATGATGCTCTTATGCAGAGAGATAAGTAGATATACTCGGATGGACCTCCTGTTCACCTTACTCTACACGGTGAGTACCAAAGTATTTTGTTGCCATGCAACTAGTGACTAGATGCTAGGAACCACTCTAAAACTGCAAAAAGACAAGGAGTGCTCACTTGAGAAGAAAGGTCTCGATTGTGCTGGTGCCGAGTAGCTTTGCAAACAGCAACACAGTCAACTGCCACTGGGATACATGATAGACCTCTAGTGCTGTGTGGGGAGGGAGGGGGAGGGAGGGGGAGGGAGGGGGGGAGGTGGAGGGATGTGGAGGGGGGGAGGGAGGGGAGGAAGGGGGAGGAATGTGGGCTCATACCCAGCAGTGAGAAAGAGCCTGTGCATGAAGCTAGACGAAGGAAGGGCTTGAGGAACAGCAGCTACGGACTAAACAGCTCTACTCACCCATGTACACAAGCAAGTCCATGACTCCTTGTAGCTCTAGCGGCTCTGAAATACAAAGTACACCAGTAGACGGAGAAGACAATGGAACACACTACACACACTGTCCTACCTCCCAGTGAGACCTGTTTCAGCCAAGGCTTCGGTCTGTGTAGAAAGGACTCTGGCTCATTTTGTGCTAATTCAGTTTGTCTGTATTCCATACCTGCTAGTCTCGGATTCAGACAGGTCCTCCTCCACATCCTACGAAAAACCAAACATTTTTGAAATTCAGGTACACCATGCACCCTCCTCATCTTCTAGCTACTGATAAGCTAGAAGACAGATATCGAGTTGTGTGTGTGTGTGTGTGCAGGGGGAAGATGAGGGAGCTAGCCTGGACACAAGGCTGGAGGAGAGGAGGGGGGGAGACAAAGGGCTATCTTGCCTGTAGATATCTCTCCACGGTCTCCTTGTTTGTCTCCACGGCAGCAGTCAGCTCGGCCACCGTCTGGGAACTGGGAAACAGACAGACATACAGTAAATATGTGTTGTAGCCTAATGCCGCCAGACTACTAGCTGAGAGTCTGGTGACGTGAGATGTCATACTTTGTTTGAGGGGTGGGGTACTTGACCATCTCCACCAGTGACTGCAGGAATTCTTCCATGTGCTGTCCTCTCTGGAGGGAGAGAGAGAAAGAAGACAATCCTCACCCACTTGGGTTAAGAGCACTCTGCCTTTTCTCTCACTCTGCAAATAACTAACTGTATGTATGTGATATGGAATACCAGCACTGACCTCTTTCTTCAGCCTGCTTGGCACCGACTTGATCATCTTGCCTGGTTGCCATAGAAACAATGAGCATGGGGTTTATTCATAGTAATGTAGTTTATGATGGGGAAATCACAGTACATTATAGTGCGTGAGGTGAGTGGAAGGGGAGTCCCTATACAAGGAGGGAAAGTCCCTATGTTAGTGCATGAGAGGGGGGGGGGGGGGTCTGCCTACCTGCCTTGTCGCTGACAGAGTCTGGGATGAAGAGGGTGGGGTCTGAGGAGTCGGTGAGAAAACTGGTCACCAGTTGGCTGCTCTGCACACCAGGAAGAGATATCAGTGCCTGTGTGTGTGGAGGGGAGATGTGAGAGTGTGAGGTGTGAGGGTGTGAGGGCTGTGAGGCATACCTGGAGGTACTGCTCTAGTTCTTTCTGCCTGTTCTCTACGAAGGCTGGGTCCATGTTCCTCAGAGGTCTCTTGGAAGGCAGATGCACTCCTATGTCACCTGGGAGAGATTGAGGGGTGCAGGAATGGAGAGAGGGAGGGAGGGAGAGAGGGAGGGAGGAGGTGAGGGAGGAGGTGAGGGAGGAAGAGGTGAGGGTGGAGGAGGTGAGGGAGGAGGAGGTGAATGAGGAGGAGGTGAAGGAGGAGGTGAAGGAGGAGGAGGTGAGGGAGGAGGTTACGGTGGAGGAGGTGAGGGAGGAGGAGGTGAAGGAGGAGGTGGTGAGGGAGGAGGTTACGGTGGAGGAGGTGAGGGAGGAGGAGGTGAAGGAGGAGGTGGTGAGGGAGGAGGTTACAGTGGAGGAGGTGAGGGAGGAGGAGGTGAAGGAGGAGGTGGTGAAGGAGGAGGAGGAGGTCAAGGTGGAGGAGGTGAGGGAGGAGGAGGTGAAGGAGGAGGAGGTAAAGGAGGAAGAGGTGAGGGAGGAGGTTAAGGTGGAGGAGGTGAGGGTGGAGGAGGTGAGGGAGGAGGAGGTGAAGGAGGAGGTGGTAAGGAGGTGGTGAGGGAGGAGGAGGGGGAGGAGGGTACTCCTGCATACCGTAGAACTGCCTCAGTTTCATGTCCAGTCCAACAAATTCTTTGAACCTCCTGAGAGCAATCACGAACACAGTGGTGTTGACACAGCCATTGTACACCAACAAACTGACACAATGAAACTACCTTTTGACCATTTCCACAGGCATCTTACTATCTACACAGAGAAGGAGATAACATAAACATCAAACGCTTTGAGGTGTAAAGTGGACCCCTCTCCGATATTCCCCTCCCCGGCTAGCTGTGAATGCCCCTCCTACGTTCATGCCCTGCTGTAAGCCAAGCCCTTATGTTATCGATAAAGCTCTTTTTGAACATCTTGGAGTGTGGGTGTAAAAAATAGCAAATTAAGTGTTTGGTGTTATGAAGTGGAAAAAAAGAATGAAAAGCCGGCAGACAACAGGAATCAAGCCCAAGGTTCTTGGCTCAAACTAGCCTCGTACCCAGGCTTCTCATCAAGCAAAAAAAAAAAATGCTTTTGATGAGCGGCCTGGGAATGAGGCTAGGCTCAAGCTACAAATGCCACAAGGCGTTCAAAGGCTTTAGAATGTTCTTTTGAATAACTGTACCTTCCCCCTCTCTCCTAGTGAGTATGATGTAGAGGGTGTATGGTCGAATACCCTCTGTGCGCGTCTCCCAGTCCACAACCTGCACCTGGTATGGAGTGAGGACAGGAGAGGGTGTGGCAGTGGGCAGGGCTGACTCAGGGGCGGGGCTATCTTGGCTGGCTGCATCACCATCAGGAGTCTAACAGAAACAAGGAAGACATTAAGTTGTTGCATGAGGATGTTCCTCCAAAACCATCTCTCACCTCAGCAGTTGTCTCCTCCCCGACACTGTCCATGGTGGGAGCTGTGACAAGCTGCCGTGTCTTTGACCGCCATCGCTCAAATTTTCGTCCTCCCTCCTTCCCACCCTCACTGTCTCCACTCTTCCCAATAAGCATGCTGTAGAACTGTATGTGGTATGTGTGTGTGTGTGTGTGTGTGAGTGGTGGATGGGTGAGTGTCATATGGTGCTATGAGTGGTGTGTGTGTAGGTGGGTAGGGAGAAGGGAGGATGGGCCACACCTCATGGCTTTGGTAGAACAGAGCTAGGTAGTTGTCCTCAAGCAACTGGTAAACTTCCGAGAGCACTCTGGGGAAAGATACGGTTGTTGTGAGTTAGCCTCATGTCCAGGCCCTACCCTCTCACAGTGTGCCAAATTGAATTTCTTATGCTAGCACACACACACTTAGTCTAGCCTCGTTCCCAGGCTCTCCCTCCTTAGCGGGGAGAGCCTGGGAATGAGGCTACACATGAGACTAGTTATGGGTATGAGACTACTGTTATGAGCAGAGTAAAGTGGTGATGTTCTGACATTCACCTGCTGATGATCAGCTCATGATACAACCGTCCACACTTCTCAACTGCACTCAGGTCGGAGGTCAACACTGCACATGGACAAGAGCAAGAAATTAAACCAATGCCATGTAGGGGCTGTGTGTGTGTGGGGGGGGGGAGGGGGGGGGGGGGGCACCTTCAGCCAGCTGTGCACTCAGTCCAGGGTGTAATGGTATGTAGCTACGGACCGAGGGGTTGAGGAAGGAACGCTGTAACGTGGTGACCTACAGGGGGCGTGTCAGTTAGAGTATGTCTCAATAGATCATTGGGTCATAAATGTCACCCAACGGCGAGTTTACCTGTGTGATAACAGCCTGGGCCTGTGTCTCTGATGGGCGTTGCAACTTTGCTTCCACCTCAGCTGCAAGGGAAGCTCCACTGAATGAAGTTTGCATAAAGGGAATGAGTTTGGCTCACAGAGGGTAAGGTGGGCTTGTAGGACGTGGATCGCATCCAGTTTCTTCATGAACTGCATGAAGGTGTAGAGGTAGGTCTGGGAGGAGAGCAGTTTGTCCAGGGGAAGAGTGGTGGGGCGGGATGAGGGGGCGGGGCCACATCGTCCTACAAATGAGGCTAAAAGAGGGACCTGTCTAGCAAGGGGACCATAGGTTGGCTTTAGTCGCTGGGTAGAGGAGGAAGAGGAGAGGAGGAAAAATCATGAAGAATCACACATCTACCTGTTGAAAGGCAGACCTAATCAAACCTAGATTTTACATAGCCTCGTTCCCAGACCCTCCCCGGCTCCCTGGGGAAGGCCTGGGAACGAGGCTAGATGTTTATATTGTCATCTAATGTGCAGGCATTACCAATTTAAGGTCAAAACAGAGAACAATCTTTCTGTTCACACCAACTAAAAGTGACCACAGTGAACGTTAGGCTACGCTGGGGTTGGGGTGACTGGGAGATTGTGTACAACTGGAGGTCCCAGAAAGATGCACGTACCCCTTACCCCTTGCTACTGTAATTTATAGATGATCTGATACACGTACTCACAGAGTTTGGGTCACATATCAGTGCCAAGAGTTTGTTGATGAAGTCCTGCAGCACAGAGATGGACAGGGAGTAGTTTACCTCAACACAGGGTTAGCGTCACTTCCAGGTCCTTGTCCAGTTTCCTGTTCCATACTACAAGCAACAGGAAGCTAGACAAGGAGGCTACATGGTGTGTTGTACGATCTAGCAGGGTATAATGTAGCCTCGTACCCAGGCCTCGTATCCAGGCCCCGCCCACAAAAAGCCTGGGTACAAGGCTAGGTATAATGCACAAGAGCAGCTTACTGGTTTTGCAGCAAAGTTCATTGCTGGTACAAATATCTTTGACGCAAATAGCTCCACAATGAATGATTTCATGACACTGATGGTGAGAGGGTGAGTGGAAGAGAAGGAGGGAGAGAAGGAGAGAGGGAAGGAGGGAGGGTGGAGGCAGGAACGGAGGAAGGGGAAAGAGAGGGGAGGACAGAAGAAGGGAGGAGGGAGGGGAAAGAGAGGGGAGGACAGAGGAAAGGAGGAGGGGGGGATGGAGAAAAAGAGAGGATGGGGGTAGGAGCGCCTGGAGTGTATACTGAGGGTTGTCACTCACTGTGACTGAAGTGTCCTCTCTGGGAGGAGGTGGGGGAGCACAGCGAGGGTGAGCTGGCGGAAGTAGTGCAGGTTTGCTGTCTTCCCTCTCATGGCCAAGTGGGTGTGGCTGCCATACTCTTGGAACACAGCCTCCTCAATAGTTTCCACACTCGCACTCCGGGGTACTGGGTGGAGGGGACGCAAACAAGATGGTTGGAGTGCAAAGAATTCCAACGTCTTGTGATAGTCTTACAATTTCTCCTGGCCAGCAGGTACAAGTGCACGTGTGCAGCAGCTGCCTTGAGCATTTTGTCTGTGATGAGTGCCGGAATGTCCACCTGAGAGGGAGGGAGGAGAGAAAGAAGAGGGGATGGAGGAGATGGAGGGGAGGGAGGAGGAGGGGAGGGAGGAGAGGAGGGGATGGAGGAGAGGAGGGGAGGGAAGAGAGGAGGGGAGAGAGGAGAGGAGGGGAGGGAAGAGAGGAGGGGAGAGAGGAGAGGAAGGGAAGGAGGAGAGGAGGGAAGGAAGAGAGGAGGGGAAGGAGGAGAGGGAGGGGAGGAGGAGGAGGGGAGGGAGGAGAGGAGGGGATGGAGGAGAGGAGGGGAGGGAAGAGAGGAGGGGAGAGAGGAGAGGAAGGGAAGGAGGAGAGGAGGGAAGGAAGAGAGGAGGGAAAGGAGGAGAGGAGGGGAAGGAGGAGAGGAGGGGAAGGAGGAGAGGAGGGGAAGGAGGAGAGGAGGGGAAGGAGGAGAGGAGGGGAAGGAGGAGAGGAGGGGAAGGAGGAGAGGAGGGGAAGGAGGAGAGGAGGGGAAGGAGGAGAGGAGGGAAACAAGCATGCAGACTTGAAAGACAGTGAACTAGTCCACCGTCTCTCATCTTGTCACCTTTCTTGCTCTTTGGAGGAAAGCTGCAGCCGTGTGTCTAATGATAACACGAATTTCATCCTCAAATGACTCGTCTGGTGCCAGGTTTCTGTACAACACACAGCAGAACATTGGAACGAGAGATGGGAATCGGGTTCTGTGACATGAGGAGCCAGACTTCTGCATATACAACATACACACTCCATGTGGTCAGCCTACATGCTGTGCTGGACACGCAAACCTCATACCAAGGACACATTCGCTCATGCAGTACCACACTATAATGTACCTGTGCCATGAATACACAAATCTCTGCAGCACAATCTCAAGAAACTGAAGATAGAAGAAGTGGATAAATGCTGTAGAATATGTAGAATACTCAGTGACGGTGACAGACAGACTGACACGCACCCACCTCAGAGATTGCACCGTCCACAGTTTCTGCAACAGTGAAACCATCCCATGGCTGCACAAAGAGAGAGAGAGATGGAGGGAGGGAGGGAGGAAGGAGTGAGAGGATGGGAGGGAGAGGAGGGAGGGAGAGGAGGGAGGGAGGGAGGGAGGGAGGGAGGGAGAGGAGGGAGGGAGGGAGGGAGGGAGGGAGGGAGAGGAGAGGAGGGGAGGAGAGAAGACGTATATGGTCGAGCCCAATAGACCACTCACCTGGAGAGTCTCCTTTCTGTCAGTGTTGTTGTGTCTCCTGCAACCCTTCTTACCACACACCGCACACTGCACAAGTGGCTCCCACCTCACAGGTCGCTGTAGACACACACACACATCACGGGAGACATTACTATACAGTAAGCCACTCATTTGTGTGTGAAGTCACCAGTTGATATCACTCCATTCCAATATGTCAGGACTTCCGTCTCTCTTGGTCCTCACCTTTTGTCTTGGGATCTTCAGATGTAGCAGAATGTTGGGAAGCTTCGAGATGAGTCTGTTTTAAGGCATAAGCAATCAATCAATCAATCAATCGATCAATCAATCAATCGATCAATCGATCAATCAATCAATCAATCAATCAATCAATCAATCAATCAATCAATCAATCAATCAATCAATCAATCAATCAATCAATCAATCAATCAATCATCTGATCAATCAGCAAGCAGCTATCTCCCTACCATGGTTGGTGTTCTATGCACTCACCTAAACAGGACATGTGCAGTGACAGCACCAACTCCCCAGCACCACACAAACAGCACAACAAGAGGGTAGCTGGTGTCGTGTATGTTAGAAATAACCAGTTTCTGAACTGCAGGTAAACATTCTCAGGCCTCCACCCAGCTGCACTGGGAAGCTGGGCAGGGCCTGGCAACAAGGCTACCCACCCAGAGTAGCAATGATCACAAACACTACTAATGCATCAACAGCCTGAATGCGTGGTGGATACCTGTAGTCTACAGTCTCGCGAAGCCCGGGCCCTCGGTGAAGCCAGAGTCTCTCACAGAATCTGGCTTCGCGAGACTAGTAGGCTACTGTCCCTTACCTGCTCAGTTGGAAGGAAAGAAAGACGAGAACGACTGCGCCCCAGAAGAACGGCCTCTCCAGCCTCTGCAAAACAAGCCGGCTGCTCTCCTCCATTGTGTTGTTGACATTATCCGCTGTGGGGGCGTGGTATATAACAAGCCCCGCCCTCCAAACAGCAGTGCAGCTCGCGGGTATAAAATCGTGCCGCCAATCACTAGAGCAGTAGTAAATAACAATACGGGTTGACGGTTGTGCACGACATGGCTAGTCGTGGTTCGAGTTCATTGGGCGCAAGGGCTCGTCCGGGGAAGGCAGCCTGCAGCTTCCCTCAAGGAATAGTGGAGATCGTCCTGCGCATCATCGTAGCGGTAAGTTCGTCTCACGACATATTTCAGCAGATCAGGCTAAGGTGGATCTGACCGGTGGACATTTTGCACGAGATGATTCAGCCAGCTCAAAGCTGTAGAAACAGAGATATGACCTCTATGACCGCTATGTCCGACACCAAGTTGTTGATAAATTATGATGGACATGAACAGGCATACCCACTGAATTTCTAGCTTGATTTCTGATATGCTTCTTTGGTTTCACAGTGTTTGTGGTTTTGTTCTAGTCTTGCAAGCCAGACCCAGCATGCATCACTTTCAAAGCGACCCACACTGGGGTTGCATGGTTGGATCTGCCTTGCGAGGCTAGAATTTGTCCATGACGGTCAGACTCCTCAGTCTATATAGCTGCTACAGTTACTGAAGAACTAACTCAAAAATACTCCTCTGTGGTTCATTCTGTTTTCCTTCCACCCATAGGTACTCAGTGTGGTTCTAATCATTACAAGTGGGTGTGTACTTGGCCTTGACATTTCATACACCCCACCGGCCCCAGGCAGTGGTGGTGGTGACAATGACAGTGGTATTAACATCGGGGTGCTAGAGGCTCGGACAGCCAGTGCGGGGGCTATTGCCCTGGCAGTGGGGGTGATAGGATTGCTGTGGGAGATAGTTGCACTCATGCTGCGGTTCCTCAACATCAGATTGCTCAACCAAAGATCAAAGATTGTGCTCACCATTGTAAGTGTTGGAGTAGTCTCGCAGGCCCGACCCACTTCCGCTATTCTATTTTTTTTGCGGAAGTGGGTCAGGCTTGCAAGACTAGTGTTGGAGCATATGAAGTAGGGGCTAGCCTAGCTTCTAGCCTGTCGCAGTAGGTGTAATGAGAGTGGCTCAAAGACAGTGAGCGAGAATACCTTAATGTTCTTTTAATTTAGCGATTTTGAATACACCTCGTGTATTGTTTTTTTTTAACAGAAACCAAAATTAATTCAACATATTAAACACTTAGTTATTGTAATTGCGGGTGCTTATTTTAGCGATAATGACTCTGATCGCTAAAATTGCTAAATTTAGTACGCGCAATTAAAAGTAACATTAAGGTAGTTCCATTTTGCATGCTCATTTCCAATCATTCTGTCTTCAATGATTGCAGGAAAGCTGGGTGGAGGGCTGGAAGCATGAATTGCAGGAAGGATTAACTATGTAGTTGATATTCCTCTTAGCGGGAACTAAGAGTCTGGGTATGTGGGAATGTGACTGTAACACCCCCTTGCTTCTCCTCTGTCACAGGACGTGGTGGCCACTCTCATGCTCGCCCTGAATGCTGCCGGGGTGCTGAGTGTTGCCTACTCCCCCGAGTGGGAACACCTTAGCAATGGGAACGCCGTCTTGAACAGTTTAATTGCTACAATTGTGAGTCCTCAGTTGTTTGTGTTCTTGTTTTACTATCTCACTAGATTTCATCATACGTTGTGATCACTGGATTCCATCTCATGATCACTGCATTTCATCATACCTTGTGATCACTGGATTCCATCTCATGATCACTGGATTTCATCTCATGATCACTGAATTTCATCATATGTTGTGATCACTGAATTTCATCTCATGATCACTGGATTTCATCTCATGATCACTGGATTGCATCATATGTTGTGATCACTGGATTGCATCATATGATCACTGGATTTCATCCCATGATCACTGGATCACATCATGTTGTGATCACTGGATTTCATCATGTTGTGATCACTGGATTGCATCATATGTTGTGATCACTGGATTGCATCATATGTTGTGATCACTGCATTTCATCTCATGATCACTGGATTTCATCATGTTGTGAACACTGAATTTCATCATAATTATGTTGCAATCTAAGAATTCTACCAACACACACACACACACACACACACACACACACACACACGCGTGCACACACACACACACACACACACACACACACACACACACACACACACACACACACACACACACACACACACACACACACACACACACACACACACACACACACACACACACACAGGTGTTCAGTTTCCTAGGTTCAGTCTTCAGAGTGGTCCTGGCTATCTACATGATCATCTACATCGTCAAGGGCTGGAACAGAGAAGTGGTCCGATATACCACACTCAGGAAGGAGGAGGAAGTATGACATTGACTCCACATTGTCAACTGTCGTATCTAGGCAACCACTATCCTGTCCCCATCAAATGACCACAGTGGACCCAAATCTCATTAATAGTATAAATTATATCACATTAATATTACATTATTTATTAATATGATGTATGTTTCACATTACATGCAAATGACTAGACAATTGCATGACACTTATTCACCCTGTAAGATGCATGATGGGTCAAGGTGCATGGTGGTCAAAGACCTAGTTCAATATGAAATTTAATCCCAGAACAAGACCCACATGGCCACACATCAACTGCATGTGCAGAGCTGGGTGCTGGTATGTCAGATGAGCATGACATGGCCAAGTGTTTGTCAAAGCTGAACTTTGTAGCAGCTCCTACAGCTTCCTTTTCTTGTGCGCCATCCTTATGGCGTCCCTGTGCTGTTTCCTGGCACTCTGCTTCATGGCCACCCTCCTGTTCCCCCATCCTCTCTCCAACTCCCCCAGAGAGACAGTCCTATAGAATGTGTTCTCATTCAGCCGATTTGCTAGCTTCTCATTGTTTGAGTGGAAAAAGAACAAGTTGTGAGGCTTCGAAACAATCTTGCTCTTGTTTTCAGTAGTCTCACTAGTCAGACCTGCATCTGCAGAGACTGGCGAAGGAGTGCTGGCTAGTGAGTCTTCAGGTTGGACTTCAGTGCGTTTCAAACTCTTCAGCTTCTTCTTCCCGCTAGTATCAAGGTCTCTGTGTTTACTAACACACAGCTGTTGTTCACAGTCCGACTGCTGCCTGCTACTATCTTCACCAAGAAAGCTAAACCCTTGTCCACTGAACATATTCTTCAGATCTCCACTCACAGAAAAGTACCTCTCCCCAGAGACCACTGGGGCGCTAATGTCCTCCTTCTGCTCCTCCTCCTCCTCCTCACCATCATCCATACTCTCCCTCTCACTGTGTGAGGATTGTTGTCCAGCCGTACTGGGCTGCTCTAACTCGGCACAGTTGCTAGACTCTGGGTCATAGCGGGCTGGGAAGATGGCAGATGGGACATTACCCGCTCTTTCGTGTGATGAACTACTCCACCTCATGCTGGATGTAGACCCCAAGATCGAGTCAATGATGGAAAGTGCTTTGGACTTCTCTTGTTGAAGTTGCTCAGCCAACTCATCATGTATATCCGCCCCATTCTCCTCCTCCTCCTCTTCCTCCTCCTCCCCACTCTCCACAAACCTCTCGTCCAGCCGGAACCTGCTGTCCACACCAATCCTCTGTTGAAGCTTGAACAGTTTCTCTCCTGTCTTTCCCTCAAACTGTCTCCTCACAGCAAACAGCTCAGGGTCATCCAAATCTTCACTATCATCACTGTCAAAAAGAACCCTACGCATGGGTCCTTCTCTCCCCCTATGATCACCAGCTCCTCCCACACTCGGAGTAGAGACATGATCTGAACTAGGCTCCTCCTTGGAAGCCTCCTCATCAGAGCTACTGAACACAATATGCTGAGCAGCACTAGGTCCATGCAAGTGGATGTAAAGATTAGGCCTACCCACTCTCTCCTCCCGTTTTTGAATTGCTTCAAGCCTTCTGATATTTGATTGTTCCCTTTTCATCTGCACTGAATCGACTTGAGCTGCTTCCAACCCTGTATCGACTCGCTGATCATGTTCAGGCTTGGAGTTCCCTCGCTCTCGGCTCACTCCTTTTCTCTGATCATTAGAAGAGGTCGCAGCTTTCTTGAGCTTCTTCCGCGACATTATTGTTTTCAATGTTTCAAGCTACACGTGTACGTACGTGTAGCGAGTAAATAGAAAGCCCACTTCCGACCTTTTCTAATTATCCGTAGGAAATACCTTTCATTACATGAGATCACATGACGTGATCAACATTGCGTTGCCGGTGAAGTCAAAGAAATGGAGCTGGAGAAACGTTTGTGGATATGGTTTTTGCCTTTTCTTTCGACATTTCTTTACCAGAACGGATTAAAAGGTCTGTGAAGCAAATTTAACTTTAATTCGTGTAACCAGAAACTGTAGCTTGACTAGGTATATAACTCACACTGTTGTTGGTACTTTAGGTGTGAGTGCTGGTGGAAGTGAAGGTAGGTGTATCAAACCTCACTCTATAATAAGAAACATCCTGTTTTATGGCAGCTCTACTTCTCCTTGCCTTCCCAGCTGCCCAATGTCAGTGTCAATGTTCTGATGAAGAGACCAGCCAGTTGTCTGCTCTCAACCCATCAGCTACAAATCTCTTCTTCTACAACCAAGACAAAGGTGTCTGTGAGAGCCTTCCTTCAAACTGCAATCAGTATGCCAACTGCTCTTTTCGCACACTTGAAGATTGTCAGACACAGTGTAAACCAGTAATACTTGGTGGGTGTCATAGCACACGGCAAGGCTGCTGTAGTGATGGACAGACAGCAAAAACAGAGGATGGAAAGTGCCCAGACGGTATGTGAGGTCTCCAGTCTGTGAGCTATAGACCTTTAGTCGATATTGCAGTACATTTCTAACAGGCACAACTTAGTAAACTGGGATAGCATCAAAAAAGCTATGAATAATTGCTGTGTAAAATATCGTTGCTGCACATAATGCTTTCTCTCACCCTCCTCCCTCCTCTACACACCCTCACAGATGCTCGTGCTCCTGACACACCCTCTAACTCTCCTGTCCGCTGGGACTTGATAGCCGCTGGTATCTGTGGTACAGTACTACTGCTGGCAGTGGTTGCACTGGTTGGCATAGCAACCTACGCTTATAGACACAAACAAAAGCGAAGACAGAGAAGGTGTGTGCTTTCTAATGGTTTGTGTGAGTTGACTGACAGGCCTCGGAGTGTAACGATCATATAACCTCAGGAATACGCTTATCGCCATCAAGGATTAATTCCTTATGTCACTGACTATAGCAGGGTTTTTTTGTTTGCATACTCAGATAGAACCCATCACCATGTTCAAAAGATGGTTACCATTCATATGTATGACCGGGCTTGGAAATGCAAACACTGGAATGACTAACTCTATTATGTGCTCCTAAAAACCACCAAGTCATGATAGGTTTATCAAGTATTGTGCTTACTAGAGGCCATGTGGGAGGTAGCCTCGTACCCGGACCATTCATAAGAGAAATGCCTAGGTATGAGCCCTTGCAATGTCTCCCCTTCCCTCTCCTCCCGCAGATATATTCAGGACGTACTACAGCTGTACAATGACACAAGTGAAGATAGCTACAGCGATGGCAGCGTTGACGACAATCCCGAGAGCAATAACCTGTTTGACCGGCTATCACGTCCCATTTAACTGGTTGTTCACACTCTTATATGTGTCACCATAGTGTGTTCATAATAGACCATTGTGTCACTAACAGAGAAAGCCATTATAACTGAATATATTTTCTGTTCACTATTTTGTTCTTACATTCGTGTGCATCAATATTGTCTGTTACCTCAATAAAATTTCTGTCCTAATGTACGTACTATAGCCTTATCTCCAGGGTACTCCCCAGCTCTTGACTCAAAACCCTGGGGGAGGGGAAAAGAACGGGGAAAAACGAGGCTGATGATGCGATACTTGGAATGCCATTAATTAGTGTTACGTCATCTTAATCTTTGGCCGAAATATTGGACTCTGTCCCATAATTAGAGACTACTGAACACGTGTATAGCCACATACAGAAAAAAGCAAGATGCAATGGAGATGGTAAGGTAGCTAGCACAGTCAATGAGACGTGTATATTGCAGTGTAGCCCGCCAAGAGTCATCAACCCAGCTATGCTCTAAACTAGATTGTGAGGGTCCAGGGCAAGGAGGGGACGAAGCGTATCACCATACTCACGACAGAGACACTGCAGAGATTCCTGGAGAAGGTCAGAACAGTGGTTTGAACAATGATAAGATTTAGAAGCTGTTGTTAGTGTAAAATAAAACAGGTCTTGATAGGAAGGTATTTCTGGGCACCATTGGCTTTGGCCATACTTGTCATAATCTCTCGATCATGGTAGTGTGCATGGGATGACTCAATCAGGCATTCATGACAGTGTGTGACTTGTTGAGTGCATTCGGTGAAAGATTTTAGGTTGGAAATTCTATACCACCTGCCAATGGCTAGTAACTGCTATACATGTAGATCAGGCACATATGTGTTTTACTCTTACAGACCTACATGCGCATCTCTCCCCTCTCACACACATCATCCCTCCACACACACACACATACACAGGTGATTCAGGAGTTGCACTTGAACCCAAACGACAATTTTTCTTTGTTCCGTTCCCAAGGTCACCGGGATGAACTCACACACTCTCACCTCCACCAGCAGCTGCAACAGATTCCCATCAGGTATGTACATTGGAGGAAGAGGAGGGAGGATAGAGAGAAGCGAGGGATAGAGAGAATAGGGAGGGATAGAGAGAGGAGGGAGGGATAAGGGAGGAGGGAGGGATAGAGAGAAGAGGGAGGGATAGAGAGAAGAGGAAGGGATAGAGAGAGTAGGGAGGGATAAGGGAGGAGGGAGGGATAAGGGAGGAAGAGAGGAGGGAGGGATAGGGAGGAAGAAGTGGTATGGAGAAGGTAAGGAAGGATACAGGTCTAAATGTGCTATTAGATAATCATGAGGGGTGAGGGGTGAGGGATGAGGGGTGGATGATAACCTTAAGACTGAGAACAGTAGATGGCCCTTGATGATACAGTGCCCTTCCTCTCCTCTCCTCTCACACACTCATCTCCTCACCTCCTCACCTCCCTCAGACATGGAGACATGTTGTATCTCTCGGAGAAGTCTGGTGACAGTGGTGGAGGGGGAGGGGGGTGGGGAAGTGTAGCGGTTGAGGAGGATGAGGTGGACAGGGAGCTAGGGAGGAGGGACGGCAAGATCCAGCGGAAGAGAGACCCACAGCTGTGAGACCTAATGTCATATCAGCTTTAGTAGTTATAAACACACAATATGCCTTGTTCTCTTCCTCTCCTCTTTCTCTCCTCTCCTCCCTCCTCCCCTCTCCTCCTCTTCCCTTCCCCTCCCTCCCTGCCACAGCTGTCGCCATGCCCCAGAGGCTAAGTGTATTAACTGTGTTCCACTGGAACCATGGGATGAGCGCTACCTAAAGAGCATTGACCCACCAATCAAACATCTCTCCTTCCACTGCTATGTCCGCAAACTTACCAGTGGAGTAGATAGGTAAGGGGGGAGGAGATGAAGGGAGAGGGAGGAAGTGAAGGGGGAAATGATGGAGATGGGATGAAAGGGAACGAGTGAAGGGGAGGAGGGAGGAAGGAAGTAAAGGGGGAAATGATGGAGATGGGATGAGAGAGAACATGACCTCCTTTTTCCTCCTTGCTAGAGGAAAGTTTGCCTCTCTGGAGGACCTTAGTTGCAAGATCAAGTCAGGTTGTCAGGGCCATCCGCCCTGGCCTGCGGGCATCTGTACCAAGTGTCAACCCAGTGCCATCACCCTCGCAAGACAGGTGGGCCTCACACACACATACAAGTACTCTTCTTCATTGAGTATGCTTACAAGCTAAATTCTGAACTTCAAAAGTGTGTGTTTAATCTCAGATCATCAGCTTATGTCCAGTGATGTGTGAATGCATAATATCCCTCCTCTCCCTCCCACACATCCTCATGCACCCTCACATACTCCCACACACAATCACAGCCATATCGCCATGTCGACAATGTTATGTTTGAAGATAGCAAGATCGTAAACCGTTTCATTGAAGGCTGGAGAGCATCGGGCCGACAACGTGTCGGTTACCTCTATGGTCGGTACATCCCCCTGGAGGAGAGTGAGGTGCCACTGGGGATCAGAGCCGAGGTGGCGGCCATCTATGAACCTCCGCAGGTGGGGGGGGGGGGAGGAGGAGGGGGCTCATGTGTGGGTGTGTGTGGGTGTTTATACTGAAAGTGAACAAATTGTGCGCAGGTTTCCACAAAGCTGAGTGTTGAGTTGCTAGAAGACCCTCACGAGAAAGAAGTCCAGGAGTTGGCAACTATGCTGGGACTTAGAAAGGTAAAGGAGAGAGAGGAGAAGGAGGAAAGGGGGAAGAAGGGAGAAAGGGAGGGGAAGAGTGAGGGACTTACTTTACCTCCATGATACAGGTTGGCTGGATCTTCACTGACCTTGAGCCGGAGGAGAATGGGAGAGTGGCCTTCAAGAGAAGCATTGTAAGCTCCATCCCTCCCCTCTTCTATCCATCCCTCCCCTCCTCCATCCCTCCCTCCACTCCTCCATCCCTCCACTCCATCCCTCCACTCTTCCACCCCCTCCTCTCCTCCATCCCTCCTCTCTATCCCTCCCTCCACTCCTCCACTCCTTCACCCCCTCCACTCTTCCACTCCACCCTCTCCACTCCTCCATCCCTCCACCTCCTCCCCTCAGCACACACACCTCCTCAGTGCAGAGGAGTGTATCATGGCAGCTGACTTCCAGAACCAACATCCCAGTACTTGCCGACTGTCAGCTACCGGCTGCTTTGGGTCAAAGTTTGTCACCATATGTGTGTCTGGAAATGAAGCCAATGAAGTGAACCTCAAGGGTTATCAGGTACCATAGTGACTGGTTGTCATGGTTACACATGCTGTGTTACGTCACACACACACACACACACACACACACACACAGGTGTCCAACCAGTGCATGGCTTTAGTACGAGACGCCTGTCTGGTACCAACACTGGATGCCCCTGCACTCGGCTACATCCGAGAGTCCACACCAGAGAAGTATGTGCCAGACGTCTTCTACAAGGTATGACCGCATGAAGTGTGGAACTCATTCTAGCTAGTGTCTATTCTCAAGTAACTCGCTCTGTCTATATCTGTCTGCCTGTCTGTTCGTCTGTCTATCTGTCTGTCTGTCTGCCTGCCTGTTCGTCTGTCTATCTGTCTGTCTGTCTGTCTGTTCGTCTGTCTGCTGCTGTAGACCAAGGGTGAGTATGGCAGTGACATCACAAAGCTAGCACGCCCTCTTCCACTGGAGTACCTCATCATCGAGCTGACAGTAACCACACCTAAGACTCCTAGACCCCTCCTGGTTGGGGGGAGGGACCCGCCATTTCCTGTGGAGAACAGAGCTGCAGTTGGAGGACATGTGCAGGTGGTCATCATCACCCATCACTGCTATCCTTCAGAATCAGAACTCTCAAATGCTGCTACGTGTGTCATATGCACCCTCATGCAATCACTATCCTTTTATACCCGCAGGATTTTAACACACTGGCAAGCTACATTCAGAACCAGCAGGGATCTCCCTTCCTTGCTGTCATGTCCGACTTTCACCTTCTCCTCTACCTCTACACCAATGACATTGCAGGGATTGCCTTGAAGGTACAGTGACAGTCAGACAGACAGACAGAACAGACAGACAGTAGAGTTCAAACTCACTGATGACACTCTTTTATGCAGCCATATCTGTCAGAGTTGTGTGCAGCTATTCGACAGCAGGATCGGAACATTGCAGACCAATGGAAACGTCAGGAAAGTTGGGCCACTTTGGAACAGCTGGTCTATGCTTCAGGTGAGTCCTCCTCCATCCCCTTCATACAACGTACCAGTCCTCCTTCGAATTCCCTATAATAATACCTCTCCCGTTCCCTCTTCTCCCCACACATGCATCCTCTCCCCTCCTCTACATGTCCCCCCCCTGCAGTCCCCTCCCCTACCACCAGCCACCCTCCTCTCCCCCACTTTTCCCACTCGGCGGCCGCCCCTCCTCCCCTCACTGGCGGGAACTCGTGGTCCTGCAAGCACTGCACACTCCTTAACCCACCTCACCTCACCGAGTGCGACGCCTGCCACCTCCCACGAACACACTAGCACAGCTCTCTCATTTGCATGTGACACCATTAACAACATGTGTAGTTAATGACCGTGTGAATCAAATTCTACCTCACATCATAATCGTAGCCTTGTTCTTCGGCTTTGTCTCAATCCTGGGCCACACAGCACACATGAAAAATTTTTATAAAAAAATGAACCATTTTATGTAGCAGCCAACTGATCATCTTGCAACTCCTACTGTTGGCACCATTCACTAGCAATTGTTACATGGGGGAAATGGCCCGGAACCCCCTATCATTAACAATATGCACTCAGATCATTATAGGAATCCCTGACAATGTGCCTGTACATACCCCCATTAGCACATGGGGAAGACCCTATCATTAACAATATGCACTCAGATCATTATAGGAATCCCTGACAATGTGCCTGTACATACCCCCATTAGCACATGGGGAAGACCCTATCATTAACAATATGCACTCGGATCAAGAGTCAGACAACAACGTTCCTGTATATACTGCCATGGGGGAAACCTGATCATACACTCAGGAGTCCCTGACAATAAGTGCCTGTATCTCAATTAGCATGTGGGAACAATATGGACTCGGAGGAGTCGACAATAAGTGCCTATACCTCAATTAGCACGTGGGGAAGTCCCTATCATTAACATGCATCACATGGGGAATCCCCATTCATTAATGAACATTCCAACCATCACATGCCACACTGTGAACAAACTTGTTTTTGTCATTCAATGTTGCAGGACAATGAGCACCTTGTAGAAAAACTACCCTGATGAGGACAGTTTGGAACTAGTTAGTTTACAGTCAACTTTAGTTGATTCCCGGTCCAGCACTGCTCCAGCGTTTACCAGGAAGCTGAGGCACTCCTCATCATTAGCAAACCCCAGCTCCACACTGATGAAAGACACAGCCAGAGTCGGCCGATATCTAGAGACAAGTAGAAGAAAGGGGATTACACACACACTCACTCCCTACTCACCTATCCCCACACACACTCTCACACCTCCCCAATGCACTAACTTAGCCACTTACCTACCCACTTCCTTATCCCCACTAATCCCACACCCACCCCTCCATCATCACACCCCAACACACACACACCCACATACCCACCTCTCCACACACCCACCCCTCCATCATCACACACTCAACATCCCCACACCCCTACACACTCTCACACATCCACATAAACTATAGCTTCTAAAGCACCCAACCATGGTACTATGCTAGCAGCATTGTGTTGTGAGTGGAGGGTGTGTAGGGGTGGAGCTGGTCGAGTAACACACGGTAGTAGGGGAACGTCAGAAAGTTCTTTCAACATGCTACGTAAGTCCTGACTTGATATTTTCTTCTTCTTAAAACACACACTGGTCCCAGAATGTGTGGGTATCACTGACCAATTTACCCCAGACGAGAGGGGAGGAGGAGGAGGAGGAGGGATAGGGGAGGTCATCTAGGAAGTGGAAACGGAAGCACCTGGTTGGCACTCAAAGGGAAGATTTGTACCTTGACGAGACGCTTGGGGTAGCTGAGGGAAGAGCTGTAGAAAGACTGAGAGAGATATAATGGAAAGGTCTTGGTAATGCAAAGCACAAATACCTAACGGCCAAGGGTGTGTGCAGTGTGTGAGGAAGGAAGCCTCACAGCCAAGTGTGGGGAAACAAGCTGCCTTGTGAGGAGGAGCAGCTGCCGAAGGTGTGCAGTAGAGGAGAAAGATGCCTCACTGCCAAGTGTGGGGAAACAAGCTGCCTGCCTAGTAAAGCGTTTTTCACTCCAGTAGCTTCTCATCGGATACTACATGTAGCAGGGTAGTCACCAACATTATCCGCTGTTCGGCTGTCATAAATAGTTCAAAGTTCTTCTCTGTTTTTCCAGTTTGCCAGTTTCTCTTCTTTTGTTGTCTTCTTGCTTGTGTCTGCCTCTTCAGTTGTAAGTCCGCCATTCTTCTTGTTACATAGCCACCCCACCCACCAACTATCTACAAGTACCCCCTTACCCCTTATCAAAGAACATACGCTTTTGCCATAGCTTTCAGCGCAGCTGTGCGTTCTCGTTCAACAAACATGTTCAGCAGACACACGCCCACGTTGGGAGTGGTGTGATAAAGACGAAAGAAGCTGTGGTAGTCCCCAAGTGCCCACGCTGATCTTATTTTGAGGGCATGGTCCACACAAGGAGCGTGACGGAGTTCAGAGGGCAGGTCCAATAGAACTGTAGACATGTCTGGTGTGTAAGGGTGTGTGTGTGAGGTAGTGTGTGTGTGTGTGTGAGGTAGTGTGTGTACATTACCGTAGATTGGAAAAATTTCGCTTTTAAAATAATTTCGCAGTCGAGATCAACCGCGAAAATTTAACACGTGAAAAAAACCCTTATGCGGCGATGATCAATGAATAAGTGGAAGTCTACCCCCCCCCCCCCCGAGGTAAATGTCCGATTGACGACTACAGCTAGTGATACCTCATAGTAGACCTGTCCATATTGTAACTGTCAACCTTTAAAAAAATTTTGCGGATTGAACAAAAACACAAAAATTTAACACCACAAAAATTTTTCACGTGAATTATTTTTAACATGAAAATTTCCCGATCTACGGTAATATGTGTGCACAGGCACATCTTACCCTTTCCAGGCTCTCCCTACCTGGGGTATGCCTGAGGCCATGTGAGGAGAGCCCGGGAATAAGGCAAGGCATGGATCAAGGTAGCTATACCTATATTATGATCACTACACAGGCCACACCCACTCACATCACGTGATCAATGACCCCACCCACCTGCAGTATTATTAGTGAGAATGAGGTAGAGTATCCTGTAAGCCAGAAACTCTGCATGGTTTCCATGGCAACCTTCTGAGTAGAGGGCCTTGAGCTGTGTCTGACACTGGTTGAATTCACCACGATCTCCCTACAGAGGAAGGGGAGGGAGGGGAGGGGAGAGGAAGTAAGCTAATCAGTTAGGCACTTCTCTCAACATACTGCACTGTCAACTCACATTCTCCAGAGCCACTCTGCCGTGTGTTTCATAAACTCTCACAGTGAATTCATTCCTAATTCCCTGGACCTAATATGGTAAAACAAAAAATGCCAATTTCAAAGCTTCTTTGCATGTATGATATATCCCCTCGCCCTTCCTTCCCCCCTTTCCTCCCTCTCCTCTCCTCCCCTCCTCCCTCTCCTCTCCTCTCCTCTCCTCTCCTCCTCCCTCTCCTCCCCCCACCCTCCCCCCCTCCTACTCACAGTGAGGTCTTGACGAATAGACTTCAGTTGCTCACAGACATAATGGTAGTCCTGATTAGCTGTCCACTTGACCCACACATGGTCCAATGACAGTTGTAGCACACGTTCTGGTCTCACTGTGCTAGGGTCAGGAGCCTTGGGAGGGAGGGAGGGGGAAGGAGGGGGGAGGGGGGAAGAAGGGGAGAGGAGGAAGGGGAGGGAGTGAAGTAGAAGGGAGGGGGAAGGATCGAGGAGGAAGGAGGGAGAGGAGGAAGGGAGGGGGGAGGGGGGAAGGAGGGGGGAGGAGGAAGGGGAGGGAGTGAAGTAGAAGGGAGGGGGAAGGATCGAGGAGGAAGGAGGGAGAGGAGGAAGGGAAGGGAAGAGAGTGAAGTAGAAGGGAGGGGGAAGGAGGAGGGGGAAGGAGGGGGAGGAGGGAGAGAGACAGAGGAGACAAGTGGAGAGGGGGGAAGGGATGTAAAGGTGGCAAAATGGTACATGTACATGTACATGTACGTCTAAATGAGACACCAGGTGCTTTCAGGATTAGCAAAATACAACAATGTCAACATACCGCTGTTAGTCTGAGGTATTGTTTCTCAAGAGCCTGTGAAGTTCCCTCTACTGCACACCCCTGCCACCCACCCTCCCCCTCCTCTCCGAGATTGACTGAGCTCTGTGGAGACATAGAAAGCACACACATTACTACATTGTGAGTAAGCCCCTGTAATCAAGGCCCACTTAAACTCACGGCAGGTCTAATGAGGTCATTGATGGAGAGCTTTTTAATGGCACGGTTACCCTCAGCGCCGCTGGTGAACCGGTGTGCCCGCTGGTCTATCCTCCGCTGTTCCTCTGCCGACACCACAAAGTCTGGACTCGGCTGGGTGTCGATGAAGAACCTGGACAAACAGGTAGACAGACAGACAGGCAGACAGGCAGACAGTCAGGCAGACAGACAGTCAGGCAGACAGACAGTCAGGCAGACAGTCAGTCAGGCAGACAGACAGGCGGGCAGACAGACAGTCAGGCAGACAGTCAGTCAGGCAGACAGACAGGCGGGCATATTCTCAAATATAGTATTGAGTCTATGGTAGTATACTCTAGTATATCCTGAGGTGTAAAATCAGTAAATCCCAGTAAACTAGTAAAAGACAACATTCTGACCTGTTCTTTCCTCTCTTTCTCTTTCTCTTCCTCTTTCCCCTTCCTCCCTCCATCCCTCCATCTCCACTCCTACCAACGGGGGACTGCTGGGGGGGCAGTTCAGGTGGTAGCCACCTCGTCTCCGCAGAGGGGGAGGGTGTATCCCACCGAGAGGAAGACTTCCGACCCTCCATCCCCTTGTCACTACAATGGTAGAGGGAATAGTCAGACACCTTCACAATCATTGAATGTACACTCTACCAGATGCCATGCACTGAAGAAGGGACATGGAAATACTCTGTACGTATACTCACAGGGAAAGAGGAGGCATGTGTGTGCTTACAGGGGGAGGGGGTAGGTGTATGCGTGCTTTACAGGGGGTAGGTGTATGCATGCTTACAGGGGGTAGGTGTATGTGTGCTTACAGGGGGAGGGGGTAGGTGTATGCGTGCTTACAGGGGGTAGGTGTATGTGTGCTTACAGGGGGAGGGGGTAGGTGTATGTGTGCTTACAGGGGGAGGGGGTAGGTGTCCCAGTTGATACTCCATTGCTTGTTTTCATTGAAGATCTCCAGCAGTTCAACCTGAAGGAAGTGGTGAATGCGGTCTCTCTCCTGGTCTGTCGAGCAGGCATCAAATGCTCGAGAAATATAAGAACTACAGAACGAGAGCAGAAGTAGAGACCTCATTTATTATTGTGTTGCTATGGCAACAGTCTAACAAACACAAGGTTGTGGGGTTGACAGTTGCTGACTAATGGTCCCATTCCCAGGTTACATACCTTCCCTCCCATGCAGCCTGGGAATGAGGCTACTACATTGAGTGGTCCCATTCCCAGGTTACATACCTTCCTTTCCATGCAGCCTGGGAATGAGGCTACTACATTGAGACATAGATGCACAACACACATGGCCCCACCTGAGTTGAGGAGGCCACTGTCTAGTTGGGTCATCCAGAGCTTCCCTGTACCAAGAAGGAAAGAGTGACAAGACATCTATCCTCTACCATCTAGCCTTTCCATAGCTTGCAGTATGGGCCTTTGAAACAAGGGAGAATGTCCAGCATCATTTCCAGGCCACACCCACTTTAGAGGGTGTGTGACCTGGAAAAGAAGCTCCAACTCCAAGAGCTTGTAAGAACTGAAAACTGGACAGAAAGCTCTCTCCTGTAGTTCACTGTGTGACGTGACTCACTTTTGTTCATGCTTTGGAGGGAGAGGAGAAAGGGGGGGAGTCCTATCCTCCTCCTCCTCCTCCTCCTGACGCCCACGGTGCAATGGTGGCTGCTGTGACAACCTGGGCATCTGGCCTGGAGGGGGCACTGCAGCATAGCGGCGGTAGTCAGAGGCGGGCAACACTGAGGAGTTGAATGCAACAGGTTTTAATTCACATCACGCTCAAGTACTAGATCCTCACACGTGCAAGAGCCTGGTACCGACACTACTGTCAACGTTCCTCTCACCTCGCTCCTCCTCGCGTGACTCCCACCGCGAAGGCCTCTTCCTCTTTCTCCCCCGGCTATTGTCATCATACGACGACCTCTTGTGGTCCACGGGAGCATCAGAGGGAGATGGGACAGGGGGAGTGGGCTGCAGAGCTGTCCTCTCACCCCTCCCACTCTCATACCTCGGTGCGTCGTGCTCCCGGTGGCGGTGGGAAGGAAGTGGGTTGTACCCTCCTCCCTGCTGCGGGGAAGGCTGCTTAGGGGATGGCTTCTGGTGGGATGGCTGCTGTTGCCTTTCTTCAACATTTGGAGTATCATATCCCACACCAGGTGCCTGGTAGCTTGTACCTGCCGGACCAGTAACAGAGTGAAGTGTCACTTGCCAGACAATCGTCTCCTACTGACAATCAAATGCAGAGAGACGATAGTGAAATGGTCTCACCTGCCTCCCTACTGGTCCGCTGGTAGTCGTAGCTGTGCTGCTCCCCCCCTCCTCCCTCACCACCTTGCTGTCCCCACGGCTGTCCTGCCCAAGCCTCCACCCCGGGCTTCTGCCACTGTTGAGAGCTGCTGTTTGCCTGCCACCCTTCACCCCTCCATTGCGGCCACTGGCCACCCCAGGAGTAGTTGCTGGAGCCACCTCCAGACTGCTGGGGCTGTGGCGGTTGTGAGTTTTGCCAGGTAGTGCCTTGCTGTGGAGGATGAGCACTTGAGTACTGGGGTTGGGTAGTCGGCCATGCAGTGTTTTGGTGAGGTTGAGGCTGGGAGGTTGGCCATTGCTGGGACTGAGATTGGGTATTCTGCCACATAGCATTCTGTTCCGATTGAGCAGACTGCCAGGCAAGATGACTCTGCCACGCCATCCCTTGTGCCCCCTGCCATGCCTGCCAAGACACAGTGTCTTGTTGGGGCCCCTGCCATTCAGTAGACACACTTCCATCTTTCCCTGCCTGCCAGGAGTGTGCGTCTGGCTGTGATGGCTGCCAGCCGCTCTGTTGTCCCTGCCAACTGGTACCACCACCACCCTCCTTCGGCTGCTGAGGCACCTGCCACGCAGTGCTACTTGGCTGCTGCTGCTGCAAAAAAAATAAATAAATAAAAATTGGAGGCGGGTGGGTAAGGTTGACGTTTTAATCTTGCTAAAATACATCTGGAGTCATCACTAATGGATCCTGGAGACACACAGCTTTTTTAGCCTTCTTTAAAACTGGACAAACCGTTGAACTTTGATTTGAAAAGTGGGTACAAGAAGTCATAAGTGCTGACCTAACATATGAACCAATGACCCCAATCGCTAATATGCAGCCATTTTATGCCTTTTGACAATGTACTCCAGTTAGTGCCCACCATAGGTACAGGGTAACATCCTCTTCCTGCTACATGTACCTACCTGTTGCTGTGAGTTTTGTTCCTCCTGCTGCCAGCTACCGTCCTGCTGTCCTTGGGAGTCAGATGGTTGCTGTTTCACAGTGGACGTGGGTTGTTGTGCTTGCCAGCCAGAAGTCTGCTGTGGCTGTGACTCGGAAGAAGCTTGTCCTGGGGCTTGCTGTGAACTAGACTGCTGTCCTGCCAACTGTGACTGAGTAGCTTGCTGTCCCGCCCACTGTGATTGAGTAGCTTGCTGCCCTGTCCACTGTGATTGAGTAGCTTGTTGTCCTGTCCACTGTGATTGAGTAGCTTCCTGCCCCGTCCACTGCGGTGCAGCTTGCTGTCCCGCCCACTGTGGTGCAGCTTGCTGTCCCGCCCACTGTGATGCAGCTTGCTGCCCCACCCACTGTGGTGCAGCTTGCTGTCCCGCCCACTGTGATGGAGTAGTTTGCTGCCCTGCCCACTGCTGTCCTGTCCACTGATGATCTGGCCACTGTGGTGTAGCTTGCCATTGTGAAGGATACCCTACCCACTGTGATGCAGTATTTTGTTGCCCTGCCCACTGTGATGAAGTGGTCTGCTGCCCCGCCCACTGTGGTGAAGTGGCCTGCTGCCCCGCCCACTGTGATGGAGTGGTCTGCTGCCCCGCCCACTGTGATGGAGTGGTCTGCTGCCCTGCCCACTGTGATGCGGCAGCTTGCTGTCCCATCCATTGCGACACAGCAGCTTGCCACTGGTTCTCCTCAGTTGGAGTCTGGCCACCATCAGAAGGTGTCCTCTGTGTCTCGTCTTCGTGCTGTGCAGGTCCACCTCCACTTCCGTTAGTACCTTCACTTTTCATATCTTCAGTCTTCTTGCTTTCATCAGTTGGCTCCGGGGGCTACAGGAACACATAGACATGATAGATCATATTACATGAACCAAGAACGCACATAGTCTCGCAAGCTACACCCTTGGCAGAGAGAGGAAGGGTCTGGTCACGTTGTAGCTGACAAGTTGTCACCAAGGAACGCAGTTATAAACAGCACGGTTAGATAATAAGATGCTGACATCCGCCAAACACGTTATGATGTAATCACTACTCCATGACAATGGATGCAATCTACGAAGAGGGCGGATCTCATTGGTCACAGCAAGTTTCTGTCATGGCAACAACCCGATGGTTGCAGCGTGACCAGACCCTTCCTCTCTATGGAAAGAATTTTCATCCTTTTGCAATGAAGATGACATCATCATGGCATACTTGATGGGGGGTGACATCCTCAGTGGTGCCTGGTGGAGGGGGTTCGCTGGGAGGTGGGGGAGGAGGCTGTGGGGGGTTGGGGGGTGGAACAGGCTGATGCTCAATGGTGGAACCGGATGTGGGTGGTGGTGGAGGAGGAAAAGGAGGGGGAGGGGGCTGTTGATACTGGTAGTAGCTGTGCTGGTAATTCGGATCATACTGCTGGGGATAGTAGGCGCTGTAGGCGGGCGGGTAACTCGCCGGAGGGGGTGCACCGTGCCTAATGGGAGGCAAAAAAGTGTCAGCTTATGAGACACACACTATTTCATCAGTCTCTTCCAGTATCTTCACAACTTACTGATTTTGGTACATCTCATCGGAACTAGATACGCGTGAAAATTCCGCGAGGTCACGTGACAGTGCAAAGTTCACGACACCGTTATAAGCGTTGTACTGTTGTGGGGTGCAGTTTTGTACAAGGTAACTTGGTACTTTAGACTATACTTTAGAGGCTGTATCTACAGATGGTAGTGTATCTATAACCAGTTTAGTCTTAAGAAACCCATCGAATGAGGTAGAAAAGGACAGCGGTATATATCAACATGGCGTCCAGTCCCATAGCTACACCGAGTATGTTTATAGTTGTTGTGGAGTTGATGTCAACATCTATTTGGCCTTTCCTTTCACACGTGGTATTTCTAGATGGCGCAAGAAGAGAAAGGGTTCAAGCTGGAGACAGCCAAGTTTGATGCACGATTCCCCAACACGAACCAAACTCGCAATTGCTGGCAAAACTATGTTGACTTCCATCGGTGTGTGAATATCAAGGGGGAAGAGTACGAGCCATGTGGCTACTTCAAGAAAGTCTACAAGTCACTGTGTCCTGTTGCATGGGTAAGTTGCAGGGCCTCCATTCTAATTAAAGCCTACCATACCAGACTGGAGACAGAAATTCTGTTTTCATGGAATTAGACCTGTTGGAGGTCAAATAACTTGCAATCAATCACAGTGGGGAGTTAATGGTTTCATTCAGCGAGAAATTTCCGACTCCTCATGCGTTAATGAGTTGCTTTTCTTTCTTTCCACAGGTCGAAGATTGGGATACACAACGCGAGGAGGGAAGCTTTCCTGGAAAGATCTAGTCACCAAACATGTTGTAGTACTTGTATAGTATCATATAGTATATACGTTGTAACATGCAGTAACTGTGACAGGTGGTCTATATTGTAACCGGTGATGTAGCCTGTTATTATTGACAGCCTCCAAAGCTTGCATCTTTGGTGGTGATAAGATTTCCCAATGGAATTTCAGTCGCAAAATAAGCAGAAGAGAGAAGTGCCAGATGAACAACAGCAAAATGAAAATGGTCGTCATGGGAACATTGAACAGGCCACTCTCTTAAAGTTTGCTACATGGCATTGTACATTAGGAGACAGATACACTCAACAATAGTGCATGTTTAAATATGGCACATTCAACTGCTAGGAATTCAAGTATTGGTACAGCCGCCATCCAATATAAGCTGTGAAAATGAGTGCAAGACCATTATGCAAGACTTTGCGATACTTGTCGTTTCTCCTGATTAGGACAACTGGAGTTCGTGACTGTAGCTCATGGCTAGGGATTCTGGCCAGCTCAGAGCCCTTGTAGTCCACCTGGTACTTGCAGCATGGGTCAAACTGCCAGGAAATGTCATACAGACCGGCACTGGAGACTCCAAACACTCCTAGTGGGATAGCAGTGAAGTTTCCAATGGTCCGTGGGAGGAAGGGGAGAGTGATTAGTGCCCCGAGGCTTGCAAGGACTGCCGACTTGTGTAGAAAGTTACCGACACGTATCCACCTCATTGTTTCGTCACCTAGCCACACTGGCTCCACCACCACCAGGGGGTAGCGTCTCTCCAAAGCATACTCAAGCTGACACTCCAGACTCTCCTTGTTGTCACTGTGTTTACGTGAGCTGTCATGAATGATGTAGTATTCCTGCTTGCTGCTTTGCTGAGACCTACAGTGAAACAGATGAGATGAGGGGGGTAGCTTACTCATAAGCCACAACCTCTGCAGAGAGAGGGTTAGGCCCTTCCAACCGGTATTCCTGTTTCTGGTCCGGGGTTTTCCCTGGCATTGATGTGGGCGGGCGGGGACTTTGCAACCTAGAAACCAAGTACTTCGACACAAAACACTACAGTTCACTAACGCCATACACAACAGCCAAGGGAGATAAAGCACAAAAGAATGAATAAAACATACTGAAGCCTACAAATATGACAGACACCTTTCCTATTTTGCTTAATTATTTTAGTTTGCTGGGCTGATGGCGATTGATTTACAACTCACGGCAAATCCACCATACTGCGCATGCGCAGAAGTCGAGTTGCTGAAATTGCGTAAGGTGTAATTATTGATGCGGGCGGAGGACTAGAACATGTAGAAACAGGAATACCAGTTAGAAGGGCCTTAGGGTTAATAGAGTGTGGCTTAGGGAAAGTTTGCTCCCAGCCTACCCAATTTTCTGTCAAGCAAAAGAACATTAGGTGGGGACCTTGGACACTGGACTAGCTAAATATAAACAGTACTAGCTAGGTTCTAACATAGGTAGTAAAGCAGGATACAATATGTGCAAGTGTGCATTAAATGGAAAGCAGACTCACTCTCTAAATAAACCACCAAATTTGCTTCATCAGAAAACTCCACAAATTTCCTAACCTCTTCTTTTCTTTCTGCGCCACCTGGCTCGCTGTCTTTGAGGGAGCCGTCGGAACATTTACACTCTCGTCGCTCGCCATGTTTATTCTCGACGCAGTCCCATTCCGAGAACCCACGCTGGTCTGGTACCGAGACGCCAGACAATCTGCTGGTGCGCGTGACTGTCATAGGAGCCGTTGCGTTGTTGGTAGTAGCCGACGATTGCCGACTGAGAGTGGAATTTGTAATGTCGTTCTTCGGATTTGGCGCATTCTCCACGCCAGTGGGCCAGCTCGTTGGTAAGTGTGTGTGTGTGTGTGTGTGACAGTCACATCTGAGGGTTGATTAACTGATTCAGTAAATGTGCTACTATTAACCCCCCATCCCCTCCCCCTCCCCCCCCCACACACACACCCTCTCAGAGCGTGCCACTGACAATGCAGCCTCTGCAGGCAACTTGGCTCTGCACTTGGAGATCTGTGACGCCATCAACGACACAGACAGCGGGTGAATTAGTGTATCAGAAATCAGTAGCGGAAATCACAAGTTGATTTCAAAACTCGTATATGCTTCAGAGCTCTGTGTCAGACCCCTCAACTCGCAACACATGTATCCACACAATGCACACATACACAACACACAGACCTAAAGATGCAGTGGCTGCCATAAGAAAAAGACTGACGAGCAATTCAAAGAATTTTCACATCGTAAACCTGACCCTCACCGTACGTACCTGTACCTGTTTGTGCTACACTCAATCCTCATTCCCAGGCCATGCCTCTTACAGTCTGGGAACGAGGCTGAATATAGTCCTTGTGTCTCCTCATGACCACCACAATAGCATAACTGTGTATAATATGTAATCATTTTATGTCAAAGACATTTTGATGTTACAAAGCAAAATAGAGGAAAGTAGAGTCCGTGAGACTACCAGGGTACCTGGCTTGAGCTGCCAGTGCTCTACTGCTGAGATGTCAGAACATCTTTATTTCCACCTGAGACAAGATGTAATAAGTATCTTTCTATGTTGTCTCAAGGGACAGTTGATGTCCTTTCAGATGTGCCAGATTAATCAACTGTTGTTTGTTTGCTTGTTTCTTAGGTGCTTGAGACATGTGTGAAGAACTGTGGGTTTCGGTTTCACGTTAAAGTAGCACAGAAAGATTTTCTCTCTGACCTGATGAAAGTCATTCAGCAAAAGGTCAGTCACCGAACCACATCCTTCCTCAATCACTGGGCACATCTCCCTGTTAAAAGGTCTAGGTCTACAGAGTCAACCGCAGACTGTAGAAATCTTGTCTAGACCATCTCCCCCTGGAGGGTGAGGGATGGTCCTTAATAGCATGATGCCTCCCCCTCCCACCCCCCAAATTTTGGTAGCCTCGTTCCCAGGGAGAGAATGAAGCTAAAGCTTTGGCACTGGAGGCTAAATTAGAATACCAAATTGGCCACAAACATGTAGTTATATAAACAGGAAGGCAGACAGTCATAAATTAGAACTTGTATACATTGCCTGTTAACAGTACATGGTTCATGTTGTTCCTGCAAAGGCCTGGGAACAAGGCCAGTAAATCATTGCATGTTCCAGTAGACACCTTGTCTCTCATCTTTCTGGCACAGAACAATCCTCCAACCATCGTTCGTGAACGTATCCTGGGTCTGATACAGTATTGGGCAGATGCGTTCAGGGGGAAACCACAGTTGGCTGAGGTTGAGGAGCTTTATGAACAGCTGAAGGGAGAAGGGATCGAGTTTCCTCCTATTGACCTTGATGCTCTTGCGCCTATAGCAACACCGCAAAGAGTAAGTGTGTGTGTGGGGGGGGTGGGGGGGGGGGGTTGTGTGTGATGTGTGTGTGTGTGAGAGGGGTGGTACATGTCCAGGGAGGAGCGACTATTTATTTCTTTGACCTCTTATTTCAGACTATCCCTGCCCAGCAGCCGCAGCACCAGCCACCACAACAGCAGACAGCTGGAGGACAGCAGGTGAGAAGGAGAGACATACAGTGAAACCCGTCTATTATGGTCGCCACAGGACCAGCCACAGGGCCAGCCACAGGGCCAGCCATAGGGCCAGCCATAGGGCCAGCCATAGGGCCAGCCATAGGGCCAGCCATAGGGCCAGCCATAGGGCCAGCCATAGGGCCAGCCACAGGGCCAACCACAGGACCAGCCATAGGGCCAGCCACAGGGCCAGCCACAGGACCAGCCATAGGGCCAGCCATAGGACCAGCCATAGGGCCAGCCATAGGGCCAGCCATAGGGCCAGCCATAGGGCCAGCCATAGGGCCAGCCACAGGGCCAGCCACAGGACCAGCCACAGGGCCAGCCACAGGACCAGCCACAGGGCCAGCCACAGGACCAGCCATAGGGCCAGCCATAGGGCCAGCCACAGGGCCAGCCACAGGGCCAGCCACAGGGCCAGCCACAGGGCCAGCCATAGGGCCAGCCATAGGGCCAGCCATAGGGCCAGCCATAGGGCCAGCCACAGGGCCAGCCACAGGACCAGCCACAGGGCCAGCCACAGGACCAGCCACAGGGCCAGCCACAGGGCCAGCCATAGGGCCAGCCATAGGGCCAGCCACAGGGCCAGCCACAGGGCCAGCCACAGGGCCAGCCACAGGGCCAGCCATAGGGCCAGCCACAGGGCCAGCCATAGGGCCAGCCACAGGGCCAGCCACAGGGCCAGCCACAGGGCCAGCCACAGGGCCAGCCATAGGGCCAGCCACAGGGCCAGCCATAGGGCCAGCCACAGGGCCAGCCACAGGGCCAGCCACAGGACCAGCCATAGGGCCAGCATTTTAAGGCCGTTTAGGCTGGTGGTTGCTTGCATCGAGAGTAGTGTCCTTAATAAAGAGAGTAGAGCAGTGACCACTGTTGATGACACTGTACCCTCATCCACAATAGACATGGGGGGAGGGGAGGTGAGGGGGAGTTGTGTCACACCTTATGCATGTAGTCCTTGAGAACCTCACCTCACTCCATCGTGTACACATTCCTGGCTGTAGTCTGGTTCTCCCCAGCCTGTCCGACACTCCCACCGCCAGCAACGTGGTCCCATTGGACCTCTGAAGCCAGAGCAAGTGGCCAAGCTGCTCTCAGAGCTAGACGTGGTGCAGAGGAACATTTACATCATGAGTGAGATTATGACTGAGACGGAGCCCGGTAAGGAGACGACTGAAGATGTGGAGCTACTGGACGTGAGTAGAGGTGGGGGGAGGGGGGAGGGGGTGGAGGTGGGGGGGAGGAGTGAGGAGAACTGTTGGGTGTTGCACGACCTCCACGTCGTGATCTACGTCTTCTTTAAGATGGTGACTGTTATGTGTGTGTACATGCAGGAGTTGAATCGTGTGTTGCACAGTATGCAGACCCGAGTGGCTGACCTCATTGGCAGATGTACAGATGAGGTAGTGCTAGGTGAGTGTGGCACGCAAACCAACCCTTTATATCTCCTTTTTGCACTCTTCTGTCCCCTCCTCCCTCCCTCCCTCTCCTTCATCCCCTTCCCTCATTTCTCCTTCATCTCCATCACCTCACCCCTTCTTTTCACCTCTTCCTCAATCCCTCCAGAGAACACACTTCAGATCAACGATGAACTGAACACGGTGTTTGTGCGTTATGAGCGCTGGCTGCGGAACATGGAGGCAGCAAAGTCCGGCGGCAAGACAGAGGAGGAGGAGACTGCCCAGCCTGCCGTCACTCAGCCTGAGACAGCTAATGGAGTGGCAACCACCAGCCTCACTCAGGTAGGACAAGCTCTGTTCCCTGCTTTTGATGGGACACTGTTTGGTACATGAGAGAGAACTCTGAACATGTACAACTCCTCCCTCCCCTCTCTCTCAGCCTTCCACTGTGCCATCCATCAGCTACCCCTCCTTGGATGACAGCCAGCCTCCTCCTGCGTACGAGGACTCTGCAGTTGGCCAGCTGATTGACCTGGGTACGGAGATCCCTGCACCATCGCAGGAGGGAGCGGGAGGAGACATTGTGTCACAGCTGGCTGAGCTGGGAGTCACCACGACACCTGGAGAGACGGCACAGGCCAAACCACCCGAGTCACAAGATGAATTTGACATTTTTGCAAAGAGCAGAACAGCGTATGCACAGGGGTAAGATTGGGGGGGGGGGGGTATGTACACAAACTATAGCCTCATTCCCAGGCCTTTCCACCATCCAGTTTTTTCAGTTTTGCAGTATGCATTCACGTGATAAAATGGACCTGGCCTTCCAAACTGGACGGTGGGAAGGCCTGAGAACGAGGCTACACAAAACTATGTACCCCTGGTTCTCACTATGTTTCAGCACTTCACATTCACAGCTGGGCACACAGCACGTTGTCTGGTAACTTGTTTTCTCACTAGACACAAACCTGAGATTGTGCTCACTATCAAATGCCAGTTACACTAAACTTGTACATCAATTATCGTATCGAGTTCTTCAAGCAGCAAAGGCCTGGAGTCATGAACAAGTATATAGCCAGGATTGTATGAACCCTTATGGCACTCATAAGCTTCTGGCGGAACAATAATTATGGAAAAGGGTGCTAGCATGGGCAGTTAAGTGCAGTGCCCTCCGTCCAAACAGTAAATGAGCAGTGTACATACATGTATAAGCACTACTCCCCCCCCTCCTCCCACACACACATCCTCCACACACAGAGGATCCACATACGATGACAATCTGGTGAACCAGGATGCCTCTCTTTCAGCTGCAGTCCAAGGCCGGCCTGCGCAGGTCCCATCACAACAAGAACACACGTAGGCACACACATTTCAGTCTAACCTCGTATACATGTATCGTAGCTTCTGTCGAATTGTGTGTGTCTATAAAAGTGACTCCTTTATCTTTCTTTGCTGGCAGATATGGTAACCTTTCCGAATGGCTGGCTCAATCTAATTTGGTAAGCCAAGTTACACCTGAAGTGATGTGCCTTACTTTATCTTAAGCATCTCCCTCTTTCTCCTCCTCCCTCTTCTCTTCTCCCTTCCTTCTCCTGCTCTCTTCCTTCCTCCCTTCCTCTTCTCCCTTCCTCCCTACCTCCCCTCCTCCCTCCCTCTTCTCCCTACCTCCCCTCCTCCCTCCCCCCTCTTCCAGGAGCAGCCTCCCTCAAGTCAGGCGTCCACCACCACTGTACCTGCTGAGTCTGCCACAAGTGCTGGTCAGTTTATAGTGCTAACTAACTCCCTGCTCCCCCTCCCTTTGCCCTGTTCCCTGCTCCCCCTCCCTTAGCCCCATTCCCTGCTCCCCCTCCCTTTGCCCCGTTCCCTGCTCCCCCTCCCTTAGCCCCATTCCCTGCTCCCCCTCCCTTTGTCCCGTTCCCTGCTCCCCCTCCCTTAGCCTCGTTCCCTGCTCCTCCTCTCTTAGCCTCGTTCCCTGCTCCCCCCTCCCTTAGCCTCGTTCCCTGCTCCCCCTCCCTTTGCCCTGTTCCCTGCTCCCCCTCCCTTAGCCCCATTCCCTGCTCCCCCTCCCTTTGCCCCGTTCCCTGCTCCCCCTCCCTTAGCCCCATTCCCTGCTCCCCCTCCCTTTGCCCCGTTCCCTGCTCCCCCTCCCTTAGCCTCGTTCCCTGCTCCTCCTCCCTTAGCCTCGTTCCCTGCTCCCCCTTCCCTTAGCCTCGTTCCCTGCTCCCCCTCCCTTTGCCCTGTTCCCTGCTCCCCCTCCCTTTGCCTCGTTCTCTGCTCCTCCTCCCTTAGCCTCGTTCCCTGCTCCCCCCTCCCTTTGCCTCGTTCCTAATTCCCCCCTCCCTTAGCCTTGTTCCTAGCTCAAAAGAGAGAGAGCCAGAAACAAGGTCACCCCTCCCTCTTACATCGTAATACACAACTGCTTCTTTCCTGCAGAGTTTGATCAATTTCTGGCACAGCGTGCCTCCAAGGGGGAGAACCTCCCCCCGGCAAGACCACGCCCAAAAATGCAGAAGGCAGAGGACCAATCAGACGAGCTCTTTGCCCTCTAGCCACACCCATAACTCATCAATGTTTGAAGTTATATAGTAAATACCTTTAACATTTGAATTTTGTGACTTCTAGCTTGATAACATGCAGTACAAATTTTCATTCCATTTGCATTGCCCAGTATTGTGTATATTGTTGTAACGTTATTCATGTGAGTCACGTGTAAGTCACGTGAGACTATGAAACTTGTCTGGTTGGGTTGTGTTCTTCTGCTGGAGGTGGTCCTGAACCATGGAGAAGGTGTAGTCCTGTTCAACGTAGCCTAGAATGAACTATTGTATGTGCAACCGCATTCAGCATGTATGCTTGTGCATGCGCGCGTCTCACACGCTATTTCCTCCCTCTAGCCCCACCCTCTCGCCCCCCGGGGGACATGATCTCCAATCTGACAATGGGGGGGCGGGTCCCGCTGGAGTACTATTACGTGGATGACTCCAGCAAGGGACAGGGTTAGTATCCCAGTGTAGCCAGTCTCTCGGCTGCACACATGCCATTGATGAGAGAACATTATTCTCACATACTAATGCGCCTATCAATGTTATGCCCCACTACCCCCTGTACGGGCAATAGTGGGGCAAGGTGGGGATTTGACTAATAAATATCAGTTGCCCCAATATACGGGACATACCCTATAATCAAATCCCCTTGCAGAAGGTGGGGGATTACTGGGATTTGACACATGCAGTGTAACTGTGCAGTATACGGAGACCATTGCCGTATTCAAGATGTCTTCAGAGGTAATCAAATGCCCGACTATAGGGGCAGCCTCCTTCAGCCAAAGCCCCTATATTGCCCGCCATCTGCCTGTACGGAGGGTAGTGGGGCATAATATTGATAGGCGCATAACAATGTACTTCTAATGGTCATACTCCACTCCTGTGCTCCCCCGACCTTCCACCAACCAGGCACCCATTACCAGTTCTCTTCAGAGGACATAGCTAAGATGATGTCTGAGGCCAGCAAGCTCATCGAGAAAGCTCTGAGTATCCTCCTCCCACCTCCACCACCCCTCCTCCGCTCCTCTACCTGGCTCTCACAACTCACAGACATTTGGCTCATCCACACACTTCACAAATATTCTGTCCAAGGGAAGCATGTGGTAAGTGTGAGGGTGCGTGGGAGGGGATGAGTAGGTGTGTGTAGGTGGATTTTACGTACATGGACAGCTAGGTACATAGGAGGCTAATGTCCACTCTACGCCCAGATATGCCACTGCATGTGGGATGCTAGCCTCGTTCCCAGGCGCTCAAAAAATCAAGCGCCTGGGAACGAGGCTAGTGGGACACATAAACTACCTATCAGGGCCATAGCAAGCTGTTTAGAAGTGGCGTGACCAAAGTCACGCATGTAAGCACGCAACACGCAGGGGAGTCTGGGGGCATGCTGTTTAGAAGTGGCGTGATGTAAGCACGCAACACGCAGGGGAGTCTGGGGGCATGCTGTTTAGAAGTGGCGTGATGTAAGCACGCAACACGCAGGGGAGTCTGGGGGCATGCTGTTTAGAAGTGGCGTGATGTAAGCACGCAACACGCAGGGGAGTCTGGGGGCATGCTGTTTAGAAGTGGCGTGATGTAAGCACGCAACACGCAGGGGAGTCTGGGGGCATGCTGTTTAGAAGTGGCGTGATGTAAGCACGCAACATGCAGGGGAGTCTGGGGGAAATTTTCAAATTACATGCTCCGAGATAGCTTCAAAAGCCATTTTTGGGCCCAAAATGTTGTATATTATAAATTCTTGACAAGCAGGATTTCGGGAGTTACTCAGACACGTCCACATTCCAATGAGCCTGACAGTATGAAGCTTCACTCCTATACTGTCATAGTTCTCGTTTTTTATTGTGGTGTATTTGTGGGAAAGATGTTTCTAAAATGTCTGGGTTTCCAAACCAACTCACGATATTTACACTCTGCAGGTTATATTTGGCTCAACATCACCATGGTATGAGAGCATTGGTAAGAACCAGTTCTCTTTCCACACACAGAAAAGAGCCTGGGTACAAGGCTAATATTTCCAGACTGTAATGTTCTAATTTGAATCTCTCTACTGCTGTACTGTAGTGTTACAGCTTGGTGCGAGCAAGGTGACAGTCGTAGAGGTAAGGCAGAGACAAGGTCAGCACCAAACACTTTTTGTTGTGTTTACTGAGCACTGTGGGGTATTTCATGCAGTACAACCATCTGACGTATGACCATCCTGCCATTACCACTCTCCTCCTGAGAGACCTGCCACTGGAGAAACAGTTTGACATTGCTCTGTCAATATCAAGGTAGAGAGGGGTGTGACAGAGGCAACTAGTTCTTGACAAGCTTCTCTGTACCTGTGGGCTTAGAATGGTCATGCTTTCATGCACACACACAGTTTTGACCACGATGGTCTTGGTCGCTATGGTGATCGTCTCCACCCAGATGGTGACCTGCTAGCCATGCAGACAGTGGCTGCAGTGCTACAAGACCAGGGCTTGCTGTTTCTAACAGTACCTGTGGGTCAGTATACAACACAATGAGCTCTCTTACGTAGCATTTTGTCATTCCCTTCTGCCTCATTCAGCCCGTTCAAACGATTTTGTGAACAGGCCTGGGAATGAGGCTATCCCTTCTGCCGTTCCCTTCTAAACACCATTTTGTTTCGGCAGGTCCTGATGTTGTTGTGTGGAACCTACATCGTCGCTATGGCAACCTGAGGCTGCCCCTGCTGCTGGCAGGCTGGGAGAGGGTGGAGATTGCAGGCTGGGATGAGCAACTGGTGAGAAAGGAGGCCCCCTACACGAGGACATACGAGCCTGTCTTTGTACTCAGACGCCCGACAGAACTAGAGTGATGTCACTAATAGATTCACTATGGCAATCATTTGTGTCAATACAAATTGTTACATACAGTCTACCAGTGATGTAGCCTCCACATGGGGAGGAGCCCGGGTATGAGGCTACCAGTGATGTACAATAGGCCTGGCTAGTAGGACAGGGCTCAACTTAGCTAGAATACTTTGTATATTAGCCTTGTTCCCAAGCCACTCCCAGATTTTATTTTATCTTGTAGCTGTTTCCACGGCGGCAACATAAAATCTGGCAGTGGCCTGGGAACGAGACTATATGCATGATAGTCCTGTGACTTCAGTACACGTACACCGAGGGCTGGAATGACCATCACTATATGGATAAACACTCTTAAGCTAGTCTCGTGCCCAGACCCCACTCTCTCATGAGGAAAAGGGTCTGGTGACCATTGAGCTCACTCTTGGTTGTGCTGAGTCAGCAGTATTGATTCTGAACAAGCCAATGAAATAGCGCTACGTCATAAAGATACAACCATTCAAAAATCAATATTGCTGACTCAGCACAACCAAGGAAGCGCTCAATAGTCACCAGACCCTTTTCCTCGTGGGAGTCTTAATGCAAGACGGATGGCAATGGCCTAAAACTGCCCTTAGAGGCTCTCCATGGGGAAGCATGCCCCATGGTTCACTTTGGTAACAATCAAAACATTTCACATACACACGTCAACACAACACTTGCTACATGACAGTGAATGGGGTCATGTGACATTGGCCCTGAGTCTCAAGATCCAGTCTAGTAGAGAGGGCGAGATGACTCGTAGGTACACAGCCATCTTGTGCAGGGGAGAAGCCACTGTGACCTCGTGTTGTCGGCTAGCTATGGCCTGTAGGATCTGCTGGGCTGCATACTGGGGGGTCATGCCACGGAGAGTGGTAGCATCGGTCACTGTGAGAGGATTAGATCATCAGTTTTAGCCATTTCCAAAACCACTTTGTGGATAGACTAGTCTCGTGCCCAGACCCCACCCACGAGGAAAGGGTCTGGTGACGTTCAACCAATCCCTCGGGCTTCATTAATGTTGATTGCGTTCTGGGGAGAATTTTCCCTCTACCAATCATATTGAAGAAAACACAATCTGTAGTGCAACACAGGAAATCCTTGGCTACTTCAGCACAATGACAAAGCACTTTTTTGGTGCATAAATTAGTTATCAGTTCTTGTCTCGTCTTTGTTCTCCTCAGTTGGAGTCTGGAGGTGTCCTCTGTGTCTCGTCTTCGTGTTGTGCAGGTCCACTCCACTTCCGTTAGTACCTTCACTTTTCATATCTTCAGTCTTCTATGCAAACAGCAAGCTACGAATTTTTAATGAAGCCCGAGGAATTAGCCGAATGTCACTAGACCCTCTCCTCGCGGGTGGGGTCTGGGCACAAGACTATGGATAAATGGGGTAGCCTGTATCTGGGCTATTTCTCCTAGAGGTCAACAGTTTGAATCCCTCAATGTCTCATGTTCGTGACTCCTTGCCCCCCGCGCACACACACACAGTAAGAGGAAGTGAGGTACAAGGCTAGGGAGGAGTAGCCTGAGAATGAGTTCACACACCAGTCTGTACTGCGACGTCTCCTCCGTCACAAGGCTTTTCCTGCCTTCTGATTGCATACTGGAGGCAGGGAAAGCTTGTCAACAAAGTTACCTGGCTAGACTATTTCTTTCACTCAACAAAAGAGTACTCTAAGGAATTCATGTAGTAACAGGATTTAGTAACAGGTTTTGGAGTTAACTGAATTTGCCACAATACCGCTCCTATCTCCCATTAGACCAAGTACTACAAAGTGTACACAGCTGACAAAGACTCACCAGCACACACAAACAGTCAGGTCAAGTATTGCTTTATCAACTGTTTACCCAAGGACACCTCATAGATGGCCATACCTCCATGCTTGCTGCCATCTCCCTGCACTGCATTGGTGGAGAGCTGAGTGGCTATGTACCCCGGGCTCACGACAGTGACGGTCACGCCCCTCGGGCCCAGCTCAGCTCTGAGGGAGTCAAAGTATCCTTGCAGGGCGTGCTTAGAGGCTGAGTCTAGAGGGAGAAGAGAGGTTTGAGCGTTTCTAGCACCGTTAGCACGAACTAGTTGTTTAATGCAGGACAAGAACAGCTCCTTGGAAAAAAAAGAAAGGGCTGCATTCTTCACCGAGTCGTCCTCTGCACAGAATACTATACCAGCCTCATCAGCTGCACTGAAGTGATTGGGAGATGGGGACTGCTATTTCGTCAGTCAGGTGGCTATGTCAATGAAGGCGGTCAGGGCCATAAGACCAAGAGCTATGACCGTCATTTTTTTAGCCATCCCTCTCAGCCTTACACAGTGGAAATGGCTGCTGTGGCTACTCACAAGAGGAGCGGTATGGGAGTCCTATCTTTCCCTGCAGGCTGCTAATCACGACAATGTGCCCTCGGCCCTGGTCCAGCATGGAGGGAAGGAGAGCTGGAAGGAGGAAGGTTTCACCAGTAACTTTGTACAGTAGAAATACATGTACATATGTACACCCCCATCCCTTCACCCCCCACCTCCTCATCCCTCTCCCATCTCCTACCCCACCATCTCCCCACCCTTGGTGAGAGCCACAGTGCCAAAGAAGTTGACCTCCATCACCCTCCTGTCCACTGCAGCATCTGTCTCCATAACACTGCTCCTTGAGCTCACCCCTGCATTGTTCACGAGGATGTCCACCTGGCCAAATGCCTCCACCGCTTCCTGTGCCCGCCCTGCAATGGAAGTTGCGTCACTGAGATCGAGGGGAAGAATTTTCGGGGAGTGGAGGGAAGGAGAGGAGGGCTGGGGGGGGGGGGGGTGGGGATGAAGGACAGGGTGCCATGGTAAAACACAGGTGCACTGGATGCTTTAAAGGTGTGGTAAGCAGACTTTCTGTGTATGGTTGTTGTCAAGCTCAAACTTGAGTCGCTGCAGCTGTTGCACATTGCGTGAGGCCAGGATCAGCTTGGCACCCAACGAGTGAAACTGTCGAGCCAACGCTGAGGGAAGGAACAAGGGTAGTCATGTGCCGGCTGTTGCTACATCTGCAAATAGGATCAAAAGTTTTGATCTGTAAGAATCATGCTTGTTCACTTGATAATTCTCTTCCGATGCTCTTGATCTTTTGATCGGCTTCATATTGCAAACACGTTTATAGGCTAACTATTATCCTTGGGGAACAGTGGTACACAAGGGGTGGAAGTATATGCCCTATCCACGCTCTCCACACCATCCAGTCCTCACATATCCACGTCTTTCCACGATACCTTCCCCTAGTCCAGAGCTGGCGCCAGTGATAAGGACCACCCTGCCAGCCAGTCGTTGCAGCGCGCGCCGCACCCTCCACCGCTGATACGCTTGCCACAAGCACACCGCTAGTCCTACCAACAGCAGTGCCTTCCCGACGCTCCTACTCGCCCAACTGTGGCGGATCACGTAGCCAGCAGCGTCCATCATGCAAGAGCGTTGTCATTCCATTTATCCGAAACTACGAAAGTTTTTCATTTCAATTTCTACACAAGGACACGACAGCTAGACCCCATCTGCATAGCGATGTCGGAAGGTCATGAGAGCGGCTAGAGATTGGTGAGTGATCCAAATACGGCGTGTGATGAGAGCCTTAGTGTTCACTCTAGCTAGGGAGGCTTGCAGTTAATTTGCTGTGAGCACAGTATGGGGCTGATCAAAGTGTGCATATCAATTTCTGCAGGAGAATGACGTTTGTCCTGTGAGCACCAAAGCCCCTCACACAGTGGACACTACTAACAGGTCATAGACAACATCCCTCTAATGTGAAGCTGTGTGTGGGTAGCCGCTGAGATTAAGGATTGATGGTTATGTCCAGCGGTGGGATGCACCGTTCCCCGTCCAATCGTATCAGTCTCCATCACATCCTCAAAAGATTAAGAATGTGTGGATGGTATTGGGGGGATCTCTCAGGAGAACAGGCCAAAGAAATTCTCAAGAATGCCCAAAACGGCTCCTTTATTCTACGAGACAGCACAGATGCCTGCCATCTCTTCACCCTTTCCCTAAAGGCACGCAATCTTGTGATTAGCGTTCGTGTCACATTCAGTCGGGGACAGTTCAAGCTGGACTCTTGCCAACAAGAAGACTGCCCTTCATTCGAGTCAGTGGTGGACATGATAGACTATTACCTTGAGGATGAGAGCAGAGAGTTTTACATTCAAGTGCCAGATTTTGGAGAGTTTCCTGTCTCTCTCCGACACCCGCTGTGGAAGGAGGTGCCCTCTTTGCAACACCTCTGCCGTAAGAACATTGTACAGTGTTGTAGAACTGGAAGTAGTATTCACAAACTGCCCCTTCCACCTCATTTGATTCGTTACTTGCTAGAGTTTGCTCCGGAAGACGTCACAAACAACCAGCTACCACCCAACACGTAGCACATGTCACAACAGGTATCGCACGCGACAGTGCAGTTGTTTATATGCTGGTGTGATGTACTTTTGTGCTTGTGTGTCCTCATGTGTGCCCGTATATATTATGTAACATTTCCTGTTGCCCACGCAGTCTTTGCTAACTTAATACTCGACACATACTCGAAACATACTTCGAATAGCTCTGCATAGCAACTGTACACATGTGGGCATCACAAAGGGCTTCATTCATGCTCAAAATTAAAAAGGCTTTGTACTCTAATGCTGTCATTCACTGCTGAATTTGGTTTCCTGCGACTGCTGGCCGTCACTTTCCTCTCATAACACCAGACGTCTTTGAGGTGAGATCTCAAACATGATTGGTCATCTTCTTTTGATGTTAATAGACAGCACCAGTGATCCTTGTCCCTACACAATAGCTGGTGGCTAGATAATCTCATGCCCAGAGAGACGAGTTGCTGGAATACACTGTGACCACTTAAAGTATTTTTCTAGTAAATTTTATCACAACAAGAACTTTGCTCACAGTGGGGAGGGGAGGGGAGAGGGGGGAGAAGTGGGAGAACTAACTGGTGTTGAGCGTTTTAGCAAACAATCTGTGAATTGTGACTGGGATAAGGCTAGCTGCCAGCCTGGCACCTCCTCTCTGCAGACACCTTCATAATTAGAATGCCAGGGGTGGGGCCACTGATATTAATAACATTCATATCCTTGTTAATTTGCTAGGCAGGTGTTAGAATCCTTTGTCTTTGCCCACACAAGAGTGGGAGGAGAAATGAGCGAGCAGTTCTAATTATGAGATTCATGATAGGGAGTTCACTAAGATTCATGACACTGAGGCAGCAAATGACTTCATCTGGATAGCTAATATTAATTTTGTTTTAAATCTGCTGCGCTGGGTAGTTTCTGCTATTCCAAGTCCAAGGCAAACATTTTTATGTCCAGACTCACTGTGTCAAAACCAGGGATACATGTACCTCCTAATCACATCCTGTCGAGAATTCATGGACCACTGACACACTAGGCTTGTATCGCTAGCTTGACTGCACCAAGGTACAAGGTAGTTCCATTCCCAGGCCTTCCAACTGTCCAGTTTTTTAAATTTATTATTATACTGGACAAGATCAAAAGCTAGACAGTTGGAAGGCCTGGGAATGAGGCTCTGCCAACACACACTCAACAGCTGCAAAACATCCCAGGCCACTTTCCCCCCCTCCCATGTGGCCTGGGAATGAGGTTACAAGATGTCTATGAAGCACACATCTCCAGTGACTTTGATAAGCATCCCCCTACAACTGACCTGATGCAATGTTGCTCCCATAAGCACAGAATGTTGCTAGTACCCTTGTCTTATTCCCTGACTGTTTAACAGTAAGCCTGGTTAGCCTGGTTATGCAGGCCTTCTCGCTATCCAGTTTTTGGACAGTGGGAGAAGAGACAGGTAACTTTGTGTCTAAACAAGATATTAACACTGCAGCCACACAGGCAAAGAACATTGCGAATGAGTATGGTTAAACAATGTCCACCAAGATATTAACACTGCACCTACACAGGCAAAGAACATTGCGAATGAGTAAGGTTAAATAAAATGACCTTGTTCTCAAGTTGTTAGACTAATTGTTCTCAAGCTATTTCTGTAAATTCTTTGCATTTAATGCAAGCAATTGCTTCTGTGACTTCATGGTCGCCGGTCTGGGTACGAGGCTACCTTGGTGGTTGTTTTCATGTTGTGAAAGTCTGTGAAAACTTCCTGTGTGGAAGTTAGAGTGTACTGGACTCATTAACCTTTACAAGTGAGCACCTCCCTTGGCGTGTGTCTTACCTGTTCACACAGTTGCCCCCAACTGAGCAACATCTGTCTTCCATCAACAACACGCAAATTGACAAGCAAATTACAGTAACATGCCTCTTATCTTAAAATGCAATTTTACACTCAAGTTACAGGTGAGTGGTGTATGGGTGTGGGTACCTCTCACTCTGTTACTCCCACTTAACCTTGTTTGCAGCACAGTGCTTGATGGAGTTCTTTGGTACACAAATTGCCACTGTAGTGACTCAGTTACACTGTTTACTGCACTGGGGAAGCCAGGTAATGGGTAAAGCAAACACTAATTGGGCACTGTGTTTGTCCTGTGCAATCAGCTGTTAAACTTGGCTGGGTTCAGAGTCAAGGTGATGAATACTGCAACACTCTACTGCACACTCTTAATGCCATTTGACCACTCCCAGTAAACGATTGCTAGATTGCTATCGGCATTTGGGTGCTTTCAGATAAACACACAATTGCTGATTCTAATAAAAGTTTTAGCTTTATTTCTAGATAGTGAATTTGGCCATCTGGTCGGTTGAAATGTGCGTAGCCTTGGCCTGCTATTCAAATTAGTTATGCTTAACAAATCGTGTTAATGGTCAATGCATTGTTCCGTCAACAAGAGTGAACACCTACATACACATCATATCTGTGGGGAATAGCACTTGGGACTTGGCTGCCAAACTCAACTATGCATCAGTCAGCTGACTAATGGACACAGCGACCATAATAGGAAGACGGGCACTGGAGGATGTCTGTCCCCTGTTGCTACACCAGAGTCATGTTCATTGTCAACAGTACAGCACTAGTTTGAGGAAGGGGGGTTTGCCTATGTCCGGGCAGCACTATGGAAGCTTGGAAATGATTATAGACACTGTGAAATTAACTGAAGCTGGTGTGTATCCAAGGCTACATAAATGGGGGAGAGAATGCTTCCGAGAGGCTTCAGTTGGCATACTAACTTATTCCGTAGAAGGTAACTCGTTTGAACACCTGGAGCAGAAAAATGAGCGTACCTGATTGGTCAATCTCTGAACAGCCATTCATTGGAACTGTTTCGATATCATTTCCATGCATCTGTTGATAGACAGGTAATTGCATTGCAAAACTTCTGGGAATTAAGATCCTAGGCATTACAGCCTTTGTAATTTGATCTGTCACTGGAGATGCTGTTCAGCTGGGCAATAGAGAATACTAGCTAAATTATAGTGCTACCAAATATGGACATCAGCTGTCTCTGTTGTGTAAATGTCACCTACACTCACTTTAGCATGACCAACGTGGCAGCGAGTCTATACCGGTAAGACAGGATGTCTCGACTGGTCACACCGGTTGCTTACAGCTGTTTCGACTGAATACAAACGCCTATATATTCATACTGTAGCAATGTATATGTGCAACCTTTGCATGTGCCAGACACATTATTTGGGGTTTGAATTTCGAATTTGAACTATATTCACACTACTATGGTATCTGAATGACATCATGTTGACCTTGTGCCATGCCAGCACATGCCAGCAGCTGAGATGGCAATAATATGCAGGGGAAGCCCCTGGGTATGTCCCTCTGTATTGGTCATTACATAACAGCACAAATTAGTATTTTAACTATTGCAAGCCTGTCATCAAAGTGTCGGTTTGCAAATTTTTTAATAACCAGTTGACATGAAGACCGTTACATACATTGTCCCCTAACAGTTAACACACACACTTTACATAGGACACACACACACATTGTGACACCAACACAGACTACAGAAATGTACACAAAACAAGGAGATGAGGTGGGTAGAGTGATACTGAATTGAAATTCTAATGTTAAATGAGCTAAAAATGGTGACACTATGAAATGGTTGGTACTGGTTATAGTGTGATAAACACGTGGGGAGAGGTACAATTAATGACTAGAAGCAACATGTATTCCCAGGCTAGTCTCAAGAAAGGCCTGGTGAAATATTATTGCATTCTCTTTTACCCTAGTCCATTGTCCCTAGTTGCCTGTGTCAATCTGCAGTGAATTTCTGGAGCCGGAGCTCCTGGAATCTTCACTAGCCCGATCAAACTCCGCGTCTTCCTCTTCGTACAGTGGGAAAAGCTGCTCGTCAAAGAGAGGGTTCTCGGAGAGGTACAACTCCACAAGTCTCTTGGGAAGTCCCAGTTTGTCCAGGTTATCCCGGGTAACGTGCTTGTGTACGACCTCACGACAGAGGAACATGAGTGAGTGCATCTGCTTATGCCGGCACACCGGCTTTGTGAGGTAGAGGTGGACGTCTTGGTGGCGACTGTGGCCTGTGAGCACACACACAGGGAGTTTATCCACAACGGAGCGATTGTAGCAGAATGATACTAGATCCATCATTGTCCTAAAGAGGGGCAAGCCCGAGTCTTGCAGGGAGAGACTAAAGTAGCCCTTGGCATAATCGACACGGACAGAACCATATTTGTTCTGAATCTTGAAAGTGATGGTATACAAATCAGTTCTATTATCGGAGTCACTAGAATCCCTCACCAAGAAGGCACCATTGGGCTCGTTTTTGAGCATTCTCTCGGCTTCTTCAACAGTAATGTTGCTGTAGTAATAGCCCAATTTGGGCAGGGTGAGGATGGTGTCAAGCAGGCCACAGCGTTGGTAGTTACAACACGACATGATCTGGGGGAAAAAATAAATAAGGGGAAAAAATGAAGAGAGTCTGTTTAAAATACTGCAGCCTGAAGAATTAACTGGACAAAGTTGTCAAATAAATAAAATATTTATTTTCACCTCCAAGCCTTTTTTAGTCCAATTAGGGAGGAGGGGTATAAACACTTTATTTGGGAAGCAACAAGCGGGGAATTGAACCTGGGAATTTTCAGCTCACAGCGGAATGCCACTTGGTAACAAGTTACCTCCAAAGTTCTGGATTTCATCATTGTGGTAATTACGTAACTCTACACGGTTTAGTACCAAAGTACTTGTGTACTGAAGCCTGTGCAATTTATTGCTGCAATAAACTGAAACCAATATTTTGCACACTCTCCTAAAAGTTTGGGGACGCCTGGGGACAACACTAAAACATTTGAGACCTTGGCACTCACTTGTGATAGGATCTGAGCTGTTTACTATAACTAGCCACATTTCAAAAGACTGCCGCAGTTAATGAATATCGAACGCAAACTTACCTCAATCAAAGCATCTGGCTCAAGGTTTTGAAAAATAGGAGAAGGAAGCTAAACTCATGGGAACTTTGCAACAGCACAAAACAATCTAGCTAGCTAACGATTTTCCATCTCGATTTTTCATGCACACAATATCGTCAGCCAAAGCCCCATACCCAGACCCTTATAAACTCAGCAAGCGCTGTCATTACACCGATCGTCACTACAGCGATATACACTGCAACATGGAACACACACACAAATCTGGACTCACCTATCATAAGCAGTTGAGCTTCTTGCACGGTTGCACAGTTTCCGTGTTCGGCGAGTTTGAGGGTAGTGCAATCGCTGTGGCGATCTGGGACCGTTGGAGCGCGCTGTTAGATGCGGTGCCGGTGAGATGGATGGAGAGAGAGAGAAGATGGTCGAACAGCTGACCAACTGACTGTCATCAGCTGCACGTCAGCTGGACACTTAGCGCTCGCTTCAAAAACCGTAAGAGGTCGCCTTGGCATCCGTTGCTGCTGGTTATATGGGAGTTACGCCCACGCACACACGTTTAGTGAGCGGAAATATAGACCTTATGCAATTGACGTCATCACCTCACGTAAACAAACGTGAAACGGAAAGTAGACGGAAATCCGGATACTAAATGACCGCGGTCAATGGAGCTTAAGTACAGCGGAGCAGTTTGCGAGCTCCTTTCTCACCAGCGCAGTAAGTGATTTTACGTTTACACCCAGAATGTACAAGGCCTCAACAGGACCTAACGCTCACCGAAGCGAATAAGCTTACCTGCATGCTTCGTTGACGCAGCGAGCTCGCAAAGTGCTTCGCTGTACTTAAGCTCCATAGACCGCGGTCTTCCTTGCCACTCAAAATGGCGGCGTAGTATCCGGATTCCGTCCACTTTCCGTTTTACGTTTAATTACGTGTGGTATTGCATAAGGTCTATCCGTTATCTGTAATTTCAAGACGCTTTTAGATTGCATTGCACAATCACTCAAAAACAAATGTAGCGGATGTGGGGACAAAGGGCATTTGCACACACAAACAGCCAGAGCAGTATTGTGAGAAACACAAAATCGCTAAGTGCTGACACTAAACATTCTTTTGCTGCTGTCCCTAGCTAAGAGTTGCTTTAGTAGCAGACCGGCTGCAAGCCGGGACCTCAGGTCGTGAGCCTCAACGTCATGTTGCCACTCCACTGACCCCCAACGTGACATCTAGCAAGAGGGAGTATGTTGCGTGTGTGTGTGTGTGTGTGTTGTGTGTGTGTGTGTGTGTGTGTGTGTGTGTGTGTGTGTTGTGTGTGTGTGTGTGTGTGTGTTGTGTGTGTGTGTGTGTGTGTGTGTGTGTGTGTGTGTGTTGTGTGTGTGTGTGTGTGTGTGTGTGTGTGTGTGTGTGTGTGTGTGTGTGTGTGTGTGTGTGTAAATGGATGACAATTGCAGATATCTCTGTATTTTCACACAAGGGCCAGGCACCAATAACCTTAGCAACCCACCTAGCAACTACCATAATTAGTGCCAAGTGCAAGATCCAACAAGCCACTCAAAATGCTGACCAAGCTAATTATGAGTACATTCCAGTGTAAGAAACTATGAAAACACTCACAGCTCTGTGCACACATAACTACACTCACAAAAACCAGCTGTCTTAACAAGCGTACACGTTTCTCGAATTTAATTAACACCAGTCTGAAAACCTCAGATACTCATGCATCCAGAAAGTGAGTGTGGGCCTTTACAGAGATACAAAACTTGAACGTAAGCAATGTGCTCAAAATATGCAAGGGAATGATCTACATGGGACTGTCCCATGTGATAGATTATTTGATTGGGTACACAGAAAGCTGGCACACTCCAGGGCAGTATTGCAACTCAGCTGCTATGCATTTACTTGTTTTAAGGACTGCCTACTACTTAATGTACACATGTAGGAAAACCTACAATCCTTTTTATACTCAAACTGAATTGAAAAGTTATTGTAGTAACCAAGCAACCAACTACGTTCCCACACCAGACAACACCCTAATTATACTTAGTATTGATTAAGTCATTCCTGTGTGGCCAATATGCACACAAACATGCGTGTTACATGTACCACAGTGTGAGCTACTATCAACTGACCATGTAGCTTACAGCATAAAGTCAGATCAAATTTATCAACAAATTTCACTATGTAACTTGCAGATTCTTATACACTCTCGGTTCTGTTACAGAACACGGAAAATTTCAGTGCAGCGGCCACACCCACATTTCAGTTGGCATAGTGATCACTGCTTGGTTCCCATTCTCAAGATACTAACGGCTTTTGTTATTCAAAACAGACGACTTAATCTCTAAACGTGTTTCACTATTTTAAGCTCAAGCTATCTGTCTTGGAAGACTTCAATTCAGGACTATGCCTATACTCTTGACACATAAGCCAATCCATGAACCCAGCCACAATACGAGGTACATAAAACATACAATGAAAGAGCCAGCAATGGATACAAGGGCACAGCTAGCATGCAGTTATATAGTCATGACTTGCTCATGGACACATTGTGGAATCTCATGAACAGTGTGAGCAGTGTGGAATCTCCTGAACAGTGTGAGCAGTGTGGAATCTCCTGAACAGTGTGAGCAGTGTGGAATCTCATGAACAGTGTGAGCAGTGTGGAATCTCATGAACAGTGTGAGCAGTGTGGAATCTCATGAACAGTGTGAGCAGTGTGGAATCTCATGAACAGTGTGAGCAGTGGCTATGAGCAGAGACGAGCTGATTGGAAGTTTGTGTGGATGAGAAAGTGGAGCTAATATTTGGAGATGGGGAGACGTAATTCTGACTCTTCTACTTTGTGCCCCCATTACCTGGTGTCTCACTTCCAGTCTAGCTAGATCACAGGTCTCAGCGGCATCGACCCTACCCTCAAACAGTGCACAGGTGAGAAGCAGGGACGAACAGGAAGACACACAGTGGTCAAAACCTGCACAGGGGGGGAAATCACACCAGACATGAAATGACATTAGCCCTGTGCCCAGGTCTCCTCCAGCTTTCTGTTGCTTGCAGTACGGACATGCTTTACTGCACTGTGAGTGACAGGGGCCTGGGAAGGGGCCTGGGAAGTGAGGCCATAATTGTATAGGAACTAAAGTTGTGTTTGAATACCTTATTTTGTAAGGGCATGTCAGTTTGGTGGTGTTAGTAATAAGGCGTGTGTGATGTAGATCTGATGTTGTTGTTTTTCCTATGCTAGCAATCAACTGTACACAGCAACTGTTGCCAACAGTTAAGAGGTTACATACACAATTCAATTTTAACACTTTAGGTAAGCGACAGAAACAACGGCTACCCTGATAAGCTCAAGTAAAAATTGTCACAGAGATTACAAAAACTGTCCTGTTTACTTTACCGAAACAACAGCGATCAATCACTGCTCTCATACACACACTGTACACATAGGATGTTGCTACACATGGCAGATTAGGCACCTAATGGATCACTACAACTCATGGCTTGTACACTCTGAGGCGTTGTTTACTGCCAAATGGTCGACCTGACCCGCCACGTTCAGTGACTGTCAACTCCATTAGGAGAAACCTCACATAGAAAAACAGCAGCTATTGTAAACATCCTCTGACAAGCTTTGTAATTGAAATATATCCAAGTCTAAAATAGTCCATTACCATTACAGGAAACTAATGAAAAGTTTGCTCACATATCTCTCTTGGTGTTGCCTAGGTTATATCTCTCCCTGAGGGGGGTGGTACACTCAATATGTAACATGACCACCCCTCTGCCCCCCCCCCTGTCCCCCCCCCCCCCCCCCCCCCAGGGAGAGATAAATATTTCATACAGGGAACTTGAATATGAATATTGGCCAATCATCAGATAGCTAATAATTAGTGACTTCCCAGCCAGTCATGCATGTGGGGCACATGCCCCCAGGTGGCAGCTGCCCTGGGGCCCTACCTCCCAGCCCATAACAACATCAGCTGATAGTGCGCCCTAGGGAAAAATAGCTGCTTGCAACAGTCAGCATTGTTAGCACACAACACAATGGCCACATGTCCATTGTTTACTGGAAACAATGGACCCAAACACAGCCTCCAGCTGGAATGTTCTGAGGGGGGAAGCAGGGAATGCTCAGAGGTATGATCGGAGCAAATACTGAGGAATAGTAATCCTTCTTGGTACTCGTCTACAACTCTTTAGCACCTCTCAGTATTCTCTCAACCCTTTTTTACCTTTACATTTGCAGTCAGTTCGTTTTTGATGGCTTGCATCATAAACATAAACTGTAGGAAGGCCCTTACCTCTGAGTGCCCACACGTCCATGCTGGCTACGTAGTGTCTGACTGGTTCTAGCATGTGTGAAGGGAGGGAGGGAGGGAGAAGGGTCGTACTGGTCTCTAGGGACACTGAAAACCTGAACACAGAGAGAGAGAGAGAGAGGAAAGTGGAGATTGAACGACACAGAATCAAGACAGGTTTCCTTCATTGCTGAATGGACCATCATCCACCATAGTTTACACCTGCGATTAACACTGCACAACTACACATTCTTTGAGGTCTAAAATGAGCTGACATAATTAAATAAGGGTTCCGAGGCAGCTTCAGTACAAATCGTAGGAAGGGTAAAACTGTCCCGCCACACTGAGGGATGTTAGCCCACATCAAAACCTCTTCCTGCTTTCAACTAACCCCATTTGGGTTTGGACACGATGTGCAGATAATGAGTCTTATTGTCTCCCTCACCTACACACCAGCACACCACCTAAATGTGCTCAAGTGCACCAGCATGCTTACATCTTAGGATGCATTCACCATCCACACAGAATAGTGTACAATAATAGCACATTGCCTCCCTGTCTGTCTGTCTGTCTGTGTGCCTGTTTGTTTGTGAGCGTGTGCCGAACAAGCTACTCAAAGACCTCTGTGATCGCTGTCATCGTTATGGAGACTGGTGCAGATACCAGCCTGGTGCAGTTTACCACATGTTGATACTAGTACCACTTCACTCGCTAGCTCACAATGTGCGGCCACCTTTCACTGACCATGCTCTTTACAATGCTGTTTGCATAGGATGCAAATTTTTCACTAAATTTTCTACCATGGGATAGGTTCGCTAATAGCATCCATACATTGTCCATCCGCTACTAGCTAGGGTAGGTCCGCTAGTAGCATCTATAGATTGTCCACCCGCTACTAGCTAGGGTAGGTCCGCTAGTAGATCTATAGATTGTCCATCCGCTACTAGCTAGGGTAGGTCCGCTAGTAGATCTATAGATTGTCCATCCGCTACTAGCTAGGGTAGGTCCGCTAGTAGATCCATAGATTGTCCAGCCGCTACTAGATATCTGAACTCTGAAACTTGCTATGCAAACAACAACACAACAATACAGTCTACACATATTATCCACTTGCACCACTACACATACAGCGCACTAGGTGTGGTGTTGTGCGGTGTTGGTATTCATGATTGGGAAGATACCGTGAGATACAACCTGGAGATAATTATCTGGCCCAGTGCACCCAACACTTGTGAAAGTATACAAAGTATTGTCTAGAAGTGAAGAGCATTGTTTATGGGCAAGGGTGGCGAGAGAGTATATGTGCGCCCCACACAATGTACCAAACACTGTGCAAGGTCCTGATAAGGGGTGGCAACGGCCACACAAGAGGGGTACAATGCTTCCATTCAGCCCAGCTGAACTGTCTTAATGGGTACATGGTGGCAACCTTAAGAAGCAAGGCTCATTAATTACTCATTAATGCTACACACACCACCCACCATTCTTTTAGCTTGAATACACCTGTTACTAGGGCCCACTGGTGTGGGAGGCACTTAGATCAGCTGGTAAGATTCACAACACAAAGCCTGGGGACCTGTGCAGGTCACAGATAATGAATATCCTAAGTAGTACACACAGGCAACCATGTAACGATGTAGAGTTGCATCAGTGGAGGTTGAATGCCAGTGACCCCACCTGCCCGAGGCTAAACAACCCCCCCTATAGAGCCGAGGTGTCTGCTCAACATACTCTAAGATAGCAACACACACGAAATAATTAAATTCATCGCCATGGTAACAGTTTTTTCTTCCCTCTTTTGTTGATGCAATGGAGGGTTTAGAAGCTCATTACTCAGTTAGAGAGACCTGGGATGATGGATACCAAGTATGTTAAACCATGTACCACTTGTCGCTAATAGACATTGATTGGGTCATAAATTCACCACAATTGAAAAAACAAACTCACCTTTCATTAAACCAATTAACGATAGGGTCCCACTCTTTTGACTGCAATGCCACGAGGTCATCTGGCTCAGTTGCTCGGAAACTGCAGGACGAATGGTTGGTAAAGGAAGATAGTCGTGTGTCCACCAACAGGTGGAGAAGTGATCAAAACCGGAGAATACTTGAAAACAAAATTACTTTGTTAATCAATTTTTAGCTGTGTCCATCGATGAAAAACTAGGTGAGTTAAGCATCAAAAAACCGGACATGGACATACTTAATTACTTTGCGTGCTTGAAATAGTATTCAAGCCAGCGACTGTAATCTTCTTTCAAACAACTATCAAATATCAGTTAATGGCTAGTTGTTACAGTTTGGTGCTAATTAGTAGTCTAATTGAGAAACCTGATTGGTTACATGGAATGGTACCAGAAACACTACTTCGTTAGGGCGCACGTACCCCTACCCACAACATACCTGCAACAATACCATATATGAATACAGGACATTCAATTTAGTAATGGAGTACACTGTACCCAGGTGCTTAATTAGTCTAAAGCAGCCACTTTGAAATACAGACAAGGTACCGTCTTGGCCGTCAATTGAATGCCCTACCTCATTAGGGTGCCAACCTGCAACCACCAATTAGCAATGAGAGTTGGTTAGACACAATGTGGGCAGGTGGTGTAGCTTCAAAATGCCCACAACAGCTGAGCAATTTGTTTTGGAGAAAATGAAAGAAAAGGATCCAATCAAACACAGGATCTTTGTCGGATGCTCTTCCTACTGGACCAGTGAAGCACAAGCAAGTCTGTCTGCTTATAACAGCCAAGCTAGAGGTCTCAGCCAATTTCACGGTTGGACACTGCCTGAGCAATTTATACAATGGCCAGGTTTTTATGGAGAGATATGGTACGTACCATGTACACGTACTGTTTCGTCCATTGTGCTGCAGTTTAGACTGGGGGTTGTGAGAGATCAAAATGCAATCTAAAACAGTACACTGTGTGAGAAGGCATTGGCCAGCTGCCAATGGTTGAAAGCTCCCTCCCATTTGAGCATCAAAGAGGCTTTTTGTTTGAACTATATAGTAAGACTCAAGTACAGGAACTGTTGTGGTCCACTTCAGATAAGGCTACTCTTTTATCAGAGGACACACTGTGTGTGTGTGTGTCACTCACTCACTCATGCACAAAGTTGCTCTCCCTGTGTAAAACCTGTACACAAGCCACACTCAAAAATGTCACAGCGCGAGTCTATAGAGACACCTTCTGGGTTTTTAGTGGTCAAATGCTAAGTGTGAAGCTGGTCTGGTACCATGCTGATGTGAGTGTGGTGTATGGTGACTCTTAGGAAGGTCCACACAAGTGGTGGTATGTCAGAGGACTCTTTGCTCAATTTCTCACTGACTTTAAATTCATTCGAATGCTTGGAAGGGGATCTCTACTCTAACTTGGAATAGACGTCTGGTCATGTGGGCATACGTACCATAGGGTATCTGACGAGAGGTACTGGAGAATGGTGGTGATGATGGAGTCGGTGTGTCTGTGGAGAGGATCATCAAGGACAGTGTTACACAGAGCAGTCTGCATGGGAGAAAGTGTGTGGGTGTGTAGGGGTGTGTAGGTGTGTGTGGGTGTGTGGGATGTAGGTGTGTGGGTGTGTGGGTGTGTGGGCATGTGGGTGTGTGGGTGTGTGTGTGGGTGCGGGGGGGGGGGGGGGGGTGGCAAGTGTAAACTGAGTCAGTTACTGGCCGCTTCACTTTCTCCTTCCATTAGACTGACTCACTCACTCTCAAGGCTACTCTTGTTCGACAGCAGTCAGGGAATAAGACCAGACTCACTCACCAGGTGCATCAACTGTGGTTGGACGAATGTTCCTTGTGCATTCCACTCCTGTGCCACTGCCAGTGCAAGAGGCTCACTCGGGATGACAAACTTCCGCCTGAGAGGTGTGCGGAGGTGACGGTGGTCTAGCATTACACCATAGCCATCTGGAAGGAAAGAGGAGAGGAGAGGAGGGAGGGGAAAGAGGGAGGGAAAAGAGGGAGGGGAAAGAGGGAGGGGAAAGAAGGAGGGGAAAGAGGGAGGGGAAAGAAGGAGGGGAAAGAGGGAGTGAGTAGGATTGCCTGTATTACTCCAGCTTTCATGCAAATGTATACGGTGAACATAGAAAGGAGGGAAAGGGTAGAAAATGGTGTATGCATGTGAGGAGGGTACACCTGATGTTCCCACCTTCTCCTTCGTAGACAGATGCATTCTTGTAAAACCTCTTTCTTTCTGCAGAGAAACAACAGGTGGTATGGTTGCACAGCATAGTAAACAGCACACTCATGCACACTCAGTGCTGTTTACACAAAGCAATGCACCAACATGCCAGTCCAGTGTACACATTACATCACCCATGCTGAGTACGCACACACACTCCCTCAATAACAGGATGAGAACTGGCTATACCACGTAGCAAAACAGGCTTAGTCTTGCACACACACTGTAGACAGGAAGCTAAGGTCTGAATGGTGTGTGCGTCAGACTTAGCTTCGTTCCCAGGCCAGCGCCCATCTTCCCGTCGCTTGCAGTACGGTTAAGCGGGAGCGACGGAAAGCTGGGCGGGGCCTGGGAACGAGGCTACGTCAGACTATAAAGTGGACAAGTTCATCATCAAGTTGTCACCGACTGACAGCACAGTTGGCTAATCACTTGCCAACCATTTGCCAAACACATTGTTATTATAACCTCATGTTGCCGGACTGTCCGTCTGAGGTCCAGAACATAGAGGAGAGAGTCGGTATTAAATATGTATGATGGTTGTGCTGGTAACTGCATGGTGGCAGCCTGTCCGACTGCAGTCTCGTGTAGCCAGATTTTTTAATGAGAGCCTGGCTACACAGACTAGTAAGATTGGATCCTCCCTCTATAAATGACAGAGCTACGGATTGCATTAATATTGGTGTTCCTCCATGCAAGCATGCTACCCCGCCCACGAGGCAATTTACGCCTCCTCTCACCCCAGTTCCTCGTCACTAGCCCCATCCACCTTCCGCACACTAGTGGCAACACGGCTTTTCTTCTCCCTCCTCCCCGCGGAGTGCCAGACAGACACACCCTGACCCTACTTGCTCCAAGCATCATAGGAGGGCTTTATTTAGAATATAGTACCCATCGGTGATGTTTTGTGGGACACACCCTTCAACGTAATACACCACTAATCACACAAATCTTTTTTAAAAAAGAGATGTACAGTACAAAACTAAAAAAAAAATTCTAAAAAAAAATGATGTACCAAAGGACTGTTCACGACATTGCATAAAGATGTGAAACGCAGAAGATGGTTACGTAAAGAAACACACGCACTAAATTACCCCCTTTGAGGGCTGGCATACACACAACTCTACATATAGGGACATCTACTAGCTACCAGTATTGGTGTGGGTGGGAGGAGGAGGGTTGGTAGGGGAGATTGGGTCACTTGTTAGGCCAGACGCTCTTGGGGAGGTTGTCTGGATTAACGGGAAATGCCTGGAAGGAGAAAGAAATATGGTCTGCACACAAACTGACTACACCCAGATTTTGTCTTGCAAGCCCTGAAAATGATTTAATGAAAACTGGAATTCACCATTCTTTTAGTGTGCATGATTTACATTCCAGACTCTAAATTGGTACCTTTTCGTCCTCCCTCGACAGTTTCTGGCAGTCTCCCTCATGCCAGAGCTGTTTGCACTCCAGGCAATAGTTCGTGTGGCAGTGGGTGCATGACGCACGTCGCCGTGTCTTGGGCGGTGGTGGCCTCTTCCGTGGCCATAGCCGCTGATACCATCTACAGGAAGGGAAGGCATGAATGCACAGTTTATAAAATAGCCTTCTCCCCTAGCACCTGAAGCGGGAGGCAGCATGCAGCCTCCCTCTTATACCACACCAGCCAAAAATAAAACGCATTCTCTTTTGCTCCACAACAACCAGGACAATACATGAAAATCTGTTCCCCCTATTCCTCCCTCCCCTCCCCCTTTCCCCTCCCCCCTCTCCTCTCACATTATACCTGAGGCCAGAGACGGTGACGGTTGGCTCTGTCTCGACTGGCACCTCCTTGCCATGAGACATGTCAATCACATGGTTGCATCTGCACAAAACAGCGTCTCCAGCCGGCTGGAACACCTTAAGTGCCTTATCTGAAAATTCCTTGTACTAGGAAAAGAAACAAACGATGAAGATCATGTCAGCATATAATGTCTCACGTGCGTGCCTGATCAATATTGGCTGAATGTTTAAACCACTTACAAAGATCCCATCTTCATCCACAATACGAAAGTGATGAGGGTCTGCGATGACAGCTTTCTTGCACTCCTCTCCTACAAAGCAAGCAATCAAAGAGCACCTTTAATTTGAGCTAGAAGATTACAATTTTGCATGTACTAAATTGCCTTCTACTGTACCAGGGATTTTCTATGTGTAGAAAGCCCGGATACAAAGGCTAGGACTAACATTGTACAATACCATACCTGGCCCCGGACAGGAGATGGAGTAGCCAAGACCAAGGTCGGAAAATTGCTGAAAGTTGTCGGCATTTAGTTGTTGTTTGCAGAAATTGCCAAAGCATTCCAGGCACATGCAGTGTTGGCATGGCGAGAAGATAAAGACCATCTCCCTGTGTGTGTGTGTGTGTTGTGTGTGTGTGTGTTAGCGACGACATGGTGAGGTTTGCATACGTTGAGTCAGATATGAGGCTGCTCACTTTCGTTCGGTACACACCATACAAGGAACATTGGGGAAGTTGTCTCGGATCTGCCGTAGCACAGCCACTGGCTTGTTATCACAAGACTTACAGCAGTAAATTATACTGGCCTGAGGGGGGGAGGTGAAACGGTGAGAAGGGAGGGAAGGGAGTGAGGAGGGGAGAGTAGGAAACAAAGAATGAGAACAGAGAGCCAACCTGGCCTTCCTTGCAACACTTGGTACAAGATCCCTTCAGCTGGTCGGGCTTGATGTCTTTAGAGAAATGGTCGATAGGTTCAGGTAGGGAGCGATGGAAGTTGTCTGCCTAAACAACACAATTCAGAAAACATCTTCACTTTACAAGACGCCAACACACACTTATGCCGGGATGGTTTCCACTATTCACTCCAAAATCCAATACAACACAAAGGCATTCTTCTTCAGGCAGTGAAGATTGTCAGAAAACTTTGTTTACGAATCTCCACTCAAATGTAGCATACCAGTACAAAGGGTGGTCTGGGGCTATATATATACAACAAGGGTTACAATCTGCAATCTCCCACCATCATAACACCACTTACCTCCTTACAGTTGGGGCACAGAAAGACGGCTCTAGCTGGAACAAACCCCATGCAGTCCTTGCAAAATGCATGCAAAGCCTCTGTGGAAGAAAATGGCCAAACCTGACCACAGTTCCAAGCCAAGCAAACTGGTATGGAACTAAATGTATGAGTCACAAACGCACCACAAAACAGGCGGCCACCAACACTAAGACAGACAGACAACTAAATGCAAGGCAGATCTCATGCTGACTGACGCACAAGAATAGCCTCTTTGGAGGGGGGGTCTGGGTTCGAGACTAAGGGTTTGCAGGCAATGTGGACACTAATGTTTGTCTGGCTTGATGCAACTTTCTTGTGACTTTAGAGAAGGTGAGAGTTTGACAGCTACTGGCAGCAAAGAAGAGTGCGTACCTTGTGGCTTGTCAGCAGCCATCAGTTCAGTTGTGAAGGCTCCCTTCTTCGTACTGGTGATCCGGATCATGTGGATGACCGTCACTGCACCAGCCTTTGAAAGAGCTTCCTGAGAATAGAGTGAAACATGTAACCTCGTCACCCTGTTAGCACTCACAATGGTTATTTAGGAGGTGTTTATCAGCTGGCCAAGGGTAATCACTCGCATGTTGTGTTTGCAATCAAGTGACCATTTAAGAGCTGATGCAAACAACAAAGGAGGTCTTCAGTCTCTAACATCATTTTAGTTTTTGCAAACAGGTGAACGTAGGTGACAACCCTGTAAATACAGGGAGCTACCCTTTCTACATAATCTTCGCCAGAGCTCGCAAAATTGTGTTAAAATTTTTACAATCATTCGCCGTTCCACGCTCACATACCTCCACCGTGATATGCTCCGGAACTTGAAGTCCATTGTAGAGAAAGCCCAGGCCCTCTGGCTTCACTTTGAAACCTTCTGCCGCCTTCTGTAGCACTTCATACACCTTGATCGACTTGGGGATAGTCAGAGTCAGCCGACTGTTCCCATGGCAAATGGTGAAGGTTATCTTTTGTTGTAACGATGCAGTTGCCATATTGCCTGTGTCAACTCTGCTTAGCAGCTCAACTGACCTCGACCTCACTGTCTTGGACTTGGAGCTACAGGCTCAGGCCCGACCCAACAGCGCAGCGCCTCGGGAAGGGTGGAATTAGTGCGCATGCGTACTAGCCACACCTCGATTGGTAAGTCACCTGACCGACAAATCGCACTAAACTCTCAATGCTCAAGTAAAGTATGTTTCTTCGACGCTCGTGTTTCTTCCTCCTCCTCCTCCTCCTCCCCTGGGCATGTCTGGGTGTGAGAAAAGTAAGCCTGGATAACGGTCTAGGTGCAACGCCTCAGATGGGGTGGAACTCTTGGAACCACTTTGGTTGTGGCATTAATCAAACTGTGATGGAGGAAACGGCGGATGCCTTTATCTCAACCGGCCTGTATAAGTATGGATATGAGTATGTGAACGTGGATGACTGCTGGGCCATGAGCAGAGACTCAATTGGTGTTATTCAACCGGACAATGTTAGTTTCCCCGACTTCAGGGGTATGATTGACTATATTCACTCCAAGGGTCTCAAGTTTGGCCTGTATAGTGATGCAGGGAACAAGACGTGTGCAGGAAGACCTGGGTCCCTCAACTACGAAGCTTTGGATGCTTTCACATACGCTATGTGGGGGGTAGACTACCTGAAGTATGATAACTGTAATAACGATCAAATATCTCCTCTAATACGCTATCCAAAGATGTCTAAAGCTCTGAATGAGTCTGAGAGGCACATATTCTTCTCCCTGTGCGAGTGGGGCCAGGATGACCCTGCAGATTGGGCTCCCAATGTGGGTAATAGTTGGCGAACCACTGGTGACATCAGCGACAACTGGGGTCGCATCCTGCAGAACGCTGACTTAAATAATGATTGGTACTCATTGGCTGGTCCTGGCGGCTGGAACGATCCAGACATGTTGGAGGTGGGGAATGGGTTCACGACCACAACTGAAGACCAGTCCCACTTTAGTTTGTGGTGTCTGATAAAGGCTCCACTGCTGATTGGGTGCGACGTTCGGAACATGTCCAACGATACGTTTCGCATCCTCACCAACTCTGAGGTAATTGCTGTCAATCAGGACCCACTAGGAATACAGGGTACAAAGGTCAAATCAGATGGCATCCGAGACGTCTGGGCAGGGCCTCTTGCAGATGGGTCCTTTGCAGTGGTACTGCTGAATCGAGGGTATACTACAACCTCTATCAAAGCATTTTGGTCGGACATTGGCCTGGCTTCCTCGCAGAAAGCCACCGTGAGAGACTTGTGGGCGCACAAGGACATAGACACAATGTCTGACAGTGTCACTGCCCTCGTCGAGAGCCACGGAGTAGCCATGTACCGCATCACACCAGTCATGTAGTATACATACTACATACCTAATAATCTTTTTAGATTATGTTATACATATATATACATGATAATTTATAAGGTGAATGCTTTCAGTTTGTGTGATGCAGCACTTCTGTATATTTTCATACTTAGTCTATGATGTAATGTACTGTCACGGAAAAAATGATCCCCCCAAAATTGATCCGGGGGGATCATTTTTTTCAGGCAAAAGTGATCTGGGGGATCGAAATTTTTGATCCCCCAGATCACTTTTGCCTGAAAAAACTGATCCTACCATGGAAAATCGATCCCCCCTGCCAATTTAACCATAACAACTATTATAATAACTTTAATCAAAAATAAACTTAACTGCAGTTGTGACATAGCCATACATAGTCAGCTTGATCAAAAACTATGTCTGGAATGTCTTCGCAGTCTCGATGAAACCACTCGTTGCAAATGTGGCATGAGACAAGTGGTCCTCTGACATCGTCCTTTTTGTTCCAGGGCAGTCTGCAGGAACAATAGACTGGAACCTTCTGCTTCCGCATGACTCTTCTCCTCCCCAGTCGCCTCTGTCTCTGTGCAAGGGGAAATGGCAAGAGCTCTCCGTCCTCAAATGAAGAACATAAATGCTCCCGCATGCTCTTCTGGTCGAATGTGGTCAGGTGGGGATCTAGCCCAGCACATAGAACCTGGGCGAAAGCAACCGCAAAGAGGCTACAGTCAGATGCTCCTGACTGATGCTGAACATCAATGAGTCGGATCTCGAACTCCCAGTCACTTGTGTGCAAAATGACGGCTAGCTGCTCCTTCAGCTTTGTAAGGGCTGCCTTTGTCATGCAAGCTGGGAGGCTGTCATAGACATCAACAACGCCAGGTGAGCAGTTGACATTTGAGGCACACACCCAGTGCTTTCTGCAGATGTTGATCACCTGGACAAAGTCTTGTGGCTGTGATGTCCATATCTGTTTTTCAGAAAGAAGAACAGGATCCTGCAGACCAGCTTGTGTTGGATGCTGTTTATGGAGCAAAGTATTGACAGCACTCATGTGCTTGTCAGTGAGCCAGTCTCCGTTCAGAAGTTCACTTTTGTCAACTTCGTTCAGGCACAGCTCCACAATCCAAGGCTTAATTTTCTTCTGTTTTGTCTTACGTTCTTTGTCTGCATCAATGGCATTTTGCTTGGTGTTCCCTGCCTGAAGTAGACTACTGCTAAGGTGGTTAGGCGTGGAGCAAGCATTTGGAGACCCTAGGGAATCAATGGTGGACAATGACTGGCTGCTGGTCTTGGCATCAGGTGACATTAGATGGTCTGCACCTGGTGACAGGCAGCCTAGGGAATCAGCTGAGGTGTTAGTCTTGGCATTACCAGCAGGTGGCTCATTCCCAGCATCATGAGCAGGTTCATTGTAGGGCTTCAAGTGGGAACCAGTCACTCTCACCACCACCTCTGAGTTGGCAACGAGTTGCAGGAGATATGTACCCTTTGGAAGAATCTTGAGGATCTTATAGGGGCCCACGTAACGATGGTCAAGCTTTCCTCCTTTACGCTTCTTTCGAAGGAAATCTTTTTTGAGCACCAATGCATCCACCTGATAGCACTCTGGACAGGCATGTTTCCTGTCATAGTGATCTTTTTGCTTTTCTTGTGCTGCAAGGATGTTTGCCTTTGCCTCCTCCAAGCGCTTCTGTCGTTCATTCTGTAACCTGGTGAAGTCATCAAGCTCATTTACAGGTACATCATCAAGGTGCTTCCTGAGCATTTCTTCTGGACCCGCTTTGCGTAACTCAATATCGATTGGTAGCGTAGCTCTGCGTCCAAACATGAGCTCGAAAGGGCTAAACTTGCTCGATTCATGCCTTGATGTGTTATAGGCAAAAACACATGTGTCTAAATATGAACTCCAGGCTTCCTTCTTTGACTCTGTGACCTTGACAAGCATATTTTGTAGGGTCTGATTGTACCGCTCATCAAGTCCATTAGCCTAAAAATAAAGATGAATACAGAGTCAAATGTAGGAGTCAGAGAAAACAGTAGCATAGCTAAATCAAACATGAATTACTAACTACACTGAAGCCATAATTATAGCACATCGCTGCAACAAACTTTATACATGTACTTAATGAATTACAGATTAGATTTACATTACCTGTGGATGATAAGCAGTTGTCAGACGTCGATTAATGCCAAGCAGAGTCATCATTTCTGTATCCAACTGGTTGTTAAATTCTCGGCCCTGGTCGGACACTACCACCTGAGGAAGGCCCATCCGCATGAAAATCTGTTGACACAGAAAAAAATTTACAGACATTTAATCACATGAGCCTAATTACAAAAGAGAGCTTACTCTTCATCAAAGCTTGCACATAAGAAACAATTACCTTGAATAGAGCTGCTGCAACTCCATTGGCAGATTTGTCGGGTGTTGGAACAGCTTCAACCCACTTTGTGAAGTAGTCACTTAGTGTGAGGATGTACCGGCTACCATCCTCAGCGGGTGGTGTCAAGGGGCCCACAAAATCAATTCCAAGCTGATGCCATGGTGACTTTACTGCAATGGGATGTAGCTCTGGGACACCAGTGGTCATTTTTCTGTTCATTCGTTGACATACATCGCAGGTTGAAATCTATTAAAATGGAAGGAAATACTATCATTCAGTAACTACATCAAAAATACAAACACAAAATTGAACTACATACCATATCCTGGACGTCTTTCACTACTCCATGCCACATGAAGCGTTCCTTGATCTTGTATAAAGTCTTTGACTTTCCAAGGTGACCAGCAGTGGGGTCCACATGGCATGCATGAAGAACTTTCTTCTGTTCTTCCTTACTTTGGATAAACCGCAGCAGCACTTCTCCCTGTATGCATGGTGGGTAGGCATTAATTGGAAAATTTACTACAGCACCTATGGTTTCAACCGCCTCACCTTCTCCTTTTGCTTCTTCTTATAGAACAATTCTCCATCCTTGATAATGAATCTCTTTGCCTTGTTTCTAATGGCTCGCTTCCTGTTCTCTGTCGCACCATTTGGATACCTCCTCTCCGTAAGGTATCGGTAGGCTTGTTCGACTAAGTCCGCATCCCTCTCGTCTGCACTTTCGTGGTCCATCCTGCTGGCTCGAAAACGACGAGACACAACACCCTAGGTGCCATTTCGTTCGTTTTATGGCGGGTTTGACAGCTACCGATCCGCTAGGTCAGTAGGTTATGCGCTTCGCGGTACGTATTTACTTCCGGATCAATTTTCCACGTGCGGATCACCCTTTTCAGGAAAAATTGTTCCGGGGGGATCGGTATTCCAGCAATTTTGATCCGCCCGGAACATTTTTTTTAACGGAACAATTTTTCCGTGACACCACTATGATGTAATGTACTATGATGTAATGTACTATGATGTAATGCAAAAAGAAATGCTGAGTCAGTGAGTCTGCAGATGGCTGGAGCGAGCAGCCTGCTGGAGGAGCTAAGAGGTTAGGCGCCACAACAGCGGAGGGAATCAGAATTATTAGGATGTTGCTAATTGAAATATGGGTGGTCTCGTGTGTTGCAGTTCAATACTAGCACTGGGTTAGCTTCGTTCCCGGGCCTTCAAAGAAGCTGGTCGATGAAAGGTCTGGGAACGAGACTGCTCCGAGCTTGCAACTTACTAATTCACTTGACTTTCATCCAGGAAATAGGTAGGTAGCAGATCCAAATACCACAGGGTTTCACATGTACGCACACACACTTGCAGGGCTGCTGCAGCGGCTGAAGACATGTCCTCAGCCCATAGTGGAGGGCCACCCACACCTCACTCCCTTCTGTGAGACGTTGGAAGCAGTGCTGAGGAATGGACTCAAACGTGAGAAGGCTGACTTGGGGTCAAAAAGCCTGTTCATCCTATCTTTCGTTCTCCTACTCCCTCTCTCTCCCTCTCTCCTCCCTCTCTCCTCCCTCCCTCCTCCCTCTCTCCTCCCTCTCTCCTCTCCTTCTGCCCCTCCTCCTCCCTTCCTCCTCCCTCCTCCTCCTTCTCCTCCCTCTCTCTCCTTCTGCCCCTCCTCCTCCCTCTCTCCTTCTGTCCCTCCTCCTCCCTACCTCCTTCTGTCCCTCCTCCTCCCTACCTCCTTCTGTCCCTCCTCCTCCCTCTCTCCTCCCTCTCTCCTCCCTCCCTCCCTCCCTCCTCCCTCCTCCTCCTTCTCTTCCTCCTCCCTCCTCCTCCTTCTCTTCTCATGCAGAGCCCAACTCGTGGTTTGGTCTCAACAGGCAAGACTACTGGTCATGGATTGAACCACTACAAGATTACTACTCCTCCTCCCTCCCTTCCTCTCTCCTCCCTCTCTCCTCCCTCCCTCTCTCCTCCCTCCCTTCCTCTCTCCTCCCTCTCTCCTCCCTCTCTCCTCCCTCCCTTCCTCTCTCCTCCCTCTCTCCTCCCTCCCTTCCTCTCTCCTCCCTCCCTTCCTCTCTCCTCCCTCCCTTCCTCTCTCCTCCCTCCCTTCCTCCCTCCCTTCCTCTCTCCTCCCACTCTCCTCCCTCCCTTCCTCCTCCCTTCCTCTCTCCTCCCTCCCTTCCTCCCTTCCTCCTCCCTTCCTCCCTTCCTCCTCCCTCCCTTCCTCCTCCCTCCCTCCCTCTCTCCTCCCTCCCTTCCTCCCTCCCTCACTCCCCTCTCTCTTGCCCTTCCTCTCCCTCTCCTCCTTCCTCCCTCCCTTCCTCACAGGCAAGACTACTGGTCGTGGATTGAACCACTTCAAGACTACTACTTTAATGAGAAGTAAGCACACAACTTTGAACTGATGGATAAAAGGGAGATTGAAACCATAACAAAGTACCTCTTTCTAATTATAAGACTTCATGTCTGTTTTCAATTTATCTGTCTCCAGACAGAACCCTCTGCTCAGACAAGTGGTGAACGTGGTAGTATCATCAACAAAGGTACTATCGCTGCTGCTTGTGTGAATGTTGACAAGCTCATCCTCTTTTTCTCCAGCTGCGCACTGTGCAGGGAAGGGGGAGGTGCTTCCTGAGGATAGCGCTCTGTCAGAGGCTTATCTCTGTACCCATTGAGCACCTTGTGAGGAACTCCAGACTTACTAGTGTGAGCCGGTTTTCTGTTTTCTTGCCCTCTTTGCATCATCCTCATTCACCCTCCACACATGCACACACACACTCTCCATACTCCACACCTTCCACACACATGCACACATACACACTCCACACCCTCCACACACACATGCACATCCACACTCCACACCCTCCACACGCACACACACACACACACACACACACACACACACAGTACTGGTACAACAGTGACTCTATTATAAGCACTCCTGAACTGAGAAGTGAGGAATAACCACTAGCTATGTTACCATGGTTACAAGCACACATACACACACACACACACTCACACACACACACACACACAGAGGTACTGATGTCGCTGTTATTTGAAGTGACAGAGCTCGACTTTAAGCTCAGTGTTGAGAACTCCAGTTTTCTGGATGAAACCTGGACCATCCCAGTGAGTGAATCTGGTGTGTGTGTACAGTAGGACCTCATTCCTGTTACAGAGGGACGTTGATCACACAAGATAGACAGAAGGTAGACACAAAGGAGACAGTGGTCGACCATAACATGTCGTGCTGTTGACCCTTCTCTGGTGTCAGTGGTGCTCTGGGCTCCTGGACAAGAGAGGACCTCAAGCCCCTCACTGCCCCTCGTGTGTCTGCCCTCTGTCTACTTGCTCCTCTCATTATGCTTCACCTCTCGTGGTACTGCACACGCCACACATCTCCCCACACACACTCCTCCCAGGTATGTCTTTCCGTGTCACTACCGCCCATCAAAACTCTGGATATGATAGTGGGGTAGGTCACATGACAGTGGGGTGGGTCACATGACGATGGGGTAGGTCACATGACGGTGGGGTAGGTCACATGACGGTGGGATAGGTCACATGACGGTGGGGTAGGTCACATGACGGTGGGATAGGTCACATGACGGTGGGGTAGGTCACATGACGGTGGGGTAGGTCACATGACGGTGGGATAGGTCACATGACGGTGGGGTAGGTCACATGACGGTGGGATAGGTCACATGACGGTGGGGTAGGTCACATGACGGTGGGGTAGGTCACATGACGGTGGGGTAGGTCACATGACGGTGGGATAGGTCACATGACGGTGGGATAGGTCACATGACGGTGGGGTAGGTCACATGACGGTGGGGTAGGTCACATGACGGTGGGGTAGGTCACATGACAGTAGGTTCAGAAATTGTATCAAACTCTCCACACGAGATATCTGAACATTGCAGGTATGTAGAAGACATGGCGCTAATTGTGGGGATTGAGGAAAACTGTCTGGCACAGAAGGTCAGTATCATGGAGGGGCGTGGTCTGTCTAACTTTATGACAGGTGGGTGTCTATATATCACACGCACAGGCCGGGGTGGATGTGGGTGACGTCCTGGATGAGCTGTGTGGAGAGCCAGTCTTAGACTACATGGGACATGGGAAGGTAAATTCCTTCTCGCCTCCTCCCATGGGAAGGCAGACCCATCACTCAGTCACCACACTGATGTAACCTCACCTACAGCTCAAGACAATCCTGCTAGCAAAGTCGCTAGAAGCCACAGAGCTCACCATAGTCAAAGTGAGGCTATTTGTTCTGTTCTTGAGATACACATCCTCACTTCTCTTCCTCTCTCCCCTCCCCTCCCTCCTCTCCCTCCCTCTCCTCTTCCTCTCTCCCCTCCCCTCTCTCCTCTCCCTCCCTCTCCTCCTCTTCCTCTCTCCCCTCCCCTCTCTCCTCTCCTCTTCTTCCTCTCTCCCCTCTCACCTCTCCCTCCCTCCCCTCTCACCTCTCCCTCCCTCTCCACCTCTTCCTCTCTCCCCTCCCATCCCTCCTCTCCCTTTCTCCTCCCTCTCCTCCCCTCCTCTCTCCCCTCATCCATCCGCCCTTCAGAAACATCTCTCAGACGGTTCTCCCTTCTACCCCATCCTCCATCGACATCTGGTGCATGAGAAGCGCAGCAGAGTGAACCCGCCTCCCTTCAACCAGCCCCCCACACCACGCCGGAAGACCTCAAACATTATGACAGCACACGGAGGATGGTCAGTGGGTAGATCACTAGGGGGATTCCCCGGGGTTTTCCCTGTATGGTGGCTGGCAGATTTTAGGGGGATTTCCCAGGGTTTTCCCCTGTATGAAACCCTGCTGGCTTCTCTTTCACAGTACAGAGTACAAGGTGGTGCACCTGGGCAGGGCAGAGAACATACAGAGCAAGGTAGGTGAGCTAAACTGAGCCGACAGTCTCTTGAACATGTCTAGCCTTGTTCAACTTTCATTAGCTACGTACCTGGGGCTCATTTCCACGGGAGAAAGAGCTTGGCTGCATGCAGAGGAGGTCTGACACTAGTGATGTCATCTACATCAACATGTGATCCTGATTGCCAAGTTCACTTGGGTTGGGGGGTATTTTCAACCACGCTGAAGCTTGTCTATGAGGTTGAGATCAATCACCGTCCTTCATCTAGCTCTCAACAGCTACACAAATGCCATTTGGAGGTCACAAAAGCGTGCAATGTTACTTTTGACTAGCTAGATGCTTTCAGCACCCACCCCCCCCCCCCCCCCCACCCCCAAACTCATCATGATCTTGGTCATATGGTGTCTCTATTTCTCGTATTGACAGTTTTAGTCCTTGTTATTAATGCATAGCTCCCTCCTCTCTCTCCTCCTCTCCCACTCTCCTCTCCCTCCTCCCTCCTTTAGTCCTTGTTATTAATGCATAGCTCCCTCCTCCCTCCTTTAGTCCTTGTTATTAATGCATAGCTCCCTCCTCTCCCTCCTCCTCTCCCTCCTTTAGTTATTGATGCATAGCCCATGTGACCGTGTTGGACTTCCTCTGTACATGGCTAGCTACATGTAGCTGTCATGTGGGCCTTGTCAACAGCAACCAGTTTCACCATAACATAGCTGAACGTATTACCTTCACATGTATACACACACACCCATGCACACATGCACGCACACCCACACACATGCACACACACACACACACACACAGCCCTCAGAGAGGGTTGTTGAACATGCCATATCAAGTGTGCTCAGGGGCACTCACATAAGCCAGGTGAGTGAAGGGCTTGCTGGCTTGCTCCTGTGGTATACGGGTGATATATTGTCTACACTCGGCTAACAGGAGGTCATTATCAGGGTGTCCCAAACTGAAGTGGCCTTTCTCAATTCACAGAAGGAGGTAAGAAAAACTGTTCCCTTCTCTCCCCTCCCTCCTTCCCCTCTCTCCTCTTCCCTCCTCCCCTCCCACTCCTCCTCTTCCTCTTCCCCCTCTCTCCTCTCCTCTCCTCTCCTCTCCTCTCCTCTCCTCTCCTCTCCTCTCCTCTCCTCTCCTCTCCTCTCCTCTCCTCTCCTCTCCTCTCCTCTCCTCTCCCCTCTCCTCTCCTCTCCTCTCCTTCCCTCTCCCTCCTCCCTCCTTCCCTCTCCTCTCCTCTCTCTGACTGACTTTTTCTCCCCAGCGACTGATACAGTTTCCCTATGGTCTGGTCTGCGGATGTGGGAGAGGGCTACAACATGACTCGTGCTTTGCACTCATGACAGCTGGAAATACATCCTCACAAGGGTCACCACCCTCACAAGAGTCACCACCCTCACAAGGATCACCATCCTCACAGGGATCACCACCCTCACAAGAGTCACCACCCTCACAAGGATCACCATCCTCACAGGGATCACCACCCTCACAAGAGTCACCACCCTCACAAGGGTCACCACCCTCACAGACATCACCATCCTCACAAGAGCTACTCCCCTCACAAGAGTCACTACCCACACAAGAGTCACCATCCTCACAAGGGTCACCACCCTCACAAAAGCCACCACCCTCACAGGGAAGAAAGAGATTCACTGCCTATATCTTTGAGGCCTCATCCTCTGAACTGGTCAGTTGTACATAAAGACATAAAGAAATATTCTCATTTCCAGGTCACCCCCACCTGGCTTTCCACCACATGTAAAGCAGACAGCTAGGTGGGAGCCTGGGAACACGGTAGCCTCGTCCCCAGGCCCGTTCGAAAAATCAAACGGGCTCCGATGTTTCGAACGGGCCTGAACTGGGCCTGGGAACGAGGCTAGGGAACATGGTTGACATGTCATGGCTTGTTACCTATGTTGTCTTGTACTGCAGGGTCACTACATTTGCGCTGACATTGGTAAGTTATCGTATCTTACTTCTGGTTTGCATGCTCTGTGTAACGTCTTGAAGTAATAAGCAGATGGAAGCTAAATCTGCTGTCTGTAAGTGTACCTTTCTTTCTTTTGCAGCCAAAGGATTCAGTCGTACAGAGTGGAGAAAACCCGACAATACTATATGACAATTTGGTGTGTACCACTATACATGGAGTGTATTCTTTGTACTATATATTGGAGTGAGAAATTTTTAGTTTGTCAAAATTTAATACAACCAAACAAGCTAGTGACAGCAGACACTACAATCATATTTATACTTCCAAAAAAAAAATGTCTAAAAAAAACTGGTTTAGTACCAAAGAAAGATGTATTTGTTGGAAATGTGGAGTGGAAAAGTGAGAGGAAAATAAAAAATCATGGCAGCGGTGGGATTCGAACCCACGCCACTTTCGTGACTGGTGCCTTAAACCAGCGCCTTAGACCGCTCGGCCACGCTACCACCTGGTGAATGCCTACCCCACATTGTATCTTTAACCATGATCCTGAGACAGCATGGCCGCTGTCTTAGTTGGGACGTGCTGCCGTTTGCGAGCACTCACACAGTCCAAGAGACCTCGCAGTGTATTTCTGTGCAAATGGTGGTCTCCAAACGTGCACAGATTCTCCTTTGGATCTGAGGTGGGTGATGTTGGGGAGGTAGTATCATGCCTATGCTTGTTATCAATCTGCCTTTGTACCAGTTACTACAGTTCTGCACTACATCTGGGAATGCTGGGAGCAGTGAAGAGCTGGAAACGTATGAGGGCCCTGTCCCAAGAGGTGGGTGTGTACTGTGGGTGAAGCTATTCTTGTTGTAAGCATGTGCTATCCCACTTATTTTTCTGCAGACAAACTGTCTGTTTCATTCTCAAGGAGCAGTGGACCTGGAGGACAAAATGTCAACAAAGGTAGTGTGGCCGAGCGGTCTAAGGCGCTGGTTTAAGGCACCAGTCACGAAAGTGGCGTGGGTTCAAATCCCACCACTGCCAGACATTTTTTTCTCACTTTTCCTTTTTTCATACCATATCTACAAAGAGTGCATGTTGTTTTTTTTTTTTTTTTTTTTTCTGAGATGCTTCTCATCAGAGTCTTGTAGTTGTGAGGAGGCTGACAATGTGTGTGTGTGTTCTGCAGTAAACACTAAGGCAGACGTGAGGTTGCATGTGGACTCTGCAGAGTGGGTGCCTGTGAGAGTCAAAGAACGACTGAAAACAATGGTAAGTGCATGATCACAAACTTTACCGTGCTGCATACCGTGCTGCATACCGTCCTTCACTTCTTTCCTCCCCAGCTCCCACCCTTCCTCAATCCCTCCTATCCATCCCTCCTTTGATCCCTCCCTCCTATCCCTCCCTCCCTTGATCCCTCCCTCCTTCCTTCCCCCTCACCTCCCATCCTTTATATATCTCTCCCTCTAGTTTAAATCCCGTATTAACAAGGCTGGAGAACTGGTGATCTCCTCCCAGCGTTTTCGTTCCCAGCACCAAAACCTTGAGGATGCCATCAGCAAACTTGAAGGGTTCCTGCGGGAAGCTTCTGAGGTACCAAAAGGACCCTCCCAGCTGACCCTTGCCAGGATCAGGGTGCTGTGAGTTATTGTAGTTTCTAGTGTTAAACAGCAACCTACTAAATGCTCCATGCTACCTCTGAAGGGAATTGTTGGTCCCAATGGTGTCAGCTATAGAGGGATTCCACTGTACTGGGAGGTAGGAAATGCTGTGGGGTATATACCCGGTATATAGTACAGAATGTTTGAGTAGTGCTAGAGTTTAAGTGGTTATTCCTCAAAAATGTTATTTTATTACAGCAAGAGGAGGTCCGAGCGGCGGAGACTTACTGAGAAAAAGTATCACTCACACAAGAAATCATCAAGAAGAACTGATGATTTATAGGACATACTAGCCTCGTTCCCAGTCCTCTGCCAACGGCTGTCATGGAGGACTGGGAACGAGGCTCAAGATGCACTACATTACCGTACATTACATCTCCTCTACAACATCACAACTCAATGATGAACGTAACACTCTCTGATACCGCTATTGATGGTGTCATATCATGTCTGGTTTGGCATACATGGGGAGGTGGTAGGAGTTATACTGGAGGAATCGGAACAGTCTGTTCTCAATCACTTTCTTCACTGGAGAGGACTCAAACTCAGTGGCCAGTCTGGCTCGGTGGTTCACTAGTGATACCTTGGAGAGGTGGGAGGGTGTGTGGGTGTGGGATAGGGGTGTGAGTATGCAGGAGTATGGTCCATGGGGGTGAAGGGTTTACAGGTAGCTGCAAGACCTGGATGGCGGGTTGTACTCACTTCAATGTCTTCCTCAAGTAGCTTCTGTACTCTTTCTTCAAATGACTCTGTCTCCCCCTCCTGTGAAATGAGGAGCCATATTGTCTATTAATGTACGATTAGCAGGGACTGGGTAGATTGGCCATGCTGTGCATGTGTCACCCTCTCCTCACCCTGACCTCGTTCCTAGGCCCCCACCTTCTCATAGCAGTATAGCAAGTAATAGAAAAGCTGCCGGGTGGGAACAAGGCTACCTCCCTCCATTGCCACACTTGTCCCCTCCCTCCCCTCCCCCCTTTGTTCCTCACCATGGGTGTGGCCAGGTGTTCTCTGATCTCCTCCATAAAGTCTGGGAACCGATCGTGGAAGACAGCACATGTCCAAGGCTCACAGAAATAACTGCAGTAGGTCAGTACATGATCAAACTGCCGTGCAATGACAGGTTGATGGTCTAATTGGTCAGCAATTGTAATAACATCTGCTAGACCCTCTCTCACTTTCTGGTGAGAGATGGTCTGGCTTGACAGACTGTGAGAGAGACTAGCCAGACCATCTCTCACCCTCCAGAAAAGTGAGAGACTAGGTCAGTACACGATCAAACACTGTGCAGTGTGGTGATCTCTCTTACCTGAAGAAGTCTGTGATGAGGTTGTCGTCGTACCTCACAAGGAGATTGTTGAGGTACTTCTCATGCATGTTGTAGAGACAGAGGTAGTTGGTCACCTCAAATGGCTGCAGGCAAAGGAGCAGCAGGGAACACAACACTCTAACAGGCAAAGGAGCAGCAGGGAACACAACACTCTAACAGGCAAAGGAGCAGCAGGGAACACAACACTCTAACAGGCAAAGGAGCAGCAGAGAACACAACACTCTAACAGGCAAAGGAGCAGCAGGGAACACAACACTCTAACAGGCAAAGGAGCAGCAGGGAACACAACACTCTAACAGGCAAAGGAGCAGCAGGGAACACAACACTCTAACAGGCAAAGGAGCAGCAGGGAGTACAACACTCTAACAGGCAAAGGAGCAGCAGGGAACACAACACTCTAACAGGCAAAGGAGCAGCAGGGAACACAACACTCTAACAGGCAAAGGAGCAGCAGGGAACACAACACTCTAACAGGCAAAGGAGCAGCAGGGAACACAACACTCTAACAGACAAAGGAGCAGCAGGGAACACAACACTCTAACAGGCAAAGGAGCAGCAGGGAACACAACGCTCTAACAGTGACAGATCAAACACGACCCAGGTTTATTATTCCCTCTTTGGTGCAGAGCTCAGGTACAAGGTTGGCTTTGTGCCTGAGCTCTCTTCTCAACAAGGAGCAGCAGTGAACACAAGGCTGGCTTTGTGCCTGAGCTCTCTTCTCAACAAGGAGCAGCAGTGAACACAAGGCTCTAACACGGCTCAGGTACGAGGCTGGCTTTGTGCCTGAGCTCTCTTCTCAACAAGGAGCAGCAGTGAACACAAGGCTCTAACACGGCTCAGGTACGAGGCTGGCTTTGTGCCTGAGCTCTCCTCTCAACAAACAGGAGAAGGAGAGAGCCTGGGGATGAGGCTAGCAGTGGCCAGCTCTGCGGTGCAAACGGTGGGTGGGATTTGACCTCACCTGTTTGCTGAGTATGGTGATGGTCTGTATTTTGTTGTACTGGTTCACATGTAGCCTGAAGTAGCTGCTGTCTGTGTCTGTCACCAGTTCACGGCCCTGTGTGGGTGTGTGTGTGTGGGGGGGGGGGGGGGGCATGTGTGTGTGTGTGTGTGTGTGTGTGTGTGTGTAAGCATGAAGGCAGTGTCTTCTACCGTACCCTCTACTGTCCTTTGTGTGTGCAAGTTTGAAACAAAGCTAGTGACTAGAGTCTTACATAAGAGGGTTGCTCCATTAGTGTCTGCAGGCTCTCTCCACAGTTGGGTTTCTCTGCATGAAGATAGTAGAGACCTCCTGGAGAGAGAGAGGGAGAGAGGGCTCGTCAGTAACCAGCCATACAATGAGAGGAAGAAGGAGAAGGGGAAAGGAAGAGGGAGGAGAGAGGGTGGGAGAAGGAGGGAGGCAGGGAGGGAGAGCTTTTGTGACATATACCTGGTAGTGTGGCGAATACCGTCTTGGGGTAGGTGTAGGAGGGGAGGAGGTCAGAGGGGGGCGGAGGAGTACTGTCTGCCATGGGGTCCAGCTGGGATAGCAATGTGGAGGCAAGCTGGAGAGAGGAAGAAAGGAGAGGGAGGAGAGGATGGGACAGGAAAGAGATGAGGGAGGGGCAGAGGAGGACAGGAGAGGGATGAGGGAGGGGGAGGACAGGGGAGGGATGAGGGAGGGGGAGGGACAGGGGAGGGCAGGAGAGGGATGAGGGAGGGGAAGGGACAGGGGAGGGATGAGGGAGGGGGAGGGACAGGGGAGGAGAGGAGAGAGATGAGGGAGGGGGAGGGACAGGGGAGGAGAGGAGAGAGATGAGGGAGGGGGAGGACAGGGGAGGGATGAGGGAGGGGGAGGGACAGGGGAGGGAAGGGGAGGGATGAGGGAGGGGGAGGACAGGGGAGGGCAGGAGAGGGATGAGGGAGGGGAAGGGACAGGGGAGGGATGAGGGAGGGAGAGGGACAGGGGAGGAGAGGAGAGAGATGAGGGAGGGGGATGGGCAGGGGAAGGAAGGAGAGGGATAAGGGAGGAGAAATTGACCATCAAGTGACAGGATCACTATTAAACATGCACCTTCTGTCCGACTTCTTTGGCGTTGAAGTTGGTGTGTGACCTGTGAAACAAATCAACTGTTAGCTCTGTGTGCACAGTCATACCCTCGCCCTCACCACTGGTCAGCCCTGTACTTCCGTGAGAACTTGGTGAGGGGTCCAGCTGCAAAGATGAGGGGATCGTTGGTGTGATGGTCCGCATCAATCACCAGACGTTGATCAAACACCAGACACGCATCGTTCATAGCTGGAGGGAATGTGTGTGTGTGTGTGTGTGTGGTGAGTGGTTGCCTGGATGAGTAGCGCTACTAAACTTGAGTATCCTCACCTTTGAAGGCTTGCTGGTCCACGTGTCTATATTGCTCATGCAGAAAGACCAGTGCCTGCACAAGAGACAGGGATCGATGCCCTCATTTGGAGCCTGGTGCTGTATCATCACATATCACACTGCCTCACCTTACACTCTAGAGTAAAGCTCTCTTCCGCTTCGCCTTTGAGCTCCACCTCCTTCACCCCCTCACCATCCTCACACCTCCATCCCTCCACCTGCACCCCCACCAATGTGGTGACTCCAAGCTCCTGCAGTGCCATACCCACCTTTTCCTCAACCGCTGGGTTGTTGAAGCAGCAAGGAGGGTGGGGGAGGGTGAGGGTGAGTCTGTCGGGGGGCAGTCCTGCTGAGAGCAGAGAGTTGGCAGTGCTGTAGGCAGACAGACTGGAACCATACACCACCATGTGGCCTGGAGGAAGGAAGAGAGGGAGGGAGGGAGGGATGGAGGGATGGAGGGGGGGGGGGGGGGGGGGGGGGGGGGGGGAATCCCATTAGAAGTTTTTTGACAACTTTCAAACTTTCAACCACACACCTCCCTCAGGGATCAGCCTTGTCTTTACCCAGGCCAGCATGTCTGCCGCCTGGTGCTCACTGCTGATGGCATAAACACGGCTGGACTCTCCTTCCTCCTCCTCTTTCTCTCTAGGGAGGCAGAACCGTGTGCCAGTGCAGAGTACCAGCTGGTCGTAGTACACCCTCCCCCTCCCCCCAGAATTGCCCTCCACCACCACACACTGCTCGGGCCTGTGTTAACATGGGGAGGACCCTGTAATCATTGATCTTTCACAGTACTTATACATCTTGTTAATGGGAGCAGTGATTCCAACTACTGACCTATTGATGGCCACCATTTTCCCTCGGACCACATTCACCCAAGTATTCAGGCCCATGAGACGATAGCACTCAGGCCAGTAACAGCAACTAGACAGAGGGAGGAGAGGAGGGAGAGGAGGGAGAGGGGAGGGAGAAGGGAGAGGAGGGGAAAGAGGGGAGAACTTAGTGCACAGTAGAGAGACTGTCACTGTACACGTGGAGATTTGTAGAGGTTTGCCTATCAGAGCACAACCTGTGTGGCAGGCAGTGGTGGCTGTCTTCCTCTGTGCTGCTCCCAGGCACTCCATGGGGGGAGATGAGGGTGAGGTTGTTGAAGCACAGGTGGGGACTGCAGGGATAACAAGGAACCAAACAAGTGAGAGGGTTGACAGTCACCAGGAATCAAACCTGGCTTGAGCCATCAGGGCTCTACTACTATGACCACCAGACAACCACCAGCCCTCACAATCCTCAGTGAAGGTGGTACATACACAGTAAGTATGATTTACCTGAAGATGAGTTTCTCCAGGCAGGCTATGGCAGTGTCTGAGGCCCCCACAACCACCACCCGCGAGTTCACTGGAATCTGGAACATAAGGAAGGTTCATAGCAAGCTAAGTGGTAGATATGTAAGCCTCATTTTTAATGTGTAGGAAACAAAACTCACTGGGTCAGTTTTACTGAACCCAATACATGCGCAGCTGGCCACATGAGGTCTTTGATTAATATCCTCCAAAATTTGTGTGATATCTCTCAGTGAATGAAGTGTGTTTATAGCCGTTCATTAAAAATGTTTCTCCTACGAACGGCTTGGGTACGAGGCTAGGTTACAGGCCAATGTACATAGTTCCTAAGTGTAGCTTCTATTGCAATGGTAGCTCTCATTTGATATCTTTTCCTTTAGCTAGTGCAGGAGGGGAGCTGGTGACGAGGCTCTACTGTAGCCCTCCTCCTCTTGGGTTACCTTGGGTTCCAGGGTGAGCTTCCTGTTGGTGTGGTAGAGGGCAAGGGGTTCCTTTCTTTCCAGCACCTCTCTCAAGGGAGCATTGATCCCCAGCGGCTCCAGGTTGTAGGATACCTGGCGCCGAGGCCTGGTCGGTAAGAGGGAGGGAGAGAGGAGGAAGTTTGATAAAACTCTTAGCAGTAATGTGTCGCTTGCACATACACAACCAGCCTATGAGACACATAGAAGAATAGTAGTAGTATATAAGGTACGTATATAAGGTCCAGTTGAGCTTATTATTTTAGATCCGTGTACTTTGAAGAAGCTAGCCAATTGGTCCCTGCAAGCTTTACCTGACAGGCACCATGTCTCCGAGTGCAGAGGTGACGGTGTGGGGTTTGAGGTGGATCGGGGGATGACTGGAGGTGTGCAGGGAGTAGTAGAGGCAACTCTTGTGTGACAACCGAAGAAGCTCCTGATAACGGAAAGAGATCCACTCACTGGTAGGGTACTATGCCCCGATAAACACACGTTCAACAATTTAAGATGAAAGGGAATCTAACCTAGAGCCCCTAGCTTGAGCTGCCAGTTCTCCGATCACAAACAGAGAACGTAACTTAAACAATGGGGAACAAACCTTGATGAAGTGTTTGGTGTGTGGGGTGAAGGCGGGATTGAGCACACAGTGGTGCAGGCGGCCGTGTTCCTCAGGACGATGATAATCATAGTAGACAAAGTCTTCAATATTGTAGTGAGACCGGATGTAGCCAATGTCCTGGGGAGAGACAACAGACTCAGAATGATAGCACAGTGGCAGCCTCGTTCTGACTGGTCTGAGGTAGGTAGTGTACACCAGACAATGGCATCTGCCAGGGATGCGTCAGAAACAATCCCCCTTATACCCTTGTTTCTAAAACAGCAAAGCCGTATGAAGAATTATACATTCCCCATGTGAATGTAGTTGAAGAATTGTACGTTTCCCAGCCTTCACAGCCTCCGTAGCATTGTGCTACGCAGCATGAACCTCTGCATGACTGTTGGCAGAGGACTTGGAAGCATGGCTGTTAACCCCCAGCTACAAATGTACACACATCACAGCTATCAACTGAACTGATCTAGCACCCACCTCTTCCTGCCTCACAATGGCCACACCCACCACCTGGTGTGCACACTCAGCCACCACTGCAGAAAGAGGCGTGGCTCCCTCTCCGAGGGGGTCCCTTCTTGTCTCCACGTACCTCTTCACATCTGCAATCACTCCCTCACCTCCCTCCAGTCCCCCTACTAACTTCTCCACAGCTGGGAGATCGGAGGATTGGACTGGACGCACTTTGAATGAGCTAGGAAGAACAGGAGAGGAAGAAGAGGGAGAGAGAAGAGGGGGAGAGAGGAAGAGGGAGAGAGGAGAGGAGGGGAGGGAGAGAGGGGGTGAGGAAGAGGGAGAGAGGAGAGGAGGGGAGGGAGAGAGGGGGGTGGGGAGGTAGAGAGGACAGAAAAGAGGACATCATTTAAGCAATTTGTGTACAGATGTTCCATATTGCAAATGTTACTGGTGCCGGGCAGTCTGAGGAAAGCGACTGTGAGTGTGGTGCAGTGAACGTACTGGAGTAGGGCACACTTGTGGAAGACAAAGAGTTCCTGAGACACAGTGGAGCCAACACGAGGGTTCACCCTCTACCGTAGGGAGAGAGAACAAGGTGGAGTAACTCAAATGCAATGTTAACTCATGTGTGACTCTGCTCACAGCAAAATGGCTGAGGAGGGGGAACTCTGGTGCACTGTGTGGCTGGGTCAGGATACAGAAGTCGTGATCCTGTGAGAGGAGACAGCAGAACCGGTTAATGGAAGGCCAACGAGCAGCTGTATAAGTAGCAGATTATTGATAATATCCCCTCACCCCCTCACCCCCTCACCCATGCACACTTAACTGGAAACAGTTGGAACACAGCTGGAAGAAAGTCAATGGACCTGTGGGGGTAAGAGAGACAAGAGTCTAGCTCACTCCTGCATGGCTGACACTTGACATGCTCACCTCATCTCGTATCGTTCATCGATGGCAAAGAGTTGTATGGCGAGTGCACTGCAGCTACCTCTCAACACATACTGCCTTCTCCTCTTTGTCTTCTTCTTTTCCTCCAAAGTCTTATCGGGCTGGGAGGGGGAAGGGCATGTCACACATACTGCTACCCTGTGTTATCTCACTCGTTTATGCATACTAGAACACACTCACAGATTCGACCTTCTCTTGTTCATACATGCACAAGTTCAACATGCACACTCTGAAACCCACATACCTGGTACGGTACCTCATTAGCAGCGTACCTCTTCAGGAATCGTTGTCTCTTCTCTCTCGCTTGCCCGAGAAACCATTGACACAGCACTGCAGGAGGGAGGAAGGGGAGGAAGGGGAGGAAGGGGAGGTGGGAGGAGGTGGGGGGAGGTGGGGGGAGGTGGGAGGAGGTGGGGGGTATCACTGGTATTGGTACCCTTGTAATCCGGTCAGGTCTAGTTCACTCTACCTCTGTAGCATGGTAGATTGTGTGATCTTGGGGTCGGTCATGGCCGCCAGACTCTGCTGCTCACTGAGAACTGAGGGAGAGGAGGAGAGAGAAGGGAGGAGGAGAGGAAGGGAGGGAAGGGGGGAGGGAAGAAGAGGGAAGGGAAGAGGAGGGAAGGGAAGAGGAGGGAAGGGGAGGGGAGGATAATTATATTTGAGAGTGAAAGGTGTGTGTCAGGAGTGATCACGCTACCTTGAGTGCTGGTCTGTCCCTCCAGCCCAACTTGGCTTGACGTGGAACTAGAGGAGAGAACCCGTATCATGCTACAGACATCAATATGCCACCAAAACACCAATATAAACTACCTTTTGGTTCCTGCAGTGGAGACAGTCAGCTGTTGCTGTGCAACGATTGAAACAGATTTTCCCAGCACTCCAATAGATGCAGACGACTTTTCCTGCACTCCAATAGAGACAGATGATTTCTGCTGTGTGGCTATAGATGCAGACGACTTTTCCTGCACTCCAATAGAGACAGACGATTTCTGCTGTGTGGCTATAGATGCAGACGACTTTTCTTGCACTCCAATAGAGACAGACGACTTCTGCTGTGCGGCTATAGATGCAGACGACCTTTCCTGCACTCCAATAGAGACAGACGACTTTTGCTGTGTTGGTGACGACTGCCTCAGTTCAAGCGTGGGCTCGTCTGGTTTGAAGGTCACCATGTCCTTCTCAGAGCTGGACATCAGGGTCGTGGAGGCAGCAGGAGAGCTGCCTATGGGAGGACAATACAGAATGGCAATGTTTCACACACAGTCCTAGTGAAGAAGAGTGGGTGGGGTGGGGGGGGGGGGGGGGGGGGGGGTGACGCACCCTCAGTGGTGACAGACAGGGTCTCGTCTGCATCAGTAGGGTGTCTGAGGCCGTGGAGAGGTTCCAGCTGGTAGCAGGTGTTCAGTAGGTCCACATCTACCTCTGTGGTCACACTGATGAACCCCACTGCCTTACCGTCCACCTACGGAAAGGAGAAAAGGAGGTGGGGGAAGGGAGGAGAGAGGGGAGGAGAGAGGGTGGGGGAAGGGAGGAGAGAGGGGAGGAGAGAGGGTGGGGGAAGGGAGGAGAGAGGGGAGGAAAGAGGGGGAGAGAGGGGAGGAAAGAGGGGGAGAGAGAGGAGAGAGGAGAGGAGGGAGGGAGAGAGAAAGGGGAGGAGAGAGGGGAGGACAGAGTGGAGGGGGAATAGTGATCTTTTATGGAAGAGTAGAAACTTGACAGAGAGAGCCTGGATATAAGACTATGTGAGGACTGCAGAGGAGTGTGTTCACTATTGGTTAGTGCTCACGTCAGCGACGATAGTCCTGTGGTGGTCATCCTGAGAGGCAATCAGCTCAGCAAGAAAATACTCTCCTGGAGAAGGGAGACACCGTATTGTACCATCCAACATGCCTCTACCGATTTGATGTATGGTCCACACACCAATCTGCTACCCACCATACTGTTTGCTCATATCCCCCGTGTGCTGTCTGAATATCGGCATCAGATCGTCTGCGTCCTCCACCCTGCAACAACAGTACAGTAATGTTGGGGGCCGGGGGTCCACACTGTCTAGCCTCTAGACTCACCTAGCTTCCCTGATGTGCAGCATTGGGAAGTGCTGGTGCCGGTGAGTCACATACACATGGTGGGTGGGGCTGACCCCCTCCTCCTCCTCCCTCAATGTCACCTGGGTAAAGTGGGCCCCCAGCACAGGACCTGTACCACAAGGGGTGCCATGAGTCTCTCATGATTGCTTGTGCTGCTGTGGTGTCTATCACTCACCCAGGTTGGTGCCAGAGGTCACAGTGAGAAACACAAACTGCAGCAGAGGGACAGCCATGAAGGTAGTACTGGAAGAGGAGGAGGGTAGCTTGTTCAAATGGAGCACAGTGGTTGAAAGTGGAGAGGGGTGGGGCTCACCGGAGGATCTCTGCACTAGCTCCCTGCTGGAATCCCTCCTTAGCCACAAAAAGGTGAAGAAAGAGCGTGTTGATTGGCTGAGGGAGGAAGAAGATGCCAGCAATGACAGCTGCCAGAGGGATGGCTGTTAAGGATGCATACTCACCACAGCATTTGGGCAGTCGTAGGTGCCATACAGCCACTCCTCCCACCTGGCCTGGTCCATGGAGGAGAGGTTGGGGTAGTCAAAGAACGCCATGTGTCCCAGCAGCTCACCATTGGCAGTGCTAACCAGGCTGATCCCCAGGTTAGCCTTCTCACTGTAAGCATGATACAAACAGTATAATTCGTGAAGATCACAGATAGTGGAGCCACAGTATTCACTGTAGATCTATTCTAATTAAGAAGATGAAGGCGACCCCAAGATCTGAATTGTGCAGGCCTTGTGTGATTCCCCCGGCGGCATTTATTTACATGATGTTCTCCGCATTTGTTCTCCCGAAGATCGCTTCTGTAGATCTTTTCACCAGCTTGGATATGCCGTGCGCATCCAGAGACTCTGTCCTTCGTGCGATAAAATCCTCCGAAGCTGCGCTCTCCTTCTCCATTGCGAGCACCGTGGACATTTGTTAGCTCGTTTCCATGGAAACAAACCACACCTTATTCTAAGCGCAATCTTGTAATAATGATGTAGTTCATCGGAACATGTTCGGTTGGAGAAACCTACCACTGGCGCTACAAGCCACTACTTTCCGCAGTATCTGCAGACTAAGGAGTGAGAATGCCCTTACTGTTGTGATTGGTTAGAAACACGCGAAAAGGCCTGTGCTGGAACATGTGGAATGCTTTATAGGAGTGTTGATTGTATCGATAATTTGTTACACTTGTTTTTAGAAAAAGGCTGCTGAATTTTGTTTGTTTCTTTTCTAGTACCTTTGCAGCAGGTGAACATTGTACGATGGGCCTCTAAGAAGGCAGGAGGAAGCACCCGAAATGGCAGAAAATCAGCTGGAAAAAGACTGGGACTGAAATGTGGTAACGGTAAGTAAGTTGTGCTCTAATCGGACTATGGTAGCAATCAGTCAATGTGTGTGTGTGTGTGAGTGTGTGTGTGTGCGTGTGTGTGTGTGGACTATGGTAGCAATCAGTCAATGTGCGTGTGCGTGTGCGTGTAGCAATCAGTCAAATTGTGAGCATATTACAAGACACACAAGCATTTAGTAGGTGCATCAATAAAACTTAAATAATAATTATTGCTTATTAAGAATATAAGCGCAAATGTTCTCTTGACGTGTGGTACTAACAATAATGCACTACATGTGTTGGTGGGTTTCTGTCATCCATAGGTGAACATGTGATACCAGGCAACATCATTGTGCGACAGAGGGGAACCCCCTTTCATCCTGGACTAAATGTAAGCAGGATTGCAGGGCAACCTAATGATGGAATTGTCCGTCTGTAACAATCCATGTATTCTCTGTTTGTAGGTTGGAATGGGTAGGGACCATACTCTGTACGCACTGGTGGAGGGTCATGTCAAATTCACAAAGGAGGCCAAGCCACCGCCACCTGTTTTTCAGAAAGGGAGAAAGTGGAATCCGTGGAAGAGGCTTGTAAATGTCGTGCAGGTCCCAACATCAAAGAAACTCATTCTCACCAAGATTTTTCACCCTACACAGTCTAATAGTGTGCAAATCTAAACAATATCAAAGATATATCTAATTGTCCGTAAACGCGTAAAAATTACTTTTTTTTTACCCGCGAAAAATCAAATGATGGCGACCAGTACTACTGCTGTAGATGGGGCCGGGGAAACGAAGGTTGAGGAGGAGGAGGACTACTCCGTATCCGGTAGACCTATTGAGGCAGGCGCTCTGTACACTATAGAGGAACGCCTGGAGACTTTCAAAGTCCCTTACTGCAACTGGCCCTTTGACTCGGGACCCTGCACCCCACTGAAGGCAAGAGCTGTGCTTGCATTCTGGGGAGATACATATACATGGACAAGGGGTAGGGGGGTGTAGTTTCATTGCCTAAAGTGGGTAGCTAGATAGAGACTACCCAGGGCTTCAGTTGGGTGTCGTCCACATTTCCATTGCCCACAGATGGCCGAAGCAGGGTTCTACTTCTGTGGTACACCCCAGACCCCAGACTGGGTGCGCTGCGTAGTGTGCCACCACAATATGGAGGGCTGGGAGGCCACAGATAATCCACTGTGAGATCACAATGCATGAGCACTACATAGTCTCGCAAGCCACACCCTTCGCAGAGAGGAAGGGTCTGTTCATGCTGCAACCATTGAGTTGTTGCCGAGGAACGCAATTATCGAACATAGCGGTTAGATAATAAGATGCTGACATCCGCTAAACACGTTTTGATGCTCCATGACAACAGATGCGATCTATGAAGAGTGCAGATCTGATTGGTCACATCAAGTTTCTGCTGTGGCGACAACTCGATGGTTGCTGTGTGACCAGACCCTGCCTCTCTGCGAAGGGTGTGGCTTGCAAAACATGAGCACTACATGCATTACAGTGTATTACGTATGTTGTTTTTCACTGTCCCTGCAGTGCAGAGCACAAAAGTCATGTTCCTAGCTGTCCCTTCCTCAAGATTAAGGACCCCTATAAGATAACTGTCGGTGATGTGCTGGACTTAGAGAGAAAAGCTTTTGAGTGTGCCATTGTAAGTCACACTACGTGTGCTTTTTGAGATGTCATAAATCATTTGTTTTTGATATTCCTCAGAAACTCGAGTCAGCCAAGCTGGGTGAGGAGATGGATGCGATCTTGAAGCGTTACAAGGGAGATCTCGTAAAGGCTGCAGAACTTGCAAAAGCAAAAAAGCTAGACAGTTCACAACCCGAGCAGCCAACAGTTTGAGTATTAGAACCCTTTTGTGTTGTGGTACATTTCTGTATGCTGTTATACTGTGTACTGTTGAGAGAGTCCAGTTGTCTATCGTCATTGTACACCGAAACTTCTGTTGAATATTACTAACACCAATGGATATTGTGACAGACGCTGATGTTTGTGAATGGATGGTGGTTACATGTGAGGGTGCAGTGTTCTAGCTTGTTCTGTCTTCTTCCTAAGGCCGTCGCAGAGCACAGTCAATTCCGAATGTCTCTGCTGTAGAGCCTCCAGTCTTGCCTCAAGCTCCTCACTCTGAATGGATGGATGGATGAAGCAGGCAGACTCACTGACCAGAGAATGGCTACACACCCAATACACACACTCTGACACAATTTGTACTAAAATAAGAATTACGATGCTGTATCTTTGGATCAGAGATGGGAGGTGTTGACATGTATTTATAATACAGAGCATGCTGTGTGCATTCCTGCAGCCGACTATTTAGGGTAAAATCACATTCATACCGCTGTTTGAACACCTTCCATCACTCATTGGCAATCCAGGCTACCAGATACATACTTAGGACAGATCACAAAATTCCTAATGGCCTATATACCTGGTCTCTCTTCTCCTCAAAGTCTCTGAGCAAGCCGGAATGGCTGACCAGTCCACCCTTCTGACGCAGACGGAGGTTGTCTGTCCGCAGACAATCCCTTGCCTGTTTCATGCGAGTCAAGTGGTCACGTTTCTAGAGAACAAAAAAAAACATTTCATCAGCACAGTAGCAGCCCAATTCCCCATTTTTTTTTGGTAGCGTTGACAATAATACATGGAAACGGAAGAGCGAAAAAACATATTTAACCACTCTTCTGCTTCCATGTAATATTGTTTAACTGAAGAGTTTTAAAAGTGGGAGGTCTAGGAACAACCTTTGCCACTACAGCCTCCATCTCTCTGAGCTTTGCTCTTTTCTCACTGTTTTCAGCCTGAAAATATCAATCATAACAAAACTCAAATGAGATCCACAGAAAATAATCACCCAACAGACAAAGGTGTAGTGGTACCTGTAGGAACTGCAGTTTTTCTTTGACGTGTGTGAGGACCTGGACGGTGGCGGTGACCTTCCTCTTGAGCTTGAGGATATCCTCGTTCCTCTCCTCAATCTTCTCGTTCAGGTCCACATTGTTAATCTTAAGCTGTTCAAAGTCAATCATGTGCAGTCCCTCCGCTAGCTGCTCCTGTGTATGCATGTGTACAAGAGAACTCAAGTGCAGTGTACAAGTATTACATTAGTAGGACTGTACACTACCCTCATTCCCAGGGGCCACTTGCAGTATGAAAGTGAGTCAATATCTGGGAACAATTGCCTTATAGTCTCGTTCCTGGGCACTTGGAAAAATGCCTACCTCAGGAGCCTGAGTACGAGGCTAGTAACTACCCTGCTTTCAGCCTGAGTACGAGGCTAGTAACTACCCTGCTTTCAGCCTGAGTACGAGGCTAGTAACTACCCTGCTTTCAGCCTGAGTACAAGGCTAGTAACTGCTTTCAGCTTGAGGCAGAATCAGTTACCTTCTGTTTGATGAGTGCTTCTAGCTTTTGACTCTTGTTCTGCAGTCTTATGTTCTCCAGTCGAGCCTGCAGTACAGTATCAAGGAGGGGTAGTAGTTTGTGTACCAGACACACCGGCACCATGTGGTCTCACCTGGACGACCTCATGTTCCTTCTTGGCCTCCTGAGACTGGTAGTGCTCCACCTCCTACACAACATGGGAGGGAGGGGACATAGTCTCACAAGCCACACTCTTCATAGGAGAGGAAGGGTCTGCAACTAGTGAGTTGTCATCGAGGAGGGCATATATTATTGTGCAGTGTGGCTAGGGTATTAGACACTGACATTTGCCTAACAAACATGTGACGTATTTGCTACTCTATGGTGCAATCCACAAAGAGCTCTGTCACAACTACATTTTACCATGATGACAACTCGATGGTTGCACAGTACGACAAAAACCTTCCTCTCTCAAGCTCTGCAAAGGGTGTGGCTTGCGAGACTAGAGGGGACAGTAGCTAGCATACAACAAAGGCTAATAGTAGCTTTGTTCATACTGACTAGCTTTGTTCATACTGACTTGTGGCATGAGCTTCTTCCCTGATCGACTGTAGACAGCCGCCAGCGCCTTCTCCCGTTTGTAGGCCACAAACTCGGCACTGCATCAACAAAACACAATGTAACTATGTAGCCTCCCAGTACCCAAGCTCTTTCTCCTCCCACACACAGTAATGAGCCTGGTATGTAACTATGTAGAGTGGAACCCTTCTTAAAGAACAACCTGAAATGAATGGTTAATCAGAATATGTTATTTCTCCCTGAAGTAGGGACTAAACTAGAACCAGAACCCGCACAGTATCAAGAGAGACTGCAACTAAACCAGACACATCCCATGTTGAGAGGTAACTATGTCCATGAGTAAACTAGTTGTTAGAGACGCTTGGTGTAGCATAAGCACTCACACAGCCTGGTCGACCTGTGCCAGTTTTCTGTCTTGAGACTCCTTATTTTTCTCCTCCTCCTCCTTGTTCTCTTTCTGCATTGTCAGCAGCTCCTTCTCCTCCTTCTCCAAGCCCTCTGTGGAGTCGGAAGGGGGGGAAAGAGAATGGTAGGCTATGGAGTAGCCTTATTTTCCATGGGAACACAATGCTAACTGGTGGAAGTGGTAGCCTTGTACCCAGGCTCTTTCTCGCACGGAAAGAGGAAATGAGCCTGGGAACAAGGCTATGGAAGTGGTTCAGGCCAGGTCTTACTCATGCACTGGTCATAGCGTTTCTCTTGGTCAGTGACGTTTCTGCCAGGGTCCGGGCGTTCCTCCGTCTGTGTGCACACAAACTGCATGTCATTGGTGCAGCTTATGACAACAACAGGGATACGTGGGTGTACCTTTTTTCTTGAGAGGTACTCTGCAATTTTGTGCTGCAGCTGTGAATTCGTAATCTTCAATCCATCTTGCTCACTCAGTGCCTCCTATAGCAGCACAGAATGAGTATGGTATTGAACCAGAGAGAGAGAGAGAGGGAGGGGGAGAGAGAGAGAGGGAGGGAGAGAGAGAGAGAGAGAGAGAGAGAGAGAGAGGCGGGGTATAACAACGAGGTGTTATATGTTGGGCAATCTACTGACCTTCAGCTCTTGCATGAGAGTCTCCCTGTCAACAATCTCCTCTTCTTCTTCTTCTTCCAAAATGTCTTCCAGAGGCACAGGCTGTGGTGTAAGGGCACTGGGAGACTGCAGCTGTACCAGGAGACCTGGAGAGGTGAGGGAGTGGAGAGGCGAGGGAGTGGAGAGGCGAGGGAGTGGAGAGGCGAGGGAGTGGAGAGGCAAGGGAGTGGAGAGGCGAGGGAGTGGAGAGGCGAGGGAGTGGAGAGGTGAGGGAGTGGAGAGGCGAGGGAGTGGAGAGGTGAGGGAGTGGAGAGGCGAGGGAGTGGATACATTTGCTTGTCATACCTATACCAGGATGGTCTATACCTTGATCCTCCATTGGCTGTGGGCTGGTGGCTGCTTCCTCAGAGGTGGTCAGTTGCTGTGGAGCCTGTTCTCCCTCATCAGTCTCCACAGGACTCTCAGTCTGATGGGAGGAAGTCGTAATTATATAGTCAATGTGGAGAACAAACAAGCGGAAGCAAACTGACGCACAGTTTTCTCTTCTCCCTCTGTTTCCTCTGTGTCCACCTGCTCTGTAACTCCAGTCGTTTCATCAGCTTGATCAGTAGGAGCCCCGCCCCCTTCTTCAAGTTGTGCTGTAGCTCCACCCCCTTCTTCAGGCTGTCCTGTGACCCTATCCTCCTCTTCAGGCTGTCCTGTGACACCGCCCCCCTCTTCAGGCTGTCCTGTGACCCTATCCTCCTCGTCAGGCTGTCCTGTGACCCTATCCCCCTCTTCAGGCTGTCCTGTGACCCCGCCCCCCTCGTCAGGCTGTTCCACGACCTCTCCACCTTCACCAACCTGCACACCACCATCATCGTCCTTCCTACCCTCACCAGGCTCCCCATCATTTCCTCCCTGTTGTGAACAAGAAATTCTTATTGCACAACCTTTTACTACAGTGCATGATAGCTACCGTAGTCTATTGGCTCTCTGCCCCAGATGATCTAGACTAAGCTACCTGGTACCTGGTCTGGTGTAGGAGTCTCCTCCTCCTTCTGATCACCAGCCACTGCTGCCTGCTCTCCACCATCAGGTGGAGGCACCTCCTCTAAGGGGACTCCCTCTCCTTGTACAACAGACTCTCCTTCACCATCCTGCGCGGGCTGTTTCTCCTCTGTGTGCATCATGCATGTGTGGTTAGGATGCTTGATCACTTATCATAAGCTTGTTGCATGTGCAAGATCACGTGATCTTACCATTTGCTACCGTTTCCTCTTGTGTCCTTTCTTCCTCTTGCGTTTGCTGAGCCACAGCAGTTGCTTCTCCGCTTTCAGCCATGGCTAATGTTGCTTTGGTGGGCTCTATTTGGAGTAAAAGTTTCTGAAGACGAGACTACCATGGCAACGAGGTTTTGATTGGTTGCTTGATTTCCCACACCTTCCCGGGTTAAAAAGGCGCGGGAATTCGTGCGATCCGGAGTGTTCGGCTGAAGGAGTGGTATATATTTGCAGTGCTTTCCCACCAGCTCTCAACCTGCGATGTCTTGCGTAACTGCCGGAACGTGTCGTTCCATTATTACCCGAGCCAGTGGCCAAATCCAGGTAGCAAATTATGAGTCGTCTGTAGCAAGGAAGAGTCAGATTGTGATGGGCATTTGTTGGGGTGGGTCTGGAGTGAGTTCTTATACTGCAGTGATCTCTCCTTCAGCTCATTCTTGGCCCCATGTTCTCCGGAAAAACGTGAGTTGACTGAATCATTTCATAGTTTACTACCTTAGGCCATTTTAAACCAATGTAGTATTTCACTCTACTACTCTGCGTAATTCTGCTATTTATGGAATCATCTATCTCAATATGGATTGCTTGTGGTTTTCTCCAGGACAGAGTTGATACGTCGCATGAGACGGTTCCAGGTAGCCAACCACTCCTGCCTGATGATCAAATATTCCAAGGACGACAGATACGATAGGAGCTCTGTTGCCACTCATGACAAGTTAGTGATCGCCTGTGTTGATGTGTCGCCAATCTCTCTTTCTTGCTGGCGAGAGTCTGGCTACACAAGACTAGTGTACACTGTTGTTATAATGGGGTTTATTGTATTAATGGATTGTAGAGCTTTTGTTACTTAGCATGTCTTGTATAGTCTCGTGGGACGAGACTGTGCTGCCAAGGTTGAATGTTTCTCGACAGTCTTTTTGAGCTGTTTCATATCGTTGTTTCAACTGAAGCAAGAGGTTTAAAGCTTTTATTTTTCACTGATACTCATATACTCAGACCTCGTTGTACACACAACCCTCCCCCTCTCTCTACCTCTCGCTGGCATGCACATAAAGGCAATTGACAGCGGCTACATCAACCTGTGATCTCACTTCTATCAAGAAGACAGCAAAGAAATATGGAGTCATCGGAATTGATGAAGGACAGTTTGTAAGTGCAAATGCTTGCTCACACTTGTTCCTATCCTCTCATCACACCTGTTCCTATCCTCTCAGTTCCCAGACATTGTTGAGTTCTGTGAGGACATGGCGAATCAGGGAAAGACAATCATCGTAGCTGCACTTGACGGCACCTTCCAAAGAAAGGTACATACATGGCTACTGTTGTTCTATAACATTATTAGTCTTGTGGTCAGACCGTAAGACCCTCCTGCTGTGAAACTGTTTGACTTGGTTTGCCAAACCATTTTTTCTTGAGATTGTGAGGTATGGGCACTAGATTTATATTTATATCGACATACACACATGCACAGCCATTTGGCTCCATCCTTGACCTGGTACCCAAAGCCGAGAGTGTGATCAAACTGAAGGCTGTCTGCATGATATGTTTCAAGGACGCTGCCTTCACCAAGAGACTTGGCTCCGAAACAGAGGTCAGCACAGCACCATTCACCAGGGTGCCTCCTGGTCTCATTCCCAGGCCATGTGAGGAGACATGTGGTCTGGGAATGAGGTGCATCCATGTTGGACCATTCTTCTCCCCAGACTAAATTCCTTGTGGGTTATTCTGTATTGTACCAACATTAATGGCGCGTGGTTCTCATTGATGATCAGATTGCAATGGCTTGCAAGTGTGTAGTGCCTCAATTTAGCTGTGAAAAAAATCTGAACAATATTGGTCTGGGAACTGTATTTGTGGAGTGTAGTAGTATTGTGGAGAGTGTAATATTCAACTGGCAGTGTGCATGCCCACAGGTGGAGGTGATAGGTGGTGTGGACAAGTACATGGCTGTGTGTCGAACCTGCTACACTCTTCCCACCCATCACCACCTCACACCCACTGAAACCACACCCATCCGAGGAGGAGACATCACGACTGGTCGACAACTCTTCCCAGATGAAGAATTACTATAAGTTTTTGTCACTCTACTACCCACAGCCCATTTTGTCAAGTTTCGTGTACCGTCAGTTGTTTGTATATTGACATTTCGTTCTTAGTTCATGAATTTCATATTGTAGTGTTGTTTATATAATACAGTCATGTATTGGAGCCATTACATTACATTTGTTAATTATTACAGTATAATATAATCACAGCACATTAAAAAAGCCCTCCCTCAGGAACGCCATGAAGAGAGTGCAAATGGTGGAAGAGGGATGACATACATAGGTGAATGAAAATAAATCATAAGTCACTGCATGATGGTGGCCATTGTTGGCGGGTCATCTTAGGAGGAGGGGTGACAGGGGCAGGGCTGCTTGGGGGTGTGAGCTGGGGGAAGGAGGATGGTAACACTTGTCAACCTTTAAATGTTTCCTCAGAGAAGGCCAGACATGGTGTCTTGTAGTGTGCTCGACAACATTCCAAGGAAATGGACACAAGCTACAAGAAATGCTTTATGGACAAAGTCGCAATGGGTGCATTAGGCTTTTGATTGTTGTCCTTAGAATGTCATTTGAGTACACTATTTAGTGTCGCTATCACATGGTCTTCCCTCCTCTGATGTGCCCTACTGTTCACCCACCCTGAGTTCTGTGTAGTGGTGAGGAAGATGTAACTGTTGTCCTGTGTGCTCCACAATCAGATAGCCCCTCTTCTGAGATCGGCCAAGCACGTACACCTCATCGCCAGCCTTCAGCACACATGGACCAGTGTCTGTGTGCAGACATTGGCAAGTCAATTATGAAACCAGTAAGACAGTGTGAAGAGGTGGTCTAGCCTTGTTCCCAGGCTCTCCGCCCATGCATGAGCCTGGGAACAAGGCTAGAGGTAGCGGTGACTTGAGCAAAATTCATCATGAGTTTGCAAGACCACAATTTGCCGCATATCAGTTTCTCAGGCCTTTCAGTTTTTGACCACTTACACAAACCATGAAGTGGTCAAAAGCCCTCACCTGGGTAGTGGCATTTCATCACTCTCCACTGGGGAAACCCCACCTTGTAGTTGCCAATAATCGTGTAGTTCCGCACTGTGTAGGGTTTCTCGCCGTTTTGGGGGTGCAGCATCACCCCTCTCATGTCAGTGCTGTGCGTGAGAGAGAGATGTTGCTATAATGTAGCATAGACACCATGTAGCTCTCCACACCCTCCACACCTCCTTCTCTTGTTACACACCTCCTTCTCTTGTTACACACCCTCCACACCCTCCACACCTCCTCCTCTCATTACACACCCTCCACACCCTCCACACCTCCTTCTCTTGTTACACACCTCCTCCTCTCATTACACATCCTCCACACCTCCTTCTCTTGTTACACACCCTCCACACCTCCTCCTCTCATTACACACCCTCCACACCTCCACACCTCCTCCTCTCATTACACACCCTCCACACCTCCTTCTCTTGTTACACACCCTCCACACCCTCCACACCTCCTCCTCTCATTACATTCCCCCCCACACCTCCTCCTCTCATTACACACCCTCCACACCTCCTTCTCTTGTTACACACCCTCCACACCTCCTCCTCTCATTACACACCCTCCACACCTCCTTCTCTTGTTACACACCTCCTCCTCTCATTACACACCCTCCACACCTCCTTCTCTTGTTACACACCCTCCACACCTCCTCCTCTCATTACACACCCTCCACACCCTCCTCACCTCCTCCTCTCATTACACACCCTCCTCACCTCCTCCTCTCATTACACACCCTCCACACCCTCCTCACCTCCTCCTCTCATTACACACCCTCCACACCCTCCTCACCTCCTCCTCTCATTACACACCCTCCACACCCTCCACACCTCCTCCTCTCATTACACACCCTCCACACCCTCCTCACCTCCTCCTCTCATTACACACCCTCCACACCTCCTCCTCTTGTTACACACCCTCCACACCTCCACACCTCCTCCTCTCGTTACACTCCCCCCCCACACCCTCTTCGGCCCACATTCCTCCTTTTCCTGCACATGTCCCACCCTCCCCTCCACACCCTCACACACACACTCCTCCTCCACACCCTCACACACACACACTCCTCCTCCCCCTCCTCCACACCCTCACCTGAGGTGTGTCTGTGCCTCTCCCTGGAGTCGTGCTTGTCGTAGAGAAAACTTGAGCTGTGGCCAGTGTTTCCGGCTGAGGAACATTCGAACTGCAGCTTGGATGATGACTGCCGCCTGGTGCAGGAGCCGCCCGCGTTGCTCCTCCAGGTAGTGTCGAAACTCCTCACTACACACGGGAGGAGAGAATTTACTGAGTTATGCAGAGAGAGTGCAGAGCTCTATTATCGGCCTGGCAGCCTAAAGCTGGAAGGGCTTGGAGATAGACTGTAGTTACTTTGACCGAAAGCTGGAAGGGCTTGGAGGTAAACGGTTGACCGACATAGTTTGAATGTACCTGTGTATGGGGAAGACAGACTGACAAGACATGCTTACTTGAGGAAGACTTTAGTCTTGCCAAGAGCGTAGCAGTCTTCTGCAATGTCTGACTCCTCCAGTAGTCTACTGAACACCACCAGGAGGTCCTGTGGTGGAGGACGAGAAGCTGGTGTCATGAACACACACACACACACACACACACACACAACACCCAACACACACCTCTGCCATTTCTCTGGGTCTACACCGTAGGCGTGTGATGGCAGTTGGTGCAATCAGTCGATACCGCTGTACAAACTCCTCACATGGCATCCAGTGGATGTAGCCTTGGTTTAAGGGAGGAGGGGGGAAGAGAGAAGGGGAGAGGAAGAGAAAGAGGGGGAGGGAAGGGGGAGAAGAGAAAGAGGGGGAGGGAAGGGGGGGGAGGAAAGAGGGGGGGAAGGAAAGAGGGGGAGAGAAGGGGAGAGGAAGAGAAAGAGGGGGAGGGAAGGGGGGGAAGGAAAGAGGGGGAGGGAAGGGGAGAGGAAGAGAAAGAGGGGGAGGGAAGGGGGGGAAGGAAAGAGCAAAGGAAGGTTAGAGACGGCACCGAAGCCTTTGGGCGGATGAGCTCTCACCTCCCTGAATGAGGTCAACTGTCTCAAAGATGGCCAGGTGTTGGATCTGTTGGCTCACCACCTCACGGTCAAAGTGGCCGGGGGACTGAGAAAGGTTAGACTGAGGGGGAGAAAGGCAGGGACATAGGATACACTGTGATATACTGGGTATACTGGAATATACTAGGGATATACAGGGATGTACTGGAATATACTGGATGTACAGGGATGTACTGGAATATACTGGGATGTACAGGGATGTACTAGGGTATACTAGGGATGTACTGGGGATGTACAGGGATGTACTAGGGTATACTAGGGATGTACTGGGGATGTACAGGGATGTACTAGGGTATACTGGGGATGTACTAGGGATGTACTAGGGTATACTGGGATGTACTGGGGTATACTAGGATGTACTGGGGTATACTAGGGATGTACTAGGGATGTACAGGGATGTACAGGGATGTACTGGGATGTACTGGGATGTACAGGGATGTACTGGGATGTACAGGGATGTACTAGGGATGTACAGGGATATACTGGAATATACTGGGATGTACAGGGATATACTGGAATATACTGGGATGTACAGGGATGTACTGGGGATATACTAGGATGTACAGGGATGTACAGGGATGTACTAGGGATATACTGGGATGTACTGGGGAGGAAGTAAGTATATAGTGCCTACCTTAAGACAGCGCACAAAGAATGGTTTTGCTTTCTTCAGCATTGAAAATACATCAGTGATGTTGGACTAAAGGAGGGAAGGAAGGACAGGGTCAAAGTCAGGTCTCCCACAGTAAGAGTATTTTGCGTGCATCTCACCTGAAAGTCCTGGACGTATGTGGTCGGTTGTTTTGTTTCAGAATGCCTGCAGGATGATTTGATCATCATGGCAAGAAGGTGGCTGCATAGTAGCTGGTGTAACGTACGTGGCATGCTGCAAGTAGGCCGGTGTGATTCTACACATCTGTCCTTTGGGTGTGCCATCTGTCCAGTAGGTCAAGGGAGAAGAGGAGGAAGAGGATGGGGAGGCGGAAGAGGAGGGGGAGGAGGAGGGGGAAGAAAGGAGGAGGAGGGAGGAGGAGGGAGGAGGAGGGGAGGGGAAGGAGGTAGGAAAGAAGAGGAGGGGGAAGAAGAGGGGAAGGAAAGGAGGAGGAGGGAGGAAAGAAGGGGGAGGGGGTGAGTAAAGCTCTCTGAGACGCAGGGTGCAAGACCCTTGTGTGTTACCTAGGAGATCTCTGTTGAGCTCCACTGCAAACAAATGAGCCACAAAACCAAATTTACAGTCCTGCAAAGAGAGAGACGACCTTGGGATGCCATCACAGCAAAACAAATTCAGAACGTCACGAGACATGCTTGGTAACAGATTAATCCCATGCAGGAGAGCGACATTCCCAGGCTGCCACCGAGCATGAGAGCCTGGGAATGAGGCTACATCTCATTCCAGATCCCCTCCTGCCTTTCTTTGCTTGCAGTACAGACAAGCAGGATACTGCAAGCAATGCAAAGTGGGGCAGGATGTGGCAACAAGGTCACCATTTCACAGAGGCATGATCACAAGTCCTACCTTGCTGTTGAATGCAGCAATGATATCGTCAGCAACAGTGTCAGCGTTTGCATTGAGCAGACTGTAGACGTCATAAACCACCTCCCCACAATGGTGTCGGATTGCAAAAGTAGAAGCTGATCCAACTGGGGGGACAAAACTGGAGAGAGATAGGTGTTATCGGGAAAGAGTGGAAGGGAGAGGGAGAAGGGAGGGAGGGAGGGAGGGAGGGAGGGAGGAGAAAGAGAGCCAAGTAAATCAGCAAGGTTGTCAGTTCCTGTCGTGTGCAGTCTATTGCAGTGACATACCATCTGTTAGCCTTGAATCTATCTCTTAGTCGAATTCTAAGATCTTCTGAAGTAACTCTGAGAGAAAGGAAAGAATGGAGGAGAGGAGGGGAGGAGAGGGGGGAGAGTAGGGGGGGAAGGGGGGAGGAGAGGAGGGGGGGGAGGGGGGGAGGGAAAAGAAAGATGGGCATCAATGCACATCACAGGGACAAGCAGCTTTCACTATTGCCATTATGCAATGCACACTAGTTGCTCACCGTGGTGAGAGAGTCTCCTGGTTGAGGAGCTGCACCATCCCAGTGTGCTGTTGGCGTGCAAGGAAGACGAAGTGAGGCATGTGTTTGAAGAATTAGTCAGACCAGCATCCTTACCTCTCCCCCAATCAGCTCAAGACATGGGATACAGTCGTACAAATTACTCTCAAACATGGGATCCACATCCTCTTCACTGGAGGAGGAAGAGAGGAAGAGAGGAAGGGAGGAAGAGAGGAAGGAAGGGAGGAAGGGAGGGACAGAGGAGGAGGGACAGACAACAGAGAACGCAATGAAGAGAGGGGAAGAACTGTAGCTAGAAAGTATTAGTGTGACAACGTGTAGGAGGTATGTGTGTCCTGCATACCTGCACTCACGGACGGTGGAGACAAATACTGATTGAGTGTAGTAGTACTGGATTTTCTCAGCTGTCCAATTCACACAGAACTGCTCCAAAGAGTTGACCTATTGAACAGAGAAGGGTGGGGGGAGGGGGAGAAGGGAAGGAGGAGAAGAAGGAGAAAGGAGAGGGAGGGGGAGGGGGAAGGAGAGGGGGAAGAAAGAGGAGGAGGAGGAGAAGGGAGAGGGAGGGGGGAGGGAAGGAAGGCAGAGGAGGAGAAGGGGGGAGAGCAGAAGGAGGAGGAGGAGTACAGCTGAGGTCATATGACACCACGATAGACAGTATGGACATGGTGTTTCCATAAGCTCTCCTCAGAAGGAGAAAATCACTTCAAACAATGCCTCAAGCAATGTATTGTTTGAAACCATATCATATCCAATAAAACACCATACCTTATGGAGAGAGAATGGCTGGCTATGGAAGCTTAGTAACAGAGTATGGAGAGAGAATGGGTGGCTATGGAAGCTTATCGACAGAGTATGGAGAGAGTATGGGTGGCTATGGAAAGCTTATCGACAGAGTATGGAGAGAGAATGGCTGGCTATGGAAGCTTATCGACAGAGTATGGAGAGAGAATGGCTGGCTATGGAAGCTTATCGACAGAGTATGGAGAGAGAATGGGTGGCTATGGAAGCTTATCGACAGAGTATGGAGAGAGTATGGGTGGCTATGGAAGCTTATCGACAGAGTATGGAGAGAGAATGGCTGGCTATGGAAGCTTATCAACAGAGTATGGAGAGAGAATGGGTGGCTATGGAAGCTTATCAACAGAGTATGGAGAGAGAATGGCTGGCTATGGAAGCTTATCAACAGAGAATGGAGAGAGAATGGGTGGCTATGGAAGCTTATCAACAGAGTATGGAGAGAGAATGGGTGGCTATGGAAGCTTATCAACAGAGTATGGAGAGAGAATGGGTGGCTATGGAAGCTTATCGACAGAGTATGGAGAGAGTATGGGTGGCTATGGAAAGCTTATCGACAGAGTATGGAGAGAGAATGGCTGGCTATGGAAAGCTTATCGACAGAGTATGGAGAGAGAATGGGTGGCTATGGAAAGCTTATCCACAGAGTATGGAGAGAGAATGGGTGGCTATGGAAAGCTTATCGACAGAGTATGGAGAGAGAATGGGTGGCTATGGAAAGCTTATCGACAGAGTATGGAGAGAGAATGGGTGGCTATGGAAAGCTTATCGACAGAGTATGGAGAGAGAATGGCTGGCTATGGAAAGCTTATCCACAGAGTATGGAGAGAGAATGAAGCTTTAGTATTATCTAGCTGGAACCCCCTCTCTGACCTCGTTTGCTTCAAAGCCAAAGAAGTCGATGATGTGTAGCGCATGGCTTTCTCCTGCTGGCTGCTGGTGTCGGTTGAGTATTCCACCCTGTCCCCTCTGGGAGGCTCCACGGAGAAGTGTGTTGATACGACGCATGATGGCAACCACAGTGCGAATGTAGAGCGCCTTTGCAAGTGCATCACGAGCTCCATTGGCCTAGGGAGGGAGGAGGGAGGGAGAGGGAGGAGGAGGGAGAGGGAGGAGGAGGGAGGGGGAGGGGAGGAGGAGGGAGGGGGAGGGAGGAGGGAGGGAGAGGGAGGAGGAGGGAGAGGGAGGAGGGAGAGAGAGGGAGGAAGAGGGAGAGGGAGGAGGGAGAGGGAGGAGGGAGAGGGATGAGGGAGAGAGAGGGAGGGAGAGGGATGAGGGAGAGAGAGAGGGAGGGAGGGGGATGAGGGAGAGAGAGGGAGGGAGAGGGATGAGGGAGAGAGAGGGAGGGAGAGGGAGAATGAATATTTTGACATTGGACTACTCCACCCCTCATTGGTTTGTTATTTGCAAATCCAATGAAGAGTTTCACACACACACATGAGGGGAGAGGGAGAGGGAGAAAAAGGGAGAGGGAGGAGGAAGAGGGAGAAGGAAGGAGAGGGAGGAGGAAGAGGGAGAAGGAGGGAGAGGGAGGAGGAGGGAGAGGAAGAAGGAAGGAGAGGGAGGAGGAAGAGGGAGGAGGAAGAAGAGGGAGAAGGAAGGAGAGAAGGGAAAGAAAGAGATAAATAGGAAGGGAGAGAAGGTTGGAGGGGACATCAGACCCAGACATGCTAAGCACTTACAGCAGCTGCAGAGCACGCCGAGTAGACAGCCTGTCCCCTCCCAGAGCGGTAGGTCCTGAGCGTGAGTGCTCTCTGGAGAAGTTGTGGCTGCACACCAAGGAGATTGCCCACGGCACGCAGCTCTGGGAGGGAGGGAAGGAGGGATGAAGGATGGAAGGGAGGGAAGGAGGGATGAAGAAATGGAGGGAGGGAAGGAGGGATGAAGGAATGGAAGGGAGGGAAGGAGGGATGAAGAAATGGAGGGAGGGAAGAAGGGATGAAGGAATGGAAGGGAGGGAAGGAGGGATGAAGGAATGGAAGGGAGGGAAGGAGGGATGAAGAAATGGAGGGAGGGAGGAAGGAAGGATGAAGGAATGGAGGGAGGGAAGGAAGGATGAAGGAATGGAGGGAGGGAAAAAGGGGAGAGGGACAGAGAAGGGATGAGGAGAGGGGGAGAAGGAGGGAGAAGAGAGGGAGGAAGGGAGAGAGGAGGGGGTGAGGTGGTGTGTGTGGTGTGTGTGAGTATGTGTGAGGGGGGGATTGGGGTACCTTCACTGCCCTGCATGGACAGCTCCTGGTTTTTGGCCTCATAGAAAAGAATGTTTCCGACCAACAAAATGGCTACCAGCACCTTGACCACGTCCGTGAGAGGGATACCCAGCTGGGCGAGGCTGGACTGTGAGGGTGTGAAGGTGTGAGAGTGGGGGGAAAGAGCCACTGTCATGCTTGGCATTGTCTCCGCACACACAACCTTCCTCTGAACACACTGAAGTGGGCACTCCAGCCAATCCCATAGCTGGCTGACACACGGGCACCCTAGCCACAGGGACAGTTGCCAGGGGCCCACACAAGAGGAAGGGAGTCATTAGCCCCCTCGCCATTCAGCACCCTCTCCGGCTCAGGGTCATTAGATATGACCACCAATAGTGACACCCACGTGCAACACACACAAGTCCAGACAGCCAAACCACTCCAATGGAAAGAAAACAACTATTTCAATGTCTTCCTCCCCCTCCTCCCCTCCCAGTCTCAGCACATAAACCATAAGCAACAGCTTACATGCCTAAACTACCTCCAAATTCCAAACTAGACTCTACACAAATTAACAGTGGCTCATGAATATGTCTGGCAAGAATAAGGAAATAAAGCCATGAGCCCAGGCTCCAAAACTGCAAGAGAAGATCTGGAACAAAAAGCCTGGGTTCGAGGTTTGCTGTCATATGCTGACTGTTGTGTGTTTACGGGTGACCCCTCTCTCACCTTCCATGCCTCAAAGTGGTTCTGCAGATGTTGCGGAGCATCCTTTGGCAGCTGGCCTTGAGACAGGTAATGGATGGTCTGAATATCATGGCAGTCGAGGTAATATTTACCTAGTGTTCGGAACAAGAGAAAGAAAAGTTGGATGTTTGGCTAAAGACGGGTTATAGTTTACTATCTTTCAGGAGGCATGTTGGAGTATATACCAGTTCACTAGCAAGAATAGTGTCAGACCCTCTCCCCCCACCAACCCAACCTAATGACCTAGCTACACCTGCACCCACATTGCTTGTGTGGTCTTTGGTCCTCATCAGACAGTTGACCAGCTGTGTGGGTAGAACTCCTGCCACACCAGATAACACATCAAGACAGACAGATGTGTGACCAGCGAGGCGTGCAGAACTAAGATAGCTGACCACACCTTAAACAGAGCCTCACAAGCACCCATCTGAAACTGTTTTCCTCTCTCCCCCCCCCCCCCCCCCCCCCCCCCCCAAGCCTCTCTAAACAAGATGAAGTTACTCATGCTCTCTCTCTCCCTTCCTCCCTCTTTTTCTTTCCCTCTCCCTCCCTCCCTCCCTCTCACTTCTTTCCTCTGGAGTAAGGCCTGCCAACATCTGGTAGAAAATGTGATAGTTTTGTTCATTTGGACTCGGACTCACAAGCCTTGTCTGCAGACACAACACATTACATCATCATTACACAATCACTACACATTACATCATCATTACACAATCACAAACCATTACATCATCATTACACAATCACTACACATTACATCATCATTACACAATCACAAACCATTACATCATCATTACACAATCACTACACAGATCTCGAATCAAGATGCCGACTCACTTGGTCCAGGAAGAAGCAGTTTATCTTCACTTTGACAATCTGCAGTCCACTGTACTGGATATCCACCACTCTTCCCTGCAGGTGTGGCCATTATTTCACTATTCAAGCTTTCTACGTTGAGCGTCTCTTGACTCACAATTCTGCTGGAATCCTTATTGCTCTCAGTGCATGCAGTACCCAGTGCCTTCAATACCACTGAGGAGACCTGCCAGTACTGTGTGTGCGTGTGAGAAAGGGAAAGGGAGGAGGGAGAGAGGAAGGTTGGAAGGGAGAGGGGGAGAGAGAGGGAAAGGGAGAGGGGGAGAGAGAGGGAAAGGGAGGAGGGAGAGAGAGGGAAAGGGAGGAGGGAGAGAGGAAGGTTGGAAGGGAGGAAGGAGGAAGGGGGAGGGGTGTCGAACTTTTCTGAGGTCCTGTAGCCAATCTGTCCTGTGAGCTGTCTGAAACATTTTGACCAGCAGTTGGTCAGCAGTGAAGGACTTGCCTGCCCCACTCGCTCCACTGACAGGAGGAGGAAGAAACTAAATCATTATAACATCACCAAATACCGTACACCATACATGAGCAACTAATATGCATAACGTGCATGTTTGTATGGTAGTGATCAGTGCATGTGTCTGGTATCATTTTGCAGTAAGCATTGGTGTCCTAGCTATCTATTAGCATATTGACGTGAATGCATTGTACAGTGGAAGGGTAAGACAAGGAGCGGTAGATCAGGGGGGAGTTCTTATTACACCGATTTTCACATACTCACTGCGATTGTGTAATGTTGCTTGAACTCCACTATGACACTACCTCGTGCTCAATCTCACCTAAAGAGGAGTGCTCTGGGCTGTTTGGCATGTGTAAGGTCTGCGACTAACATATTAGAAAGCTTTTTGAGCACTGAGTGCATGATAGGGCCTGGTGGCTCATAGGGGTTCACGCACAGTAGGATAGGTCCCACCCATGTCTGGGGAAGATAAATTAAGAAGAAACATGTGATATTTGCAACATGCTTTAATGGTACCTTCAGTTATATTTAAAAGCACTCTTAATATTAGCACTAATCACATAACTACATTATACTAGTTGACTATTATTCCAATCTGGCTGAAGGCCAATGCCAAACAGACTAACCCGACTACACTCCGCATGTACTACACGCTATAAACTTACGAAACACTGTCCGTCTACAAATCTCTGTTGAAGCGTCTTGAGAATAGCCTCCACCGTGAGGGGCCCACTGAGGTGAATCAGGTTAAAACTACTCTCCTGTTCCTCCGCCATTGCCAGTACATGTACACTCGCCCACCATACACTAAACGGTACAGTTGTACGCTTGCTGACGGCAGCTACCCCAATAGCTGCCCACCTTGGGGGAACGAAACGTGAATATCAGCTGATTGCGGACGGCTAGTATAACTGGGATTCTTAGAGGCACAAAGTAAGGCCTGATTCTGTGCTACTGTTTTACTTCATACACTACTGCTCACAGTAATGGTAATGCAATAATACTGTTGGCGACACTGAACTCTGACTAAACGCGTTGACATTAGCACTTGCCTACGCGCGCACACTGTAAATAGTCACGTGGATGATGAAACCCCCGCCATGTGGCCCAGCCCTACACTTGCAGATTCTAGTATCTTTTACTGGTTTATTTTGGCAAACATCACAAACAGAACACATTTTATACTTTGCACACTGAAAACATTACAACCACAAACTGAACACACTGCTAAAAAGATAAGTTTACATGACGAGTCAGAATGCAGAGGTGCATGGTGCAGCAACTTGCTGCAACAAGAGCAGGGAGAGAACAAATCTGATTGGTCAAGTACAAACAAAAAACGAAACAATACAAGTTCCTTTCTAGACCTGATTCATTGAGGTGACTGCAGCAGGGAAGGGGGGGGGGGAGGTCTGGTGTTGTTTTGCAGAGCAGTGGTAGTCCATTACTAAGCTAGCAGGGGACAACACTGGGAGAGGTCGTTTACTGGAGCTCCATCACACTGGGGGTCAACACACATTTTGAAACCCACTAGATAAGTTTCAACGCAACATCTAATGTTTTGAATCCTCTCCTAATCCAGCAAGTTTGCAATAGAAAACCTTTTGCAATTTTCGCTGAGTTCAGTTGCAATAGGTGTCGGAACGATTGTCCCATCCGTGAACACCGCATCAGGACTGGAGGGCGGGGTGAGAAGAACGGATCGTATCAACGAATCCTGGCTGAAGGACTTTTGCAGCGTTTGCGGAGTTGTGAGTTGGTTTCTTTTCTCTTTCTGCGTCTTGCTTCGGTTGCGTCTCCGCTTGTTCAGCTTTGCATACGCCTCAGGGCTTGCATCCATAAACCCTGGAGCAAGAGTCCAGTAGTTTCCCTTCCCTGGAGGATCGTCCTTGTCACGCGGCACCTTCACGAAGCACTCATTCAGCGAAAGGTTATGCCGAATCGAGTTCTGCCAGCCGCGGCGATTCTCCCGGTAAAAGGGGAAATTCTCCATTATGTAGTTATAAATTTCGTTCAGCGTAAGCTTCTTCTTCGGTGAGTTTTTGATAGCCATGGAGATTAACGTGATGTAGGAGAAGGGCGGTCGCTGGTGCACTTCTACGATCCTTTCTCCATCGCAGACTACGCTTGCAAGCAAAGAAAGCGCCATGGAGCTGGAATTATCGATTGCGTGTAGTAGCGGCCGGCTAGCCTCGAAAGGGCTTTGCAGTCTGGGAAGCAGAACTGGCGAGTATGGTTTGCAAAGCTCCATTTTCACTCGAATGCAGTTTCCAAGTTGCACACTCAATGCTTAGTGGGTGCAGGGGGAGAGAAACTGAGAAATGACCACAGCACTCGCTTTTATTGCTGCAGGCCACACACGCAATGCACTGTATTCACGGAAGCCAGCTGATGGTTGTTTATTTTTCAGACGGGAAATTGGCATATTACGTCTGAGAAGCGCATTCCTAGCCTGTGTGGTCTGCTCGAGTGCAAGGACGTGGGCACATTCCTGGGTTAGTTTCTAGGTAACAGTACTGCTACTATTTACATTGCATGACCGCAATTGTTTTCACGGCGCAAAGCTTATTGGGCGAGCGTGCCTTTATGACGTCTTAGCCATATCCGCTGCACTTTGTCACTATCGATTAACGGCCTTGTGTTTGGTGCAAATAAACGCGCGTTTGATGTTCCGTATGTGCGTGAATATCAGTAAACATTGATGTGTATTTTGTCTAGCTAGTAATATCTAATCTCAATATTTGCATGCAGGGAATAAACATGGCTGATAAAGGTGAACTGCTGAAATCATTGGCCGAATTCCCAAAGTATGACAACTAACCAGTACAAATAAATTGTGATAGTGATATCTTCATAAACATGTACACATTAATGATTTACACATTACTAACTTCATGGTATCTTCATAAACATGTACACATTAATGATTTACACATTACGTATCTTTCATAAACATGTACACATTACACATTTATGGTACATGGTATCTTCATAAAACATGTACACATTACACATTACTATCTTTGTGGTACATGGTATCTTTATAAACATGTACACATTGCATGTACATAAAAAAAATTTGACTCTACACAGGGTTCTGATTGGTCAGAAGCTGCACAGAGCACCACTAAAGGGACCCGGAGAAAAGGCATTTACTTTGGAAGGAACACAAGACAAAGAGCTATCACTGCAAACATTTCTCACTGATCAATTGTCTTCTTTATCTGAAGTTCGAGTGACTGCACAGTATGTTGCCACACAGTCGCCTCATTCCCTACATGCAAATGCCAAAACAGCCGTCTGGCTGGTCTTACAAACATTAAATATTATGGTTTTGCCTTACACCCAGTTTGCCATGTCACCATGCATGCATGAAGGATATGGCTATCCAAAGTTGTAAGAGTTTTGTTGTTTTTGATGCAGACACAAGCAGAGCCCCCAGACATCACACGAATTATCAAGACTTTGAAGTCTCTCTTGTTGGCAGAATACATAGTCCTCCAGTTTTGTCTTACTGCTGCTTGTCTGGTAGCCGGCTCCTCTGAGGCTACCGTCTTTGCCAGCGCAGTTCTAAGGATTTTATTTTGCCACAGTAGTATCAATATATACAATAACCCACTAGTTTTGTAGGACTTCTTTATTTTGACAGCTGCATAAAAAAGTAGTGAGTTAATTTATTCAGTTTGTGAATCTATAATGATGTTAGCTGTTACAATTACGAAAGATTTGTGTTGTTTAGGACTCCATCTTTTGACAATACCAAGGCAACTCTTTCTACAAACAATGCACATCCACTGACAACACCACCTCACTAAAGTATATTCACACACTGCCAAACATTTCTGTGATGTAATGCTTATGACATGCAATTTAATTAGCTTGCTATATTTCAGCTTACTGTGTGATCAAGTCATGGTCACATTTGCGACATACACATTACTGTTATCTGTGATGTACAACTTATTTGCTTCAGAAAATCCTTGTCTGCTGCAACCTGGAAAGCCGAGGAGGGCCTGGCAGAAGTCACAGATCAGAGGGTACTGTACACAGTTTGTTTACAATGTGTGCATATCACTGTATTGTGTCCGTATGACATCAGGAATTATAATTAGGTTACAGTAATGAATATCGATTAGCAATATGACATCATTGTAGAAATATGACATCATTGGGTCACTAAGCAACACTCCAAGGATGGCAATAGGACAGGCTACTCTAGCAATGAATGCTCTACTCATATTCCCTGCCAGCTCCAGTATGGCTCTATGTTTACAAGTTGTTTGTTTACATAAGCCCTAACCCTCCCTTCACAGGACTGCTATCATGTAGAGTTCATGAACCCTGCAGCTATAATATATGACGTCAGATTGACTGATTTGAAAGTAAACAGATAATGAATTCCTGGAAAATGAATGACCCTCTTAGCTGGAAATATTAAACCACACAATTGCCTTATCTGAAATCCAGGATTGATAACGAGGACCTATGAAAAGTGAAATACTCTAACCCCAAAACAACCTTCCCACAACTAGCTTCTCCCAAAAGACAGCCCCCACCTCCATATTCCCCCTAGGTACATTTGCTGACCACAAAAGCAGCAAGTACACCCAGGCCTCTCTTCCTCTATCTCCTCCTCCCAAGAATGATGAAGGGGTCCACACTAGCACAACTGAACTGTGATAACCTCAAGCCCAAACCCTCAGACAGAGAGAGGGGTTCGTGTTATACAGCTTTGTGTACTGAGGGTCTGGGAACGAGAGTAGAACTGTGTTTGCTAGGATCTTGGGATCAAACACACCTCCATCACACACACAGGGCAGCCACTGGCAGACACATGGCCACACCCACCTGGGCAGGTTGGTACTGCAGCCTGAGGAGGCCCTCTTCCTCATGGAGTGTGTAAGAGATCACTGTCTTCCAAACCAAGTTGATCGACTCCAGTCCTTGGAGCTGTGTTACCTGAGATGGTGATTCACTTCCTTCCTCCTTACTGCAGGGGAGTCTGGAGATCAGAAATGATGGCGGTGTACCTGTTTCCATCCAGCAGGTATGGCTCTGTGTACTGCAGAGAATTCTCCCTCTCTTCCTCCCTCGGTTTGAGTATTGCAGTATATGTGCATTGCCAGACAAAAGGAGGGACACAAAATGATAGACTCGTTAGCAGCAGCAATTGTTGGTGCTTTGTGAACACACACACACACACACACACATGCACACACACACACACACACACACACATGCACACACACACACACACACACATGCACACACACACACACACACACACAGGCCTACCATACTATGCTGACTGATATGTCCCTAACAGAATATCAGGTGAAGCAATTAAGTGGACAGTATTAATCAAGTCACTAGGAGCTAGAGATCACGTTTCCGTCCTCAGGTCTACGCATCTCTGAAGCGACTGGGTTACACGGTGTTCAGAGTGCAGCTAATCAGGTCAGTTGGCTGTACAAACTGCCAAGTTGTAAAACTAACACTATACACCCAACAAAATAACCTCCGCTGTGTTGCTATAGTAGACCATGCAATTTTGGTATCAGTTTCAACTTTGCGAGTTATCTAGTACAAATTTTGAACGGATGCTGTGTGCTTGCATACCCTAGGGCATCTGTGCCAAATCTGAACTAGACATTTTCCCCTGAAAAATGATAGTTATTTACATTGTTAACAAATTCTTGTTCGCAAAACGAGGGGGTTAGCTGTATAATTGAAACCCCATGCAACTTGCATTAGTGGCACGTTACATTGTTTTGGGGTACATTAAATTGTGTATATCTCATGTTGCTTACAGTTTTGGGTAAACTAATGGACTGTGTTAGCTCTGCTGGGTAAACAGTTTTACAATAGTGGCCTATACTGTGTACAAATCTTCCATTGATGCCCAGAGAGCCTGGTACAAGATTGCATCTTATGATCAGATCTGTTAGCGATAACAACTTTAACAAATCGTAAACTGAAAGTGTTGGTTCTTTTGAGAGGCAGAGTGCAGCAATCTGATTGGCCAGATTAGACACAACCTGGGACATTTCCATGGTAACGGTTCAACACACACTGTGTGTGAGAGTGTATGTTGTGAAAATAGTGTAGAGATCGGAAACTGAAGTTTCAATACTGTTGCAGTGTTGTGCACAAGTGGATGGTGTGTGGTTGCCATAGCAACAACTTTTCCACTTTATCAGAAAGAAGCCATACTGAGCAGTTTTGAAACACTCACTGAAAGCCTCAGTTACACACCCAACAGCAACTGAAAGTTACACACCCAACAGCACAAGAACAAAAACCACTCAGCATGCATGCATACTTCTAGAAGCCAGGGTTCAAGCGGTCGAGGTTTAGTAGCCAGCATTTTCGAATCTTACATTAAGGTGCCTGCCCTCAGGCTACATGTATGTGGTCAATGGTACACAGGAAGATAGTATTTTTAGTAGCTCAGACCCCAACAAAGCACTCGTTTATCTTGGGTAATTATCCCCTTCCTAAGATATGAATAAGTACAGCCTTTGACACTCAATTCTGCATATGTGGAGTGGTGTGTGCGTGTGAGGGACTCGACTGCACTCTGTCTCTGATGAATTGCTGAGTAAAAACATGTCCCCTGGTTCAGCTCACATGGCGACCATCGCTAGTGAATAACAGTATAACAACCAAAATGACACACACAGGCAAATTAATATTTATGGCTCCACTATGACGGTTATTAAATATTTATTTTTAAGTAGCTACCCTAGCCGTCTGGACAAAATGGCTACATGTGTGGTCATCTGTTGAGAACTGCTTTACGTTAGTATTCAGGCGACTCGCTCAGACTCCCCTGCAATGATAAAGCATCTCTCTCTAGTTATTTATTTATTTTTAAGTAGCCATAAAGTGTTAGTGTTTATTTTCAAAGCACAATCTCGTTGTGTACAAGTTTTTATTAACACGGTATTTGCTTTGACCTTGTGATGTTTATTTTCCTTAGTTCAGAGGAACGACAGCAGAAACGTGTCTCCGAGCAACTGGAAGATGTTGAACAAGAAACAGCCACTGTGATACCAGGGGAAGGAGGGGGAGAGAGAGCGGAAGAAATTAAGCAAAGGACAGCTACTAGTGAGAGAGTCAAGTTGGGAGGCAAGCTTAATTGAGGGTCGGACTGACCCCCACCACATGGTGGCCTTGCCCCTTCCATGTGATGACCACACCCACACACACACACACACAGTTGAGACTGTCAGCTGCTGTCCTCTCTGTACCTCAGTGCACATTTTAGCAAGGTGAGTGCGCGGGTGACTATCTTTCAACTGCTATATAGACTCAGCACCAGACCCTCACACAGAGAGAGTAAGGGAGAAGGGTGTGAGGGTGTGAGGGTGAGTCGAGCCGGCTGCATGACTAGTTTGGCAGGAGGACAAGACCCTCACATGGGGAGGAGTGTGCGTGACTACTGATGTAATGACAGTGCATATTGACCACCTCACAGTTTCATGTTTATTTACGTGAGATCATGACGGAATTTGCATATCACTGCCTTTTGACCTCTGACAATTAACCAAATGTTAGTGCTGTACTAAGTATGTAAGTACCAAACACAGGACAGGCCGACCCCACGCTCTTAAAATACCTCGAGTATATATAAACACACTGTGCTGTTGTAATGGCACAGATGTCGGGGTGACAAAGGTTGCCTGAATGTATATAGTGTTTGTATTGGCATTCAATGACGTAAAGAACTGGAAAATAAACTTTCATTCCATTCCATTCCGTAACAAAATTGTTGTACTTGGATTACAGACAGTCATTAGCCCGTGACCGTTATAATTGAAGCCACTTGGGTCGTTTATTTGATGAGCAGTGAACTCATTTGTGCGAACACGGTGGAATGAAAAACACTATTGTTTTCCACTAGCTGTTTTGTGATGTCAAGTGCTTCGAATGCTCAAAGTGTATAGTCTTGTTTAATTAGGGAATTAATAAGCTAAAACTCTGGGTATGTTTTGTCAGTTTATGTTAGCAATAATTAGTGTGTACTTTGTTCCTCAAAGTTTAGAGTTGGGATGATGGTTGTTTTAATGGGATCATATCTCAACACTACACGTTTGCATAGATGCCACGCATACCTATACAAATTGGGGGGCAGAGTCCAGTTCAGTGGTATGCACAAGTACATCTCAAGTGTCGTACAGGTGTTTATAGGAACTAAGTGCGCTGTGCAATGTATACACAGTTGCCAGTAATGATACTTTCCGTTGGCATGGCAACTTCAAAGATCTATGGTGTCTCCAATCACAACTGGGTCCAATAGCACCCACAGTGGAGTGCCAATGACTATAGATTAACCCCCCCCCCCCCCCCCCACACACACACACAGTGGAATGTCGCTGCTGGAGGTGTATCAGTCTAGGAGTCACTTCAGGAAGACAGACCCAGGCCCACCTCATTTCAGAGTGGTCGTGGCAAGGTTAGACGTGTGTGTGAGGAACGCACGTGTTAGAACATGTTTTTTGTTCCCACAAAACCTCCCTCTAAGTACTGCAAAAAAACAACTCACACACATACACGCATGTAACCCCCCTCCCCCCAACACACACACACACCCAGTCCAGCAGATCCCTTCCCCCCTCCAACACTCATCCAAGCCCTTGGTCAGCTTGAACCCAGAGCACCAGTAAAGTTCTGTATCGTGGACGGAGCCAGCATAGCATACTACAGCCTCACACACACAACAATAGCTCCTCTCCTGCCACTGAGTTGATGAAGATGGTTATGAAAATACATACATACATACATACATACGTACGTACTGAGTGACTGCATGTATCCGGGAGTGTTAACACTGTGTGAGGTGATACTGTAGCATCATTTCCACTTGGACTTCACAGCCAATGGTTTAGCAGTCTTGGTCCTTCTGGCTCCGAGTGCACCACCGGCCACTCTGCCAGTGGCAGTTGGGCGACTAACTACTTGAGTAGACATCAAGGAGGAACTATCCCTCCCAGTTGCTTTGGTTCTACCCTCCCTCAAAGAGGAGGAGGAGGAGGCGGGTTTGGTTGCTCTTTCTTTCCTTGCTGTTTTCTCATGGCCAGTGGAGGGAGGGTTGCTGGTACCAAGGGCAGTTGCGCCCTTCTGTCGCCTTCCCATTGCTTTCACTGTTGCAGAGGATAGCCGGCCCTGTCCTTGTCGAGTGCCACGCCCACTCAAGCTCTAAATGGGAGAGAACAAGATACTATTGATGTTGTGCCCAACATGAATAACAACAGTAGGGGGGTCGGGGGGGCTGGGAGCAAGGCTAGTGCAAGACAGGGCTGCTGTGGATTGCAGTGAGTTTGTAGATATCCCTCTAGTGAGTATTTGCCTGCTGACCTCAGTCAGTCGCAGCTTTCTCTCCTGCTGGACCACTCTGGAGTGTGCAATGTAAGCCAGCTGCTCCCGCACTGGCAGATCAAACATGATCTCGTGCAGTGTGAGCTGTGCTACCTGCAGCTGAGGGGTAAATACCAAGGAAAACTATAATATACAAATTACATTATTAAGAGTAGGGATGGGGATATATCATGATGTTGGGTATCCTGTAACTGTTGTATTGCCAACTTTTTCAATATTGTAAGTGCCAAACTTTGTAGATGGAGTTGCAAGATTGTGACTCACTGACGTGCCAATGAGCATGATGCATCTCAGTGAGGTGTCGAGTTGTGTATCATTGTACGTTAAAAAACAATAATTGTGGCTGCAGCCACTGAATACAATGTAACTGTACTGCAGAGCTGATTGATCCATGAAGGAGCTCACATTGTGAAGTTGAAAAAAAAAAAAAACTTTCAAGAGATGATCTTGAAGATGGAGGCTTACCTGGGTGAGGACCCTCTCTTTCAGAGCAAGGTCCTGCTGTGAGGAAGGTGTGTCCAGGGAGGCAAGCACACTACCAGCATCCTGGGAGGTGAGGGAGGGGGGGAGGGGGGGCATACCATACTGCCACTGTCACCACAACTTATACATAGTCTAGTGCACCAACAACAACAGGAGTGTGAAGAAGCACAGCACAGCATGGCGTCCCTACATTCCCTGCTCACTGACCTTGACAGTGTTCACCAGACTCTGGACTTTTTCAGACTTGAGCAGTCTTCGAGTGAGGTACCCCCGGGCCAGAGCAGTCAGAAACACATAGGGATCCTACAATACAGTTGGATGGAAGGTGGTGATGACATACAGTCAAATAGCTACATTACGGCTGTACTAATGCCAATAATTATTGTGGTACAGTCGCATACTTTAGTAGGGTTTCCAGCCCTCTTCTTCCCCTCAGGCCGCTCTGCTCTGTCACTCCCAGCCACAAACAGTCTCCGTCGAGGGGAAACAGTCTTGTGACTCCCAGACACACTAACAGATGTGCCATGATGTCTGTCAGACAAGACGTCTCCTCTCTGTGCCTCTGGAGGAGGGGGGAGGGGAGCTGTGTGCCACTGTTTGTCAGAAGCTTGTGGGTGGGAGAGATCGACTACAGTAGTAGTGTCACTGACTGCTGTCTCCCCTCCTCCTCCTGCCTTCTGGTTCAGGTTGCTATTGGGATCACTCCCTTGCAAGATTGATTGCTGCTTCTTTACCTAGAGGGAGGGAGGGAGTAGAATGAGAAAGACCAAGCCTCATTCCCAGCCTACTAGGAGAAGCTCAGAAATAATGAGGCATTAAGTATTGTCCTGACAGGAAGGAAAATTTACACAATACATGTAATAATGTTTTTATGGAGTATTGCCTGCCACACTCCTCATCAATGTATTCATGTCAATATTCACAATGTCTCCCCAGATTCATTGTCTGGCTGTCCTACACACACCAGCCTTTGTTTTAGCTGGCACCATATTTGGTCGTCTACAAGCCCCACCCCCCAGGCTCACATGATGCTATTATTGTTGCTGAGATGAGGCTGCAATCTGTAACACTGCTCTCCCTGCTGCTACTGCATCACAGCAGAGGTGAGCAATGTTTTAACATGTTCTCAAGTCCATGTCTACCTTGTGTGCAAAGCTGTGCTATCTGAAGGTCCCTCCCTCCCTCCCCTCTCCCCTCCCCTCCTTCCCCCTTCTTCCCCTCTCTCCCTCCCCTTCCAGGACAGTTGAACTGCCCTTCCCAGCAGCCCTCCCATGGCACCATTGTGTCTGAAGCAATACACATTGGAAGCATCCGCAGCAAAGACATCCAACAAGCTTTCTTCCCAGACATCTCCTTCACATGCAGTGGTGCCCTCAACAAGTGGACTATTGTAGCCAAGCCAGTCGGAGGAGGGTCACGATTTCCTCGGCTACAGATATGGAGGGGCACAGGAGGGCGTAGCTATGAGCGAATAGCACAGAGTGTGGTTGATGACAGCATGCCTGTGGCTACCACTGCCGTTGTGTACGAGCACACACCAACCACTCCCCTGCAGTTTCAGGCTGGAGATATTCTGGGCGTCTTCACTCCCCCTGTACCACGATTGACGTTCAAGTATCAGCAGGAAGGTGGGCCATTAAACTATTACATCGGAGGACCTTCTACTGCCTATACCACAATCAACCTGGATCAACCAATTGTGCTGAAGAACAGTAACGACTATCCGCTAGTTTCCGTCAATGTAACAAACCCGGAGTGTGCAAGAGGGTTCATCAGTCAAGATACTTTATTCGTAAAAGCAAGCATACTCAGTAACAATCGTTCTGATTTGACCTACCGTGAGGCCACACAGCGCATCATCCCCGACATAGCCTTCCACTGCAGCGGGGTCATTCTAAGCTACACAGTGGCAGCCCTCAAACGTCGTGAGACTTCCACCAGAAGAGCCATCCCTGAGCTACAGCTATGGCGGAGGGGCAGTGACAGCACGACATGGGTTAAGGTGCAAGGAGCAGGAGCAGACGCTGCACAGTCCAACACAGGGGAGCTGAATGTGTATCGCTACACGCCTGTCCCCCCCTTGCCGGTCCAAGAAGGGGACATTCTCGGTTTGTATCAGCCTTACTCATCTGCAAGTGTATTCAAGATCTATCTGCAGGGTAGTGGAGTGACTAACTACTATCGGGGAGCAGTTGCGTCACCTCTGGACAGCTTCAGGACCAGTATGGCTGGGGTGGGGTCAGAAAGACGGCTCCCATTAATCTCAGTTGAAATCAGTAAGTCTAGCTATCATCTTGTGAGACCACACTTGTTACATGTGTGCCTTCTTCTGTAGGTACGGAGGGTCACACCATCACAGTGGCAACCCCTCCCACCTCCACCCCCTCACAGCTTCCTACCATCACTGCTCACAACAGTACAACTGCACTCCATCCCACTTTCACAATGGTACTGCCCATCACACCCTCACAGCTCCCCACTATCACTGCTCATACCAGCACAATCATACTTCGTCCCACCTCCACACCCATCACACCCACACACTCCCCCACCATCACCTCTCACAACAATGAACTCATAGTGGTGGGTGTGGTACTAATAGTGGTGGTGTGTGTGGTGACAGTTGTGCTGGTTGTGGGGGTGTGGAGGTGGAGGAGGTGGAGGAGGGGGAGGATGCAGGTGAACCGGTGTGAGGGCAGGGTGGAGGCAATCAACAGGACGTCTGCTGAGGACAGCATGGAGTACAACCCAATGTACCGACCGCAGAACCAGCAGGAAAGTAAGCCGTCTGTACGTCTGCCACGTGGGTGCTCCACTTCTCGTTAGCCATTTTATTAACCTTGTTCCCGGGGAGGACAGCCTGGGTTCCATTTGAGGGGTTATACGTCACAGTACATCTGCATAGCTAGACTACAGCCCGGCTAGCAATACAGAAGCACCATTGCATTACAGACAACCATCACAGCCAGGCTCTCCATGAACAAGGCTGGGCGGGGCCTGGGAACGAGGCTACAACCATGTATTAACAAGGCTGGGCGGGGCCTGGTAACGAGGCTACAAGCATGTATTACAATACAACCCTCCCTCTCCAACAACACACACTTCCATATATAGTCATAATTGACGGTCATCGGCAGGTATTGACCCTTCATACTAACAAGGCATATGGCGACCCAAAGACAGAACCACAAGCTACACAGCAACTGAACAAGAAGACGAAGGAAGAACACATCTATGAAAGCATAAACTAAGCTGTGTTCCAATCATTCACGAATAGTGATATCACATCACAATGATTCGTGCTATCCCCATGTGTGTACATATGTGTGTGTGTATTTATCTGTGCAGGGGGTTCTCACTTCTGCAGAAGTGAGACTGGCCACAGAAGAGCTGTACCTCAATCATCCTTAGTCTCTGTTGAACATAGTCTCGGAGCCGCTGAGTTCTGGCCTGCCGCTGCAGGCACAGCTCGCGTTCCTTAGCAATGGCTGCCTCTCGCCATTGCAGCAGAGCTTCCCGCTGGCTTTCTGGAAACTGGGAGAGGAGAGGGAGGGAGAGAGGCAAGAGGGGAGGGAGAGAGGTAAGAGGGGAGGGAGGGAGGAAGAGAAGGAAGGGAGGGAGGGAGGAAGAGAGGGGAGGAAGAGGGAAGGAAGTAGTCTCGCGTAGCCAGACTCTCACACGAAAAGCGTGAGAGTCTGGCTACACGAGATTAGGAAGGAAGGGAGAGGGGCAGAGTACAGTTATGATGCACGCTACAGCTGCTGTGCGGACATAATTTACAGCCAAGTAGAGTACGCCATAAATATGAGAGTACCGGGAAGGGTAGGGAATCGAAAGAAATCGCCATGGCCCCACACCCCGCGCCTTTTTTTTTTCAAAATTATCTACTCGGTTGCTAAATTAGATATACGGTACGTTATTCCGCTGCCGCGTTGCTGGTTTTGGGTGGAGACGGAAGCCAAAACTTCTTCTGAGGTGTGGTAGTCGAAGGTGCTGCGATATGGAGCAAGGCATCATCCTCACGCAGACCCAATACGATGGTGAGTGTGTTACAGCCACGGGAGATGGTAATGACTACGCTCAGGTTTAGTCTTACGCAGAAAAATGTCGAAGTATTGGTGATGGCGTACAAGTACATCCATATTTGGTCATAGCAATAAATATTTATTCATCCATGTATGTACACACACGTGCACAAAGCCCTGCACTTTATGCAAATATGATACACATACAGAGGGTTACGTATTTATTCCCCCATGTAGCTATGTGCACCACTTCATATAGTTTCAATACACATGCACATGCGCAGTGATTGCGAAGGTGTTTCGCCAAGCAGACACGGAGGAGACAGGGGTGGTGGAGGCCAGCCATGTCCCTGCCCTTGCCGCCAAGGTGCTGGGATCGGGGGCAAAGGAGAGTGACCTCCAGCTTGTGCAATACCTGTCAGAGAGCAAAGCAGGTGAGGAAGGAATGGAAGGCGGGAGGGTGAGCTCACAGGTGGTTGAGTTCTTGCTTCTGTGCTAGGAAGGGATTGCTGGTGCAGATTTGAGAGGAACCATGGCAGAGGATACTTCATGCCCACCACCACAGCAGATGAAGTTTATCTCTCTTTCTCTGTACACACACACGCACACTACACAGTGGAGGGTGCAATGTCATTTGCAGACTTTCTGGAGCTGATGGCGGAGGCAATGGCCCAGACCACACGCTGGGGGAACCTCGGCACTAAGCTGGACGGCTATGTTGGCTTTGACACGATCCAGGAACAGATTCGCAAAAAGTCACTCAAGAGAGGATTTGAATTCAACCTAATGGTCGTCGGTGAGTCTTTAGATATTTTGTCTGACTTGCTAGGAGAACAGAGGGTCTTCTGTGCTTCCTAGATCCTCAAACGCCCTAGGGACCTAGCTGAGAGGTCTTCCTAATACACTGGTGTATTGTGGCGAGGCGAAGCTTTCTTGTTTTCCTTTGTTTAAGTAGCTGCGAGGGGGTGTGAAATAGATTTACATTCCACAGTTATGTTCTCCAAGGATGGAATTCATCACCCCATAAACTGTTTGAGTGGCCACTCCAACTGTAGATTCATTAGCTGTATGATGGCCCATTGGGAATTGTTTAGTATGGCTTTTGAGTGCACTGAGGAAGGAGGATTACCTAGTGTTTGTGTGTGTGAGGTTAATGGTATTTGGAAATTGGCAGTGTTCCAGCGATGGCAGTTGTGGTGATACCCTGCAATGTGACAACTTTGTACGATAAAAAATTATGTTTCTCTGCAACACACACACACACACACACACACACACACACACACACACTAGGTGAGAGTGGGCTAGGCAAGTCGACTCTTGTGAACACACTATTCAAATCCAAAATCAGTCGCACCTCATGCACCCCCGGACCTCACCCTATCCCCCGCACCACCGAGATCAGCTCGGTCAGCCATGGTATGTCCCAACACCCATCCATAAAGTCTTTTATAATAATTTCATCGTCTTTTGAGCTAAACCATTTCTGTCACTTGGTGAATGTCAGCAAACTTTCGATGAGTGAAATAAACTGTTTAGCCTCAGATGTTTGCACACTCCTGGATAAGGCTTCACATTAGATTCCATCAGGATGGTTAGCATGTCACTGCACGGTACAGTCAAATATTGGGTAATTGGAACTTTTCATTGATCATTCCTTATGACTCTCTCGCCTCCTGCTGTGCAGTGATTGAGGAGCAGAGTGTTCGCTTGAAACTCACCGTCACGGACACCCCGGGCTTTGGTGATCAAATCAACAATGATAAGTGGTAAGGGAGGGACGAAGGGATTGAAGTATACTTTGTGTACCAATGTGCACCATGCACAAGTTTATCCCCACCCCCCTCCCTCCTTCCTCTCCTAGCTGGGCACCCATTTTGGAGCATGTCAATGAGCAGTTTGACAAGTACCTGAACGAGGAGCTGGGTATCACAAGAAAGAAAGTAATCCCGGACACCAGGGTCCACTGCTGCCTCTACTTCATCCCTCCCACCGGACACAGGTCTGCACGCTACCCTTCCCTCTCGTCCGCTATCACACCCTCACATACCACCCTTACCATCACACCCTCACATATCACCCTACTATCACACCCTCACATATCACCCTACCATCACACCCTCACATATCACCCTACCATCACACCCTCACACTCCTCCTCCCTTGCTAGCTTGCGTCAGATTGATATTGAGTTCATGAAGGGCCTTCACCATTGTGTCAACATCGTCCCGGTGATTGCCAAGGCGGACACACTCACCCTTGAGGAAAGAGATGCCTTCAAACAGAGGGTGAGCCGTGACTAGCTAGTGGCTGAGAGTCTACTGGTTGATCTAAACTAACCCAGTGTGCAGTGCTTTTAGTGTTTCAGATCTGAGAAATAGAAAACCAAGAACCTATCACTGCCTGACTCTCCCTCTTCCTCCTTCTCCTCCTCCCCTCTCCTCTTCCTCCCCCCCTTCTCTCACTCCCCCTACTCAGATCCGTGAGGACATTCGATACCACGGCATCAATATCTATCCGTCTGCCTATGGAGCAGAGGATGAGGAAGATGCTGCGACCAACACCAAGGTCGAGGTAAGCCGTGCTCTCCTTTCGTTCAAGAGAAAAGCCAGACATGTCCTCATGTAGGGTTGTGAGTAATCTTGTATTGTAGGAGACATTTGTCTGCCCTGTGTAGCCAAGTTTCTTCCTCTGTCCTTCCCCAGCAATTTATTCCATTTGCGGTGATTGGCAGTGACCACACAGTGGTGGTGGGAGGAAAGAAGACACTCGGCCGTCAGACCAAGTGGGGGTTCATTGAAATTGAAAACAAGAGGCACTGCGAGTTTGCCCACCTCAGAGATATGCTCATCAGGTAAATTTGAGCACAACACTCATTAGAGCACAACACTCATTTGAGCACAGATGCTTAGTCACTCACTTCAGCGAGCCCTAGTATTGTCCAAAACACAGCCTGTGTATTGGATGGAATATCACCTAGGTCTGCTCTTAGCATAGACATGTGGTTTATCAAACACACACACACCGTGACACGCAGGACACACATGCAAGATCTGAAGGAGACGACAGACAAGGTTCATTACGAGAACTTTCGGCACCAGCAACTGCAGCGCTCTCAGACCCAGGGCTACGTTGGCGAGAGCAACATATGAACACACACACCTACCACTAGGTTTTTTAATTATCAATTGTGTTGAATCCTAGTAATTGGGACTGTAGGTATTTTTGTAGACTAGTGTTTAGTATTTGCAATCACATGCACTCACTGTAGGTAGTGTTTCTTGTATCAACTGTTCCTTGTGTACATATTAGCTTCCTTTTCCCAGAATTAGTGTTGGCTCTGTAATTAATGGCACAGTTGGATTGACGGCCAAGTCTTGCAAGCGTAGATCACTTTCAGTACTCCATTGCATGAAAATGATCTACATTATGTCGAGGTCTTGTTCTAAGACTAATTGGCTGAGTCTGGCTGTGAGGTTGAGCTGTGAGCTATTATTGAGTGATGGTATAGTGCATAATGATGGTCTCATGTGAATGTTGTGGAGGTGTCCAGCTTCTCCTCATACAGCTGATGAAACTGTTCAGCAAGATGGAGGAATGGCTTGTCCACATTGTCCGGTTCCTTCTGTATGTGTGTGTGTGTGTGTGTGTGTGTGTGTGAGAGAGGGAGAGATCCAAAGTAAAGTTAAGAACCTTAGACCACTCCCTACATTCATACAGTTACATTTACGCATTTGTACATCAGCTACAGTTGTAAGCATTGTAAGTGATTCAGGTAAATGTTTCAAGGAGTGACGTGCGTACTACTGAAGTCTCAAAGTACTGCAGCTCCTTGCTTCCGGCAAAGGTCCGTCCCTCCTCCTCTCCCACGACTCTCCGTGACTCCAGATCCACCTTATTGGCCACCAGCGCCCCAGGAAGGTGGACCTCAGCCGCTGGTCTCTGTGCTCTCACCCTCTCCAGCCACTTTGAACAGCTGGAGAAGGACTGGGTGTTTGTGACATCGTATACAACCACCACAACCCCAGGGTGCTCCCACTGTGTGTGTGTGTGTCAGGGGGGAGGGAGGGAGGGAGGGAGGGAGGTAGTCTTGTGCTATGGTAGCAGCTTGATACAAAAGGGGTGGGGGTAGCCTCATCCCCAGGCCCCACCCAAAAAATCGTGCCCTGGGGATGAGTCTAGGGTAGGGGCTACACAAATAAAGTCTGGCTCACAAACTGTTGCACGTAGTCTGAGAAGATCTCCTTGCCAGTACAGTCATGAATATACAGCTCCTGCACACAACAACACAACAGCAACTGAGAGTGACCACCACGGCCAGGCCCCGCCCACTGACTCACCACAGTGACATCAGTGCCAGGAATATGCACAGCCTTCACACTGATGTCCACACCAGTCGTCTGCTCAGAGAAAGAAAGCATGCAGTTGTGAGCAGACCGTTACTCTACAGCCTCATCCTCAGGGAGAAGAGGGAGGGGCTACAGTTCTACAGGCTCACCATTGTGTACGTTTTTGCAAACTGTGTTCCATCACTCACAAAGCTTTGTGTGAGAGCAGTCTTCCCCACAGTCGTATCACCTACAGGAGAGACCGCATTATCAGATCATCAACGGGAGATCGAAAGTTTTAATAGACCTAAAACGAGTCAAGCTGGTCTCTCTAGATCTGTCCCTCAAGGCTTCTCCGCCTCTCTAATCTGATCGTGTAATTTGCAGCAATCTAGGTCTCCTTTGTGCTGTAGTCTGCGCTACACGAACCATAGACAATAGACCTACGCAGGTCTATTATCTATGTATGTACTCACCTACGACGATGCACTTGGCTCTCAGCACCAGAGGCATAATGACCACCAATCTATTTACTTACGCCTGTTACTATGGCAACGAGACGGGCTACAATTAGAGTTGGGTCTGGAGTACCGCCAAACCAATAATAATCACACAAATGCATCAGTCTACAAGGTTTACAATTCTGTGTGATCGTCTTGGAATGATGAGAGGTTCCGAGTTCTCCACTGTTACTTCATGAGGTGTCCCACGAAATTCATATCGGACCCTCAGATATTTCTTCTCCCCAACACAGGGGTCGTAAAATCCTGGGATGTTGGCCTTTGAAGTCTCATGCAAGATCAGCTTAGACTCTACCACCAGACACTGCAGTGGGATGTGGACGTCAATGATTCGGGGAGAGGACTCAAGACCGTCCTGTGTGTCAAACAGTTTTCCGTACCATGCTTCACGAATGAGCAGCCCGTGGCGAGCTTGCTCCGAGATCACCACTCTCTCGACTGTCTCCTTCATCAATTCCACGGCAGCTTCAGCTTCTCGCTTCTTTTCAAGCATCTCTCTTGCTTTCTCAGTTCTCTTGTCTTCAATCTCTTGCAGGCGCTGTTTCCTGAGGAAAGGGGCAATTGCAAAGGCCTTGAAACAGCCGTACAATGCGAGGGGGACAATAGTAGCATAGAACAGAGCCGAGATGCTGAGCATGTGAGAGACTTGGATTCGAACTTGGAAGCTCATTGATGCCCGGATTAGTCTTAGTTTTAGAACCACTCCCTCCTCCATTCCGACCAACACTGTACCTCCAATTCGTGTGAGCATTGCAATCTCTTTGTCTGCTCCATAGAATGCCGAGACTCCTTTTGTTCCTGCTTTCAATCCTCCTTTCAGAGAATACTTGGCATCAGGTTGGTAGCGGACAAACGCCTTCACAAAGGAGCTACTATAGCCAACTTGAGCCTCGGTGACTAACTCTGTGGCGCTTGACAGTTTGTGTACAATCTGCGTGGCAACTGCACTCCCAGTGTTCTTGACAGATAAGCTGCCAGACGTGGAGTCGGTGAGTCTTCTTGTCACAGTGCCATTTGCAGACAGCATGACTCCAAAGGGGGACATAGAGGCGACACTCTGACTGGTAAGGTACATTTGGTCGCTGAGGTTGTGGTAGGTATCGACCCGAACAGCCGGCTGGCTCCCAACCAGAGTAGACACCTTGACCCAGTTCTGCTTTGAGAGGAGGTGTCTCAGGGAAAACTGGATGCCACCAAAGAGTACACCTTGTGTCGAGGACACCATCCCGGCTACAGACACAAAAGCTGATTTGGTGACTTCAGCATCCACAGATTGATCCATGGTGATCTTTTGCACTGACACAGGCGGTTCATTTGTTCCATCCACGAGGGGCGTAGCGTCCACCTCCATCTGAAATGATCCCTGTGGGTTAACCTGCTGAATATACGTCCGTTCTTCCCACAAGTTCTTGAGTTTCTCATACTCTTCCAGCAGCTCAGATGGTAACGTGGTCCGCTCTATGATGGCCATATCATTCTCCAGGCCCTTCTTCCCACTTCTGTCATAGACAGCCCTCGTTCTGGGATCGTTCAGGATGCGGTAGGCATCTTGGATACGACGGAAAAAGTCACTAGCTGTCTGCTGCTTCTGGGGGTCCTGATACCTGGAGAGGGAAACATACACACACTGGTTAGTACTCACCCTTGGTACCTCCTTCATTGAAGAGTGTGGGAACCAGTGCATGGGGAAGAAAGACATGATACTCCAGCCTCAAAGCCAGGTGCCTAGGGTTGGCCTGCAAGACTAACTCACTCTCAGGCACCTGCAAGCATAGCCTCATCCCCAACCCCCCACCCAGGGGCCTGGGGACGAAGCTACTGCAAGCCAACCCCAGTGTGGATCACTTTCAGTATTTCATACAGGGAGTACTGATAGTCTCGCAGGCCAGACCCACGAGAGTCTGGTCCTCGAGACTAAGTACTGAGGCAAACTGTGCTGGGGTTGGTTGGGTCTGGCGTGTGAGATGGTGTAGTTTGTATGGTACGGATCACTGCTAACCCTGGTTAAGACTAATAACTGCATATCTGTTTCTAAGTCAGGAGCCACCAATCCACGTGGTACACTCCTATGTGGCTTGGCTGACCTGTCAGGATGGTAGATGCGGCAGAGACGACGGTACGCGCTCCGGACCTCCTCTTGCGTGGCGCTCCTGTCCACATTGAGCAGAGAGTAATATTCAAAGTCCTCCTCCTCCTCCTCATAGATCTCCTCATCCAGCGGCGCTGCCATGGCATTGCATCAGGGTGCGCATTATTTAGAACTCGGTTATGCTAATCATTCCCTCAGGCATAATGATATTAGTATAATTTGTAAGTGTAAATATACTGTTGCTAAGTGGGTATTAATTGGAGACGGTGTTGGTGCGATGTTGCTTGATGCTTCCATCCCAGGCTGCTATGGCCGAGCCTAGCAGGCTAAGACGACGCTGGGAGCCCTCTTCCGCGTTACTTCCAGACCTGCCAGCCGTGGCGGTGAGGAGGACCAAGGTGGAGGAGGAACATGAACAGTACCTGATGATGCTGCAAGAGAGAAACAGGTCTAGCTTTGAGCACAGCTCATAGAAGACCTACACAATCTGCTTTGATAATGTGCCTATAGTAGGGTCCGACCACACAAGATTATGTACGAGCATAGTTTGGACCCCCTTCTCCAGCATAAGAAGGGTCTGGAGTCCAGACTAGTACAGGCAGATAACGGGCATTATAGGTGTTGGACCAAAACAGGCTGCCCCTATAGTTAAATTAGTTTGGGATTGATTACCTCTGAAGATGTCACGAATACACCAATTGTCTCCGTATACTGTACAGTTACACTGTATGTGTCAAATCCCCCACCAGCTGCAAGGGGATTCGATTCTAGGGGGTGCCCTGTACACTGGGGCAATTGATGTTTTAATTAGTTAAATCCCCACCAGTCCAGTTGTTGTTGGAAGTACCGTCACCATTGGCAGTCTTGGAAACACCGAGCCTGTATTCATTTTGTTGAGACTGAGCTGTGTCCCCTTTAGGTTGCTGAAGAAACTTCGTCAGAAGAACAGTCAACAGATTGAGCTGGAGAAACGAGAGCAAGGCTTCGCCCTCTACCTGAATGGGGCCAATCTTGCTCGTCCGTCCCTCCCCCCGCAAAGGACAAGAGAAAGGGACGGAAAAGCTTCCAGGACTGCAGGTAGGAGGGACTCTATCTGACCATTTGACATCAAAACTCCTTTTTTGATTACGATTACTGTATTTTCTACTCTGTTTTCCCAGACTCAAGTCATGTCACTACAGAAAGCGTGTCTCCAGATGAGAGGTATCATACTCGTGTGTGCAAAAATTTCCTTTTTAAGATAGAGCCGGCTGGGCAGGGTAACTCCTTCACTAATGGGCAAATGCGCAACACTTTGTAGCAGCATATGTGATTAACCGCATCTCCCACCAGTGTGCTGAGGGCAAAGACAGCTCCCTCCAGGAGGAAGGGGTGGAGCCATGATTCTGTACCACTGAAGACAGACGAGGGAGACCTTGTTCATATCAAGGCACCAGGTACGTCTGGGGTGTCTGGCTTTTTCCAGAGAGCTTTGCTTCTGAGCTGTCTGTAAACAAAAGCTAGCCCCACACTAGTAACACATATGGCACCAAACTCTACTAGCAGCCAGGGTGGTGCGTGTAAGATACGTTGAACTCTCAAGCTAGGAGAGTGTATGTAGAAAGACAGAAAGCCATGATTACTGTAGCATGTCTTCTTTGCAGACATTCTGACTGGAAACTATGAGGAGGACTTTGAGTCAACACCTGAGGAGGAACCAAGAGAGGTATCGCAGCTGCTACTGTTTCCTGATACTTGTGGTTAGTGTGTGTTGCTTTTCTCTAGGGAGACAGGGATGGGGAGGATGGTCCTCCTGATGTCAGCAATGAGGAAAATGGTCCTCCTGGTGTCAGCGATGAGGAAAATGGTCCTTCTGGTGTCAGCGATGAGGAAAATGGTCCTTCTGGTGTCAGCGATGAGGAAAATGGTCCTTCTGGTGTCAGCGATGAGGAAAATGGTCCTTCTGGTGTCAGCGATGAGGAAAATGGTGTCAGCGATGGGGAAAATGGTCCTTCTGGTGTCAGCGATGGGGAAAATGGTCCTTCTGGTGTCAGCAATGGGGAGGATGGTCCTTCTGGTGTCAGCGATGGGGAAAATGGTCCTTCTGGTGTCAGCAATGGGGAGGATGGTCCTTCTGGTGTCAGTGATGGGGAGGATGGTCCTCCTGATGTCAGTGATGGTGATTCTCCTGGTGAGCTAGCTGTCAGTTTTGAGGACCTGAAGATGCTGAGGAGCAGTCTGGAGGAAGTTGTTCAGACCAGCCTGGAGCACAGCAAGAGAGAGGTGGGCAAAACCTCTACACACTGCAGTATTCAGTGGTTCTGGAGTTCATCCCCTCCCTCCCTTTTCCCTCCTTCCTCCCTCCCTTCTCCTCCCTTTTCCCTCCTCCCTCCCTCCCTTCTCTTCCCTCCTCCCTCCCTCTCTTCTCTTCCCTTCTCCTCCCTCCCTCTATCCCTTCCTCTCTCTCTCTCCCTCCTTCTCTCCCTTCAGAGATGTGATTCTCTGGAGTCAGTCAGTAGCTGTTCTGAGGAGCTAGAAGACTCTAACAATGTTCCCATCCCTCCTCCACTGGAAGATGGTGTTGTCCTTGAATTTGCCTCCCTCCCTCCTACCAGACATAGCTCTTCAAAACAACACTCTTTGGCAACCCGATCACTTTCAGCCACCCAGAGGAGGGGCCGACCCCAGGAGGAGAGGGAGGAGGAGAGTGATAGACTGCATGTGGTGGAGGCCATGCAACAGGAGAACAGAGCTCTTGGGGAGAGTCCAGCCGAGGAGAAGAACGGTGGTAGTCCACTCGTGGCGGACTGCAACATTCAAACTGCTCGACTGGCAGGGGAGAGTTGGCCCACCTCTGAAGAGAGTACTGTGCATGCGAAACATTCCGACCTTGCACAACTGAGCCCAGAGTTGCATCCTGTCTCTTCTTCCACACCGGAGCCAGGCAGCCACGGGAGCCCATGTGTGCTTGACAGTGATGGTGATGGTGACGGTGACGGTGAGGGTAAGAGGGAAGCTAACCTCTCCAAGGTATCTGGGGGGTGTATGTCAGAGTCTCTCACAGAGGAAACACTCAGAGTCATCACACAGAAGGTGCGGAGGATGGATACAAGGTAGGGAGGGAGGGAGGGAGGGAGGTGCAGTGTGCGTTTGAGAGTATGCTGTAACAAGCTTAGAACTATTGTTATTGCAGAAAGCAGCGCAGACTTCTTCACCTCCTGGAGAAGCTAGATGTGCCGACCCCCAGCTCCTCCCCCCTCCCACCTGCTACAGATGGTGTCCCCTCCTCCTCTCCACACCCTCTTGCACACAGCATTTCCTCCTCACCTGTGCCTTGTAGCCCCTCTTCCCCCCTCCCACCAGATGATAACCACTACTCACCTTGTAGCCCCTCTTCCCACCTCCCACCAGATGATAACCACTACTCACCACCCCCTCGTGCACAGGTGGACAGAACAGTAGCAGCAAGCAACACCTCTTCAGATTTGAACCAGCCTCAGAACAAACCATCCTCAGACATCACCAGCTGTAGACCCACCAGTGACTCCGCTGATTGCCCCCTCTCACCCTCCCGCCCCTCTTCCCTCTCACCTACTCACCCCCCTCCCCTCTCACCTTCCCACCGCCCCACTAACCATGATAGAACTGCTCCCAGCAGTTCAGCAGTGGCGGGGTCCCTGGACATCCAGCTGTCCATCTTCTCCAACTGGGGCCACCCCACTCATCTTGGACTGACAGAGGTGAGCTACTGCCTCACCAGACATCACGTCAGTAGCTACTGTGGCCTAGCTCGTTCCCAGCCTCTCAGTCTCCTTTGTTTCATACTGCGACTGAGGGGCTGGGAACAAGACTAGAACTGTCACCTACACCGAGCCAATCTCTGAACTGTCTGGGCACAAGGTAGATGTTTCTAATCTCAAATCCAAGCCTTTTAGTTTTGTAGATTTTCTACAAAGTTGCAGCTACCTGGATTAGAGGTTTGTGGTACCATCATGCTGTCCCACTCTCCATACACAGGTGGAGTTTTTCTCGTCCCTGGATGGCAGACGTATTTGGTTGCCTAGCAACGGAGTCTGTTGTTCTGAGGCCAGTGAGGGTCTGGGGAGACTGGTCAATGGGAAGATGAAGGTGAGACAGTGATAGTGCAAATGACACAGAATGTAGCCAAACTGTCGGTATACTCAAATGCATCATGCAGTCCGTATTTCAGTGTTGCACTTACATATCTCTTCCGCAGACTACTAACTCACGGCACATGTGGACCCATCCTATTCCCCCTTCGTACCCCCTCACCCTCACCTTCACCCTCCCCCCTCACATTGTCACAGCTGACCCCCTCACAGCCGTGTCACGAATAAGAATATGGAACTACAACAGGAACATGCATGTGAGTTAACCACTATAGTCTCACTCCCAGACGACTGACTACAGACCAGACATCATGGCTGTATAGTCTCGTTCCCAGACGACTGACTACAGACCAGACATCCTGGCTGTATAGTCTCGCTCCCAGACGACTGACTACAGACCAGACATCCTGGCTGTATAGTCTCGCTCCCAGACGACTGACTACAAACCAGACATCGTGGCTGTATAGTCTCGCTCCCAGACGACTGACTACAGACCAGACATCGTGGCTGTATAGTCTCGCTCCCAGACAACTGACTACAGACCAGACATCCTGGCTGTATAGTCTCGCTCCCAGACGACTGACTACAGACCAGACATCCTGGCTGTATAGTCTCGCTCCCAGACGACTGACTACAAACCAGACATCATGGCTGTATAGTCTCGCTCCCAGACAACTGACTACAGACCAGACATCGTGGCTGTATAGTCTCGCTCCCAGACGACTGACTACAGACCAGACATCGTGGCTGTATAGTCTCGCTCCCAGACGACTGACTACAGACCAGACATTGTGGCTGTATAGTCTCGCTCCCAGACGACTGACTACAGACCAGACATCATGGCTGTATTGTAGAAGTTTAGAATTTTGAACAAATTCAACCATGGAACAAAATATTGATGTGATGAGAACTTCTATTGACTGTTTTCAGGAGCTGAGTGTGGGTATGAGGGATGTGGAGGTGACAGTGGGAGGACATCTGGTCTGGAAAGGCACCATTGAAAAGGCAAGCACAATGGCACCATTCCTGTATTGTTACACAGCTAGCCTCATTCCCAGGCTCTCTTGTGAGGAGGAGTACAAGAGTCTGGGAATGGGGCTATGTAGTAAGAACACATAAGCTAGTCTCATGTCCCTTCTAAAGGGAGTCAATGCACCGTCATGTCCTTTGTGCAGGGCTGTGGGACTCGAGTGTTTGACTACTGCACAGAGATCCCTCTGGTCAACGTGGCTAGGAGAGCGCAGCCCATCTGGATGGACCCCCTCCCTCTCCCTGATGATCCCCTAATCCTCCCTCCTGAGAGGCCTCCCAACAGCCGTCCCTGCAGTGGCAGGGTGAGCGGGCTGAGGGGACAGCTGCTCAGCCAGAGGGAAAGCGAGCCTCTGTCACTCCTCCACTCCTCCTCCTCTCACCTCCCCACCTGCCTTGATGACCACACCCCCAGACTCAAGACTGCTGTAAGTGCAGTAGAAGCAGCCAAAATATCAGACTACTTTTTGAGCCCAAAGATTCTGATGTTTCTTCATCATACAGGTGCTGTCCAAGGGCCGTCGTCCTCTTCCCCTGCTCTCCACTGGCTCAGACACATGCCTCCTCCTGCCCTCTGTGGACAGCAGTCGAGATGGAGAGGGAGAGAGGGCTAAGGTAGCACATTGTCTCGTTCCCAGGTCTCCATGTGCTTGTCGTTTGCTATGCAAAATTAACACAGAATTTCGTACTGCAAATGCTAAATCCTGTCAGTACTTGCACAGTGTTGATCATTTTTCTTTTTTTCCCTTCCAGCTTCCTTCTGCTCCTCCTCCCCCCACAGCCCCCATCTCCCTCACAGAGCCTGCCAACTCTACCGGGCCCCGTCCTCCCACAGCTTTGGAGCAGTCGCTTGCCTCCATCTCACAGTTTGACCACACCCACCTCGGACAGATTGGGAAAGGCACACAAGGTAAGGACAACCAGTCCCAAACTATTCCATGCATTAAATCGGAAGTAAAACTCTGTCAATGCATTCAGAAGTCTGTACATTGTGTCTCTTGCAATTTTTCAGACGATATTTTGGAGACGTTTCTTTCAGAGTACCATCAGAAGAGGCACCGCAGTTCCAAATCTGCGACCTCTGCTACAGATCTGTGTGATAAGGGAGAGAGTGAGGAGGAGGAGGAGGAGGAAGAGGAGTGCTTCATGACTCCGGAGCTTCCCTCTGGCCAGGAGCTGACAATAGTCATCCTGTCTACGTGGGGGGACAAGTACTACGTTGGTCTGAGCAGCATCGAGGTGTTCACTGCATCAGGAGAAATGGCTGCTGTGCAGAAGGTGAGAGGGAGGAGAAGGAAATACACAGAATCAGACTTGTGTCACTCTTGCGTCACAGATCTCAGCTGACCCAAGCGACATCAATGTTCTGCCGGAGTATTCTGACGACCCTCGTGTGGTACAGAATCTGCTGGATGGGGTGAACCGAACACGGGACGACCTGCACATGTGGCTGGCCCCCTTCTTCCCTGGCAGACCCCACACCGTCACCCTCACCTTCACCTCCCACACTACCCTCGCCATGGTCCGGTTTTGGGTGAGTGCAACTGTGCCTCTGTTGGTAGTGTATATATGCGTGATGGGATGAATTTCTCCAATGCATTTCAAAATAAGGCAAATCATATTTTTCGTAGGTCATTCACCTTATGTTCAAAATGTGATGTTTACGGAGGGGCAAACCCTTTCAATTTGGTTAACATGAAATGATTTTGTTTTCACTCACTGGCTTCTCTCAGAACTATAACAAGTCTCGTATTCACTCGTACCGCGGTGCCAGACTGGTGGAGATGTACCTTGATACACAGCTCATCTTCAGAGGGGAGATTGCAAGGTGAGGTTCATGAGTGTGGACACACAGGGAGGGGGGATGTTATGGACTCTGTGTGTGTGTGCTCTGCAGGGCCAGTGGCAGTTTGGTGGGAGGTCCTGAAATGTTTGGAGAGGTGAGATCACACGTTGTACACAACTCCTCCTCCTCCTCCTGCTCCTCCTCCTCCTCCTCTTTCTCCTTCTCTTCTTTCTCCTCCTCAAACACAAGACATGTTTACCCGTGACATGTAAACTCACGTACATTGTGCAGACTATTCTGTTCACAACTGATGAAGACATTCTGCTCCGAGTGGCAGAGCACGATGAGACATTCCAGGGAGAGGTGGGAGGCAGGGACGGTGCTGAGGAGGGGGCCGAGCCTGACCGACCTGGTACTGGTGATGGTGGTGAGGCTGGTGAGGATGGTGAGGGTGGTGAACGTGGCACAAGTGAGAGGGGACGTCCGTTCACAGCTTCTAGCCAGCACAATCGGACTGAGCCTACAGCTCTGCTGGTCGGTCAAGGTGAGGTTCCACATACCTTCCTTGAGAGCACCAGACCTTTGACTCTCTCTCTCTCTCTCTGTGCACAGTGGTACAGCTGGTGCTCACTGCAGGGTGGGGGGACACCCACTGGGTGGGGCTCACTGGGGTGGAGCTACTGCATGCTGAGGGCCACACCCTCCCCCTCACCACACAACAAGTCCAGGTACGCCTCTCATCATAGCACCTTCTCAGTCGCCTCCTAACCAAGGTGTCTGACCTCACGCACTGTGTGGTAACTATCTGCCCAGGTGTGTTACTCAGACCAGAGTGAACCTGACAGTGGAGGAGGAGAGGTAGGAAGGTACGCACTTCATAGGAGCTATAGTCTGTTTCAAAATAGTACTTAACTACCCCCCCTCCCACACACACACACTCCACTCCCTCCACCCACTCCACCCCCTCCACCCCTCCACAGGCTTGTTGATGGAATAAATGTGACAACAGATGAGGACCATATGTGGTTTGTACCGCTGTCCTCCTCCTCCTCCCCTCCCATCCTCACCCTCACACTTGGCACACCCACACCCCTGCTCGGCCTGAGAGTGTGGAACTACAACGGATCACTTGAGGACAGCTACAGCGGGGTAAGACTCAGTAGGCTGCTAGCAGGCTCATGTCTATTGACTTGGACTCTCCTCCCCTCTCCTTGCCCCTCTCCTCCCTCTCCTCCCTCTCCTTGCTCTTCCCCTCCCCTCCCTCCCTCTCCCTCCCCACCTCTCCTCCCTCCCTCCCCTCCTCTCCTCCCTTCTCTCCCTCCCCTCAGGTGAAAGTCGTCCACATTTTTCTTGACGGCAGACAAATGTCTCCTGAGGGAGGTGTTCTGCTCAGACGAGGTGATGCTGACTCGTACACAATATTCAATTATCACATTACAGTTCATACATTCCCGCAACTATAGCTCCCGGCCACACTCACTACGACTTTGCTCAGCTCCTCTCCTTCTCGGCTCTACTGCACCCTGACTGCAGCATTCCTACTCCACCCCACACACTACCCAGGGGCTGTATCCCACCAACATATTTGTCCTTGTACGCCATGCTCCCGGGCCTAGCCATGTTCCCGGGTCTACATTGCAGCTTTTGTTCTGCAAATAATGTAGCTGAGGTTGAGGGTCTAGGAACAAGGCAATTGAATGAGGCTAGTATCAGAGATCTCCCTCCTCTTTCTCCTGTTGTTCCTTGACTGTGTGCAGTTGTGTACCAGTTGCAGCTGCTGACCACGTGGGGAGACCCCTACTATATTGGTCTTAATGGACTGGAGTTTTACGATGAGCAAGGAGTGGGCGTGGCACTCAATGAGAGCAGTATCCTCACCAGCGAGTCACAGTATTAGCTTAAGGTTTACTACAGCTGTCCCCTGCCTCGTCCCCAGGTCCCACCCAGCTTTCCGTCGCTTGCAGTACTGAAAGTAGCCTCGTACTCAGGCCGTTGTTTCTCCTTCGAATGGCCTGGGTACAAGACTATACTGAAAGTGACGGAAAGCTGGACAGGGCCTGGGAATGAGGCAAAGCTGTCCCTGGCCTCCATTCTTGTGTTGATTGTGTGCCAACTGCCCTCCCTCCACACACACACACATCACACATATACATACACAGACAAGTCCTTCCCCGGGCCCTTGCTGCATTTGTTGCTTACAGTACAAAATTGTATGCAAATGCAAATGAGCCCATACCTCAATGGTTAAACCTTGCCCTTCTCCTCTCCACACATACCTCAATGGTTAAACCTTGCCCTTCTCCTCTCCACACATACCTCAATGGTTAAACCTTGCCCTTCTCCTCTCCACACATACCTCAATGGTTAAACCTTGATTTTGCTCAGACATTGCTGCGTTTCCTGCCAGTGTCAATGTGCTGGAGGGCGTGAGGGGGGATGTGCGGACACCAGACAAACTGGTAGACGGTGTGTACGATACATTGGATGGAAGCCATATGTGGCTGGCTCCTGTGCTGCCAGGGGTGGTCAACTGTGTGTATGTGGTGTTTGATGAGCCTCGGGTCATCTCTGCTATCAAGCTCTGGAACTATGCCAAGACAGCAAGCCGGGGAGTGAAGGAGTTTGCGGTGAGTAACGTCTTCTACTGCCTTCAGATCACACACATGTACATTCACATGCATGCACGTACATGCACACACACACACGCACACACACGCACACACACACACACACAGGTCCTTGTAGATGATCTCTTGGTCCATACAGGAGTCCTCCCTCCTGTTCCCACCCATGCCCGGGGCATCCTCCCCACCCTCACCCCTCCACTTGAACCCCTCACCATCTCCCTCCTAGACACCAGCAACAGTGACCCAGGCAGCATTGTGGAGGGGTAAGAAAGACGCTGAAATGTTGTGGATATGGGCTGAGTCGTTGTTGTTTTGTATGCAGTGAAATCCAGCTGACCAATGACCACCAGATCCTGACGACCAGACTGAAGCCTCGAGTCTCTGCAGCTAACCAAGGTACAGCCTCAGCTCCTGGGCTCTTCCCACCTTCCAGTTTTGCTCACTCAGATGCTGGGAAGGCCAGTAGGATACTGTTTGTTTGTCATTATTGCAGACTTGCGGCCTCTTACGAGTCTGACAGCCAGCAATCCCAGACAGCAGAAACTATGGTGGTGAACTTTGACCCCAGATGATGACATCATGCATGTGTCCATGTTTCAATTGTGCAATCATTTCACTCTTCATTACTTACAGTCGTCATATCTTCCCTTCCCACCTTGCAATTTTGGTGCTTACAGTATGAAATAGAACATTGGTATTGCAATTTCACACCGTAAGCAATCAAAAACTGGACAGTGGGAAGCCCCCTGAAGGAGGCTATCATAACTATACATGGGGTCACTACTGGTGAGAACACTGATGACAACATGAAGACATGATTTTGGTGAGGTGATAGCCAGTTATGTTCCATGGAGGTACCACTGTGACGCCTTGCTGTAGCATATCTCCTGGAAAAAAAAAGAGGGAGGAGTTATCAAAATGGGCCCACCACTGTCAAGCTAGGTTTAGTATGTGCCCAAGCCTGCTCACTCTGAGGATAGAGCTGAGAGTCTTGCTGTCTGGCTGATCCTCCCCCATCTCCTCCAGGAGCTGTCGTCTCCGCAGATAACGGTGCTTCTGAAACAGCCTTAGAACAATACTCCGATGCTGCAGTGGCGAGAGATAGAGGAAGAGAGAGAGAGAGAGACAGGAGAGAGAGGGAGAGACAGGAGAGAGAGGGAGAGACAGAGAGAGGGAGGGAGAGAGGGAGAGAGAGAGGGAGAGAGAGAGAGAGAGAGACAGGAGAGGGAGGGAGAGAGAGAGGGAGAGAGAGAGACAGAGGGAGGGAGGGAGAGGTAACTTTATGCCCACAGAATGAAGTCTATTGTGCAGGCAGTGAAAGAGCATAAACTAAACATCGTGGGACATCAACAGGTTGTGGTACCTTATCATGCATCTCCCCGGTGTGCTCCAGAGCAAACAGTCTCCGCCCACACGCCTGTCCCACCTCCACCGCTCCCACCGCCTGTAGAGCACTCTCCAGCAGGCTGTCAGACACCCCGTGACTGCGGAGGGGATGTTTCCCCACCAGGCTCGCCTGCTTCAACAGAAGTTTGTTCTTTATTTCAGTCAGTGCCATCACCCCTCTGCCGAGCGCCTCTCGACAGAACTGCATGAGGGCGTCCAGCAGTTCCTGGCTAGGCTCCTCCTGTTTGACTGGGCAGAAGGAGAAGGGCTTGCTGGTTGCCTGGGTGATGAGTGTAGAGAGACGGGGGGAGAGGGGTGTCGGAGACGCCAAGCCCACAGGAGAAAGGCACTCCTCTTCGCTGCTCACTGTCACTTCACCTGTGTCCATTGGGAGGGGAGGAGGGTGTACTGTGGAGGGAGGAGGCTGGTGGATGTGGTGAGGGTGTGTAGTAGGAGACAGCTTGATTGGGGAGAGTTTGTGTGAGTCCTCCGAGGATTTCTCCTTCCCTTCTGCCACTCCTTCAGCCTTGGTCTTCTTTGGTACAGACTTCCCTTGTTGTTCCCCTAAAGCCATTAGTGTGTGACGGTGTGTAAGGGAGACAGCCAGTGTGTGAGGAAGACAGATGGTGTGTGAGGGAGACAGATGGTGCGTGAGGAAGACAGACGGTGTGTGAGGGAGGCAGACGGTGTGTGGGGGAGACAGACGGTGCGTGAGGGAGACAGACGGTGTGTGAGGGAGACAGACGGTGCATGAGGGAGACAGACGGTGTGTGAGGGAGGCAGACGGTGTGTGAGGGAGACAGACGGTGCGTGAGGGAGACAGACGGTGTGTGAGGGAGACAGACGGTGCGTGAGGGAGACAGACGGTGCGTGAGGGAGACAGACGGTGTGTGAGGGAGACAGACGGTGCGTGAGGGAGACAGACGGTGTGTGAGGGAGACAGACGGTGCGTGAGGGAGACAGACGGTGTGTGAGGGAGACGGCCAGTGTGTGAGGGAGACAGACGGTGTGTGAGGGAGACAGACGGTGCGTGAGGGAGACGGCCAGTGTGTGAGGGAGACAGACGGTGCGTGAGGGAGACAGACGGTGTGTGAGGGAGACGGCCAGTGTGTGAGGGAGACAGACGGTGTGTGAGGGAGACAGACAGTGTGTGAGGAAGACAGACGGTGTGTGAGGGAGACGGCCAGTGTGTGAGGGAGACAGACGGTGTGTGAGGGAGACAGACGGTGCGTGAGGGAGACGGCCAGTGTGTGAGGGAGACAGACGGTGCGTGAGGGAGACAGACGGTGTGTGAGGGAGACGGCCAGTGTGTGAGGGAGACAGACGGTGTGTGAGGGAGACAGACAGTGTGTGAGGGAGACAGACGGTGTGTGAGGGAGACGGCCAGTGTGTGAGGGAGACAGACGGTGCGTGAGGGAGACAGAACACAATGTGCCTGTCTACCTTTTGAGGAGTGAGAGTGTAGCTTTGCATGGGAGGCACTTGAGGATGGTTGTTTCACCTGTTCCTTAGATATGCCCAGTTCTGAGACAAGCCTGGCAGAGGTAGATAACTGCAAGTCACACCGGCTAGACATACATTGGGGTCAAACGTATTATGTCATTATTAAGCTTACTCTTTGTATCTCTTATCCCACTTCCCACACTGCTGCAGCACAACAAGAGAGTACCTGGGGGAGGGGGAGGGGCGGTTAAGGGAAGGAGGAACGGAAGTTGTCTAGGGAATACTTCTCAAAGAACAAAACAAATGAAATTTCACTTGTTGCAGAACTCTTGGTCATTGGGCAGCTTGAACTCCCATCCCTGTGCCGGCCTCTGCACTGAAACAGTGTGAAGAATTTTTCGAACATCCTCATGACATACCTGAAACAAGTGGGAAGAGGGAGAGAAAAGAGGGGGAGGAGGGGGAGGAGGGAGAGGGGGGAAGAGGGAGGGAAAGGAGGGGAAAGGAGGAAGAGGAGGGAGGGGATGAGGGAGGAGGGAGGAGAGGGGAAATCCTAAGGCTTAGGCAAGTCATCAGTGTTGAGACAAGAGTGGCTTCACCTTGGTCACAAGCGCAATGTCTTTTTTCACTAAGATGCGGCTCTGAGTGAAGCACCACAACTGTCAACAAGGAGACAGAGCTGTCAACCATTATAGACAGACAGACAGGCAGGCACACAGACAGACAGTCAGGCACACAGACAGACAGTCGGGCAGACAGGCAGGCAGTGGGGCACACAGACAGACAGCAGGGCGCACAGACAGACAGTCGGGCAGACAGGCAGCCAGTGGGACACACAGACAGACAGTCAGGTACACAGACAGACAGTCAGGCACACAGACAGACAGTCAGGCACACAGACAGACAGTGGGGCAGACAAGCAGACACACAACGCACAATGTAGTCCCTGGCACTCCGGAGGATGCTGCTTCCCTCTCCTGGATACACAACCTCACTGGCCACCACCCAGCATCCCTGTACCAGCACTCCACACTCCTGCACCGCCTCCAGGAGCACAAGAGCCTGGCTACGCCCACCCAGCAGTGAACACAGCTTCTCAAATTGCATCACGTGTGACCTTGTCAAGAGTTCCTTAACCTGCTGAGGGACTGGGAGCATTCTGAGCTGACTCAGGGAGACGACACCACTGGGAGTGGCAGGCACGCCTCTCTCTTCAGGACACTCCATCGGACACACCAAATCAAGGTATTCTGATTGGGTCACTCCGAACACGTTCCTGTGGTCCTCCTCAGATGCAAACAGCAGTTGTCTCTCCTCTGTTGCGCACTCAGAGTCCATCCCATGATACAGGAGAGGCACCCAGGTCTCCTCCTCTCTCTGTTGCTCCTGTGACTGATAGGATGGTTTCCTCACAGTCTGGCTGGCTCGGACCGAGTCTGGACGGGCAAATCGCACTTGGACCGGCTTTGCTTCCTCCCCTTCACTCCCTGTCGTGTCTCCCTCACTTAGCGCACCTCCCTCTACCCCACCGATGCCGACTTTCTTACTTCCAGTGTCCGTCTTGTCCAGATGGGAGAGACTAGGTCGCAGCTGCACTAGACCATGAAGCGGAGTCATGTGAAGCTCACCTGCAAGAGAGGAAGGACTGAATGTCCTTACACTACTAACATAAATTGTTTTCTCTTTACCATCTTTGAAGACGGCAGCTGCATAGCGTGATGTTTTCAGGGGGAGGGAGTCGGAAGTGAGCGTGTGTTTGTCCATCAGCCCACTGCAAAGAAATGAAAGTAAAATGACTGCTGAACCTCTCTACAACCCCCCCCCCAACCCTCCCATCCCCCCTCCCCTCCCCCACCTCTTGTAGTAGGGTTCTGTGACAACGTTGGTTGACTTGCTCAGTTCCACCATCTTGGCAAAGTACTCTCCACGGCTCGTACTGTAGTTTTCTCCACGTGGCCTCACAGCTAGATCAATCTCTACTTGCTGCTGTTGTGGACGCACTCGCACCTCCACCACATTGTCACTGTCGTATGGGAGGTGGGCGGGGCGGAGGGGATACTGAGGAGAAGGATGTCGAGGGTCAGTTTCGTATGATGTGGTACAAAGTACATTTTACTGTTAGCACAAATTATGGTTTACCTGCAGGAGGTAGAGGTGCTTGGAAAGAGACTGGGAGAGATACACGTTCACCTTCGTTGGTGTGTGTATGTGCATGTTGCATGTGCGTGTGAGAGGTGGGGAGGTGCATGTGAGAGAATAAGTATGTACCATCCCATACCGACATGTTGGCATGCTGCTGGTACCTCGTTCACGACTGGATCCTCCTCATCAGGAGTACTTGGTTCTTCCATCACTAGTCTCGTGCCCAGCCCGCGCACGCCTGGTCTGGGGACGAGACTACTCCAGCACCAACTGCAAGCGAAAATATTTCAGGCTTTTGCACGGATAATTAGAGCACCTTGTCGATCATGGCGAGTTGCCCATCTGGAGAGCGGAGTACAGGACAGGAGGAGACAGAGGAGGTGAGAGAGAGAGCCAACCTGGCGCCATGAGATAGACACACTCTAGCTGATGCAATATTTTCCTGTGTTCAAAGGTGGAGCAGCGGCGCATGGTGGTGAAGTGGCACGCTCGCCTGCATGCGTACCGCAGGCTCGTGCTGTTTCTGTGGGATGCCCTGTTGTTCCGCGGCCCCGTGCTACATGGAGCGGCAGTCTGGCTCGCCGTCAATATTCTGATGCTGTGAGTGGGTGGGGCTCGGATTGTGTAGTCTTTGTCGAAGCCAGAAAGAGTTGAGTTTCACATACTATCATGGCGTACGGTAGTACGCCATATGTAGGGATGACCCCGAAAAAAAATGGCGGCCACATTCAAAGTGCACAAATGACACGCTCGAAATGTCCGCGTTAGATAAGTCAACGGCCTCCATGAGCCATATCAGACATTATCGAGTGCTTCCATGGGCAACAGGATCGTTAAATTTGCTGGAAAGCATCGCTAAGTACCTGACAGTCAAGTCGCTAAAAAAGGCAAATCGTCTATCTTCTGACTTCTTCTTCTTTTGCTCACCACGATAGCACGACAACGGCTGAAGCTATTACAACAATTCAAACGCGAAAGATCAGCATAAATTACTGGGTATTATACCCACCACTCATCGTTCTCAAAGAAAGAAGTCGAATTAATCGGCGATTCTCAGGTAACCCCACGCTTATGCTTGCTGCTATACGCCATTTTGTTAGAATAGAATATTCATAGCGATTACGTCAACAGATGTTCAACAGCTACAGCACGTGAAGTTGGCATGCAGCTGCGGTTATTCTACTTCCGTAGAGAGCTTGACGATCGATTGATTCCCAAACGATTGCATATGTTGCTACTTTCATACAGCAGTTGACGTACTTGTGCTGGATTTGACAAGGAACGCAGTATGCGTAACGTCCACAAGAAACGGGCGCGGGATAAGCAGAACTATCTGCGAAACAAAGAAAGCAAAAGGCAAGCGTCCCGTAACAAGTACTGGAAGAACCCGGAAAAACACTCTTACTCTCCAAGGGTTCCTTTACCACAGTTATGCCTTACCTCTTTATGACCTATGTACCTGCCACCCACCATACACAACCTACACACACCTGCCCACAATGTATAACCAGCTATAGAAACTGTTCCTTGGACAACACACAACATACAGTGTTACAACCCTGTCATACAACAGAACAGGTAGACAGTCATGTATATACCACAGTGCCTTAGAACAACCACTCACACACACATGCACATACCCAATTAGACAACAGTTACACCCATGATTCCATTGTCAAGTGGATAAGTGCAAACAGCTAACATCCTCCAGAAATCTATCAACATCAACAATAAACTACATAACAAGTCATTTCACTTGGGGTGTGGTTACACAACAACAACAAAAAAACAACAGAAACAAGTCACAAAAAAGTTTGCCAAACGCAAACAAGCACATGTAGGGATGAAATCCTCAAAAACCAACCAAACAAGACGGGAACGACACCACAATACTTTTACACCATCCCTACATCTTGTGCCATTTTGCCACCTGTACACAACACAAAACCCTCTACATTTGTACTTATTAGCCCACACCAACCACAAACAAACATAGTACTTCACTCCATTCAACTATCTCACAAAATAACCCATCCTTCACAAAGCATTACAAAATTACCGCTACTCACTTCACAGCCACCTGTATACAAGACAACCCATATCTATCATGCTAAACAGGCATAAAACTTAACAACATAATGCACATTCCAACATAACACACACACTCACCACTCCTCACTCACTCCACACCTTCTACACACAACTTGGACCATACCTGCTACACTCAGTAGCAACCACCAACAACACAACATACTCACTATGCACAACACACCCACGCCACACCCTTCCATCTACAAGACAACCCTCTTCTACACACAACTAAAAAACAAATACAAACACACAGTTTTGGCAAAATGGCACAAGATGTAGGGATGGTGTAAAAGTATTGTGGTGTCGTTCCCGTCTTGTTTGGTTGGTTTTTGAGGATTTCATCCCTACATGTGCTTGTTTGCGTTTGGCAAACTTTTTTGTGACTTTTGAAATTGGTCCAGGAATCAATTAGAGGTAGTACACGCAGACAGCAACAACTCACTATTTTCTTGCAAGAATCTGACATTGTTAAAGTCTAGCAACTTCTGGCACTACATATATGTTCATGTAATCCCTGTCCCAATCTATGATTTGTTCCTCTTCTTCTCTTCCCTTCAGTGCTCTTGCTACTGTGGAGGGGTCTGTGGTCTACCACACGGGTAACGTGCTATTGATGGCTGCATTGGCCTATGCACTTCTCTTCACTGCTCTGAAGTATGGACAGATACAGCTCTACCCAGACTGGTGAGTTGTTGTCCACACTGTGAAAGGAGATATGATACTGTGTGTGTGTGTGTGTGCAGGAATGCTGACCATGACCAGCAGTTCTCAGTGGTGTGTCGTCACCTGGCCTACCTTGAAGAGCAAAGTACAACCATCTTCACGTCTGTCACAGAGGCAAGGAAGACAAAACCAAAGACGGTGAGAAGAGGCACATAGCGTTGAGTGGTTCATAGCAAAATAGTGTAAAGCAAATCGGCTGATGATGGGTTGATGGTTAGAAGACCTACTGCCTTTCATTGGGGCTTGCTCTGCTTGGCTTGCTGCAATTAGCGTACAAATTGATGGTAGCTGTGTTCCCAGAGCCTCTCTGATAGAGAGCCAGGGGATTAGGCTAAAATGGCAGTGGTTCTGTGTGATTGCCTCTCTCTCTTTCCTGCAGTTCTATTTGGTTGGTTTGTTAGTGGTACTGCTAGCCAGCCATCTTGGAGACTGGGTGCCCACTGCACTTGTTCTGCAGCTGCTAGGTATGAATATTACACGGACAACAGTGTACATAACTGTCCCATTCTGATCATTTGCCTCTTGTCTCCTCACAGTGTGTTTTGTGCTGCTGCTCCCGCCTGCTCTGGAGCGCGGCTGGTTCACTGATGTCACATTCGACAGCCTTGGCTCAGCACTGCACTCTTGTTCCTCAGCTGTATGGCAGATCTCCAAGACACTCTTAGCAGACGTCTATCAGAGGCTCCAAGAGGCGAGGAGAAGGAGAGAGCAGGAGGCAGGGGGGAGAGAGCAGGAGGCTGGGAGGGGAGTAGGACAGGAGACAGGGAGGAGAGAGGGGCAGGAGGCTGGGAGGGGAGTAGGACAGGAGACAGGGAGGAGAGAGCGGCAGGAGGCAGGGAGGAGTGGGAGGAGAGGGAAGCAGGAGGCTGGGAAGAGAGGGAGGCAGGAGGCTGGCAGGAGACTGGTGAAGACCCAAAGAGATCGTAGACAGGAACAGTTATGATAGCTCTAGACTGAGACTTTTCTTTTTACTTCACTGCACAATTAGCCAATTTTTATTACAAATTCACAAACAATACTTTATGCCTCTACTTCATTATGGACTATCTGTGCCTCTTCCTCTGGTCAATACATCTTCTGGTGGTCACCGCAGCTGCTATATAGCTACTGACAAGGGCAACGCCTTTTATAGTGTGTGTGTGTTGGAGGGAGTGAAGTCTTGTGCATGCATGTTGGAAATGGCATGCAGGTATGTGTGTGTGTGTGTGTGGGAACACTATTAAACCTTCTAATTTGACCACAGACCTACCTCCAGCCATGAGGGGGCGATAGGTGGAGCGTATCTGGAGTGAGGACAGTGTGTGACGTACGGGGGCTACCCTCAGACCCAGGTAGCTAGTCGAACCAACTAGGAAGAGAGGGAGTTTGCTGAAAGTGTGGTTGGGTAGGAGAAAGGCCGTCCTCACCTAACACAAGCATTAGCAGTCCCATCTTCATCCCTTCATTCTTGCAGTGCCTCAGCTTCGCCAACTCCTGCCAGCATAAAGGTAGCACGTCACACGTGTTCCCCCCTCACACATGCACCATCACACATGCACCCTCACACATGCACCCTCACACAGAACCCTCACACATGCACCCTCACACAGAACCCTCACACATGCACACCACCTCCACCTTACGGGATGCTGGTGAGCCGTCTGTTGGTTCACTCTGTCCATGTTTACATACGTCACCGTGTTACTAAATTTAGTAACACGGGAGTAGGCGTAGGTGGGGTTGCAGTCATCAATCAACCGTCTCGTCCGCTGCTGAGATGTCGAGACGAGGGATGGCGAGGAGACACAGAAAGATCCACGCGTCACCCAGACGCGAGGATCTGGATCTAGTGATGGGGAGGTGGAAGGTAAGACGTCTTGTCCCACAAGACTTGTGGGACAAGACTAGGGCTAGTTCTGTTCACTTCTGCATGTTCTCTGTCTGTGTGTGTGCAGGTGGTGGAAGTGGTGTATGAGCCATATGTGAGACACAGTGACTCTGATGATGAAGGTGATGCCGGGGTCTCTGATCACATGGACATTGCAGGACAGTTCAAAGGGTAAGCCCCCCTCATTCCTATTTCATCCTCTCACTCCCCACCCGCACGCCCATTGCTCCCCCCCTTGACCACTACCCGTCACCTCTTCACCCCTCACCCCCTCTCACTCTCACCCCCTCACCCCTCTTGTGTAGAGTTGAGCTGATTCTCGACGACCAGTCGGAGGTGGTGTGGTGCTTGCCTCGTGGCGTGGACCCTCTCCCTCTTTTCCTCACCTCCTCCTTTGCCATCGACAAAGATGAGATTGGATTCATCGGAGGGCCTGACGGAAAGATGTTTACGTTTGAGGTATGTGAGCTAGTCTCGTACCTGGCCCCCCATAAAGTCAAACTATGGTATGGTATGTGAGCTAGTCTCGTACCTGGCCCCCCATAAAGTCAAACTATGGTATGGTATGTGAGCTAGTCTCGTACCTGGCCCCCCATAAAGTCAAACTCCTTTAGAGACTGGGGCCAGTGTGTGCTTGAAGTATTCATGGCTATGTTGTACCATTATGTTAATGAGTATGGGTATATTTTCTCAATCCCTACTTTCTGAGGGTCAAGACTAATCTTGTGTGTATGCAGGTTGAGGGAGACACAGACTTTCTCCAGCTGAGCTCCAACTGCAGTGACCTGGACGGCACTCTCACCATTAGGATCACTAGGGTAAGACCCTCACCATTAGGATCACTAGGGTAAGACCCTCACCATTAGGATCACTAGGGTAAGACCCTCCCCATTAGGATCACTAGGGTAAGACCCTCACCATTAGGATCACTAGGGTAAGACCCTCACCATTAGGATCACTAGGGTAAGACCCTCCCATTAGGATCACTAGGGTAAGACCCTCCCCATTAGGATCACTAGGGTAAGACCCTCCTCATTAGCATCACTATTGGGATCACTACACACACCCTCACACTCACCCACAGGTAAAGGGAAACAAGGACACGTATGTGGACCACTTCTCACTCAAGGATGCTCTTGACGAAGGGTTCTTTTCAGATCTGGTAGTGAAGTCATCGGATGGACACAAGTTCCCAGTACATCGGGCCATCTTGTCCTGCTGCTGCCCTGGGATGCAGTACCGTGACTGGGAGATCTTGCTCTCCAAGTTTGGGTCGACCCTCGTCAGTGCTGTGCTTAGGTGTGTGTGTGCATGTGTGTGTGTGTGTGTGTGTGTGTGTGTGTGTGTGTGTGTGTGTGTGTGTGTGTGTGTGAGTGTGTGTGTGTGTGTGTGTATGTGTGTGCGAATGCATGTGTGTGTGAAAGGGGTGGTATTGTATGTGTACATTTGTGTACAAAACTCCTGTTGCTAAGTGCAAAGCAGTTGTTCTTCTTCCCTGTACATGTCTCCAGCTATATCTACACAGACTGTCTGCCTCCAGGGCTCACTGTACCCCTAGCCAAACAGCTGTTGGCTGCAGCCTCCACCACCCCCAAGCTCTCCCGTCTGACAGACCTTTGTAAAACCTTCCTCGACAACCACAACATCAAGCAACGTAAATATGCCTTTCTGCCTTAGCTCACGACTTGTTGAGGGTCACTAATTGTGAGGTTTGGTATACCAACCCATCCATCTCCCACCCTCTCTTCCCTCCTCCCTCCCCCTCCCCCCCACCCCCTCACTGCTCCCAGGGCTAATTCAGTTGGTGGATGACTTCCAGGCGTGTTTGGAGGTGCTTCGAAAGATTGTAGAATCTACAGAGATGTCAAACCCTGTCAAGGTGGCCTACGCCATTAAACAGATGGCCAAGGAGGCAGCTGTTGGTAAGGCAGTCATATTGAGTAGCTGTGCGAATGTGCACATGCTGTGGACTGTGTTTGTGCTGCAGGGGCAGCCAGGTTTGGTATGCTGTGTGAACTGTACTCACGCCACAAGAAGGAGATGAGTAGACCGGACAAACAGGAGGCCTTGGACTACTTTAGGGGAAGGTACTGGCCATTGTGGCACCACAAATCACAATGTCTGATTTCACCACAAATCACAATCTCCTTCCCCCCTCCACCCTCCCTCCCCCCCTCCCTCCTCCCCCCTCCACCCATCCCCCTCCACACCCCTCCACCCATCCCCCCAGGGTTGTTGTATTTATTGACCAGATACGAGAGCTGCTGGACCTGGTGCTGTCTAAATGGAATACACTCACTGATGACCACAAGGCAGAGGTGGCACAGCACATTATACCTGAGGTAGGAGAGAGGGAGGGAGGGAGGGAGGGAGGGAGGGGGGGGAGGGGGGGAGGGAGGGGTGGAGGGAGGGGGGGGAGGGGGGAGGGAGGGAGGGAGGGAGGGGGGGAGGAGGGAGGGAGAGAGAGAGGGAAGAGCAGTACAGTATGTTAGATCTCATGTGCGACTGTGTGTACAGGTGGAGAGTGTGTGGGACTTGATTGTGTCAACTTGCAAAGGCATTCACTCAGCCATGGAAGAACGCAAGAATTCTCTGGTACCTCAGAAGACATTTGGACGCCTGGAGCGCCGTGACTTGAAACTGGCGCTGGCGCTGAAGTTTATGACACGAAGCAAGGAACTGCGAAGACTGGAAAAGATTGCAAAAGAGTTTGAGGACTTTATGGAAGTTGCAGAGAGAAAGAGGTAGACTCAACAGCCTTGTAATGTTCCGGGTGGTTGATTCATCCCTCCCTCCCTCCCTCTCTCCCTCCCTCCCCCCCTCCAGGGAGGAGTTTCGTGACTGGAGTGAGGACGAGAAGGTTGCTAGAATTGTCTGGGCCATACGCCAGCTGGAGTTAGAGGTATCGTCACCTTTTTCCCTCTTTCTTTCCCCCCTTTCTTCCCTCCTTTATCTTTTCTCCTTCCTTCCTCCCTCATCCTTCCCTCTTCCCTCATCCCTCATCCCTCTCCCCTCATCCTTCCCTCTTCCCTCATCCCTCCTCCCTTACCCCTCATCCCTCTCTTACACCCCCACCCCTCACCTCCTCACACATCCACAGGGTCAGAACCAGGTGGAGCAGCTAGAGGAGACAAAGAAGGAGATTCTGATTGACAATGTCCTCGAGTGGAAGAAATTCAAATTCCTCGTTGCACTGGCATGTTCTTACATGGTAAGCCTTAACATTATGCATGTGCTCTTATTAGCTCTATTAGCCATGTCTCCCATCTCCACATACACTCACCTACCTGCACACACATATACTCACCTACCTGCACACACTCCCACACATACCACCTAAGCCCCGTTATGTACAATGAGTAACCACCCCCTCTATGTGTACCTGTATGCTCACCCGCTATCCTTCCCCTCCCTCCACTCCCTCCACTCCCCCCTCCCCTCCCTCCACTCCCCCTCCCCTCCCTCCACTCCCCCCTCCCCTCCCTCCACTCCCCCCTCCCCTCCCTCCACTCCCCCCCTCCCCTCCCTCCACTCCCCCCCCTCCCCTCCCTCCACTCCCCCCCCTCCCCTCCCTCCACTCCCCCCCCTCCCCTCCCTCCACTCCCCACAGTCATGGGGAATGTCAAGGGTGCAGTTGCTAAGGGAACCCCTCAAACCTGTGTTGCTGAAAGCTTGCAAGTTTGTTCAGCGGAAGGAGTTGACTGAAGCTCTAGTTTTTTTAGGAATGATGGAGGAGGGGGAGGAGGGAGTGCCCACAGGGGACAAGACAGAGGTTCCCTGTCTCCCCAGCACTGGAGGGGTGAGTATGTGAGGAGTGAGCATGAGTGTTTGAGGAGTGTGGGAGGTGAGTGTGAGTAGGCATGTGTGAGGGGTGTGGGGGCAAGCATGCGTATGCACAATATATTATGTGAGTATGGGATTGAACAAAGTTTAAACTCTCCCATATTCCCTCTCCTCAGCCGGACCTCTCTCCACCCTCCTTGCTAGACAGTAAGTTGGCTCTTGGTTGTCGTCAACTGCTGTGTTCCCAGGAACACAGCGACCTGCAGTTTATTGTCTCGGGGAGAGAGGGTGGTGAGGGTGGGAAGGTGGTGATTCATGCTCATCGGGTGATTGTGGCAGCACGGTGCCAGTGGTTCAGACGAGCACTGTTGTCTGGAATGAAGGAAGCCATTGACAGGTAAGGGGGACTGTGTGTGCATGTGTGTGTGTGATAGGTGAGGGGATCCCGGGACTGTGTGTGCATGTGTGTGTGTGACAGGTGAGGGGCCGGGGTTGTGTGTGTTGAGTAATATGCTGAAAGGAGACACATACACACACACACACACACACACCACCCACACAACACACACACACACCAGGCGTATAGTTGTTCATGACGTTGACGAGACAGTGTTCCGTACCTTCCTCCTCTTCCTGTACGGTGGACCCCTAGACTTACCCTCCACACAAACTGAAGATCTGATTGAGCTTATGGCTGTGGCAGATCGCTACGAGGCTGCCGAACTGCGCGGGAGGTGTGAGGAGACGCTGGTACAAAGGGTGGCAAACACAAACGTCTTAATGCTGCTGGCTGTTGCCGATAGATACAGTGCTAGGAGACTCAGAGTGAGGAGAAGGCAGTCTGTGAATGATATTCCGTTGGTGTTTCTCTTTCCCCTTCTCTTCTTTCCTCTCTCCTATTTTCCTCCCTCCCTTGAAACTGCAGATAATGATTATTCTCTATCCTCTTTATATCACTCCTCTTTGTCATTCTCTTCACTTCTCCCTCCCCCTCCCCCCTCCTCCCTTTCCCCTCCTCCCTATCTCTTCCTCCCTTTCCCCTTCTCCCTATCTCTTCCTCCCTTTTCCCTTCTCCCCCCCCCTCTCTCTCCTCCCTCCCCCTCTCTCCTCCTCCCTACATGTATCTCTTCCTCCCTTCCCCCTCCCCTTCTCCCTTCCTCCATTTTATGTTCCTCCCTCCCTCCTCTCTCTCCTCTCAGGAGACAACTCTACAGCATGTTCTGCAGACCTCAGATGTGAACATGACAGAGATGGAAGGGTGGGCAGGACTACCACAGGATCTACAGCTGGAGTTACAGATGTTGGTCACTGCCACTGCCGACCCTTCTCATGAACCTTCGCTCTTACACCAGCATGACTTCTCACTCAGGCACAGGCACACAGATGTTTCATCCAGACTGGGGAGAGAGAGTGAGGTGGGGATTTGTTGATATGGAATCTCCAAGCGGTACAATTGTATGTACACACACGCATTAATACACAGGTTGACCCCAACAGTGATAGCAGTGATAGCAGTAACTGTGGAGTTGGGGAGACGAGAGGAAGTCCCTTTAATCAGGACCCCTCAGCGGATGCCCTGGCATTTGACACTGCCCTAAGGGAGCTGAGAGGGGTGGTAGGAGAGGAGGCGTCGGAAGATCTGCTTCGAGATCTCCTGTTGGCCGCTGACATGGACATCAATAGAGCAGTCAATTATTACTTCAACACACATGCAGGGATCTAGACAGACAGTCAGCCATTGTACATTTAGCTCTTGAAATGTATGAAATGTATGTTTCTACTAATTCACTACAGACCTTATGTATTGATGGATCTATATCAGATTATATTTTTTCATGGCAACTGACTTTAATTGTTGAGAGTAAGCTTCGGCAAGTTAACTAATAAACACCCTCCCTGGGGAGCTATTCCAAAGTATTTTTCAAAGCTCTGATCCGAATGGGCAATTATACGTAGCTATATGTGCATGTGAGCCGTTGCCCTAACAACACCTAAATTATTCCTAACCGATTAGAGCTTTGCACAATCATGCAGTCACCACCCTCCCATGCTCCCAATGCACAATCAGGCAGTCACCAACTTCCCATGCTCCCAATGTACAATCAGGCAGTCACCAACCTCCCGCGCTCCCAATGTACAATCAAGCAGTCACCACCCTCCCATGCTCCCAATGCACAATCAGGCAGTTCCCAACCTCCCATCCTCTCAAGGCAGTCACCACCCTCCCATGCTCCCAATGTACAATCAAGCAGTCACCACCCTCCCATGCTCCCAATGTACAATCAAGCAGTCACCACCCTTCCATGATCCCAATGCACAATCAGGCAGTCACCAACTTCCCACGCTCTCAATGCACAATCAGGCAGTCATCAACCTCCCATGCTCCCAATGCACAGTCAGGCAGTCACCACCCTCCCATGCTCCCAATGCACAATCAGGCAGTCACCAACCTCCCACGCTCCCAATGCACAATCAGGCAGTCATCAACCTCCCATGCTCCCAATGCACAGTCAGGCAGTCACCACCCTCCCATGCTCCCAATGCACAATCAGGCAGTCACCAACCTCCCACGCTCCCAATGCACAGTCAGGCAGTCATCAACCTCCCATGCTCCCAATGCACAGTCAGGCAGTCACCACCCTCCCATGCTCCCAATTCACAATCATGCAGTCACCACCCTCCCATGCTCCCAATGCACAATCATGCAGTCACCAACCTCCTATGCTCCCAATGCACAATCAGGCAGTCACCACCCTCCAAATGTACAATCAGGCTGTCACCTACCTCCCATGCTCCCAATGCACAATCATGCAGTCACCAACCTCCCACACTCCCAATGTACAATCAGGCAGTCACCAACCTCCCATGCTCTCAACGCACAATCAGGCAGTCACCAACCTCCCATGCTCCCAATGCACAATCAGGCAATGCTCCCAATACACAATCATGCAGTCACCAACCTCCCACGCTCACAATGTACAATCATGCAGTCATCAACCTCCTATGCTCAGCTCCCATGTTACATCCACATGCATAGTCAAGCAGTTCCCAACCTCCCATGTTATGTATCACATCCACATGCACAATCAGGAAGCTAAGAGTCTCCAATTCTAAGCTATAGCTACTAAATTATGCAGTTTCTACAGTCTGACTTTTCGTGGATTTCTTCTCTTTGTCTTCTTTGTCTTCTCTCCCATGTGAAATCGTTCTTAATGTCACCATCCAGGGGTCACCATTCATCAGGGCTCTGTTGTGCTCCTTCATTTGTAGATCTGTGCAGCGTCTGTCCAGTTTCCTGATGTGCAACATCTGACACGAGCCTCAAGCCTCCTGCAAACCACCTCTCTCCTGTACTCCTGGGCATGCAAGCATCCGCGACTGCAGTTGTACTGTAGCTCTTCCAGAATGACTGGTGAGGTAGGGCAAGACTGGGAGCTCTTGCAGAATGACTGGAAAACACCTGAAGAAGAAAAGACTAGAGATAAGCAATCTGCAAACTGCCCATGTACATGAATAAAGTACTACCACCAGGTCCGGAAAGTTTGCAACTCATGCAGATGTGCGCATGCTTCCAAGTTAACATTCATTGTTTTTCAAAATGATCACAGAGACAGCAGTTCTTAAGTTCACAAATACAGTGTTTCTTTGTGTCACAGACGTAGAGTTCCTTTGATCACAACCTGGTAGCTCTAGCAGGACAGCTGGTGAGGTAGTGTAGGATGTGGGAACACTTGCAGGACAGCTGGTGAGGTAGTGTAGGATGTGGGAACACTTGCAGGACAGCTGGTGAGGTAGTGTAGGACGTGGGGACACTTGCAGGACAGCTGATGAGGTAGTGTAGGATGTGGGAACTCTTGTGGGACAGCTGGTGAGGTAGTGTAGGATGTGGTAGCTCTAGCAGGACAGCTGATGAGGTAGTGTAGGATGTGGGAACTCTTGTGGGACAGCTGGTGAGGTAGTGTAGGATGTGGTAGCTCTAGCAGCGACTGGTGAGGTAGTGCCAGATGTGGGAACTCTTGTGGGACAGCTGGTGAGGTAGTGTAGGATGTGGTAGCTCTAGCAGCGACTGGTGAGGTAGTGCCAGATGTGGGAACTCTTGTCGGACGACTGGTGAGGTAGTGTAGGATGTGAGAACTCTTGTAGGACAGGACGACTGGTAAGGTAGTGTAGGATGTGGGAACTCTTGCAGGACGACTGGTGACGTTGGGTAGGGCTGGCAACTCTTGTGGGACAACTGGTGAGGTAGGGTATGATGTAGCTCTTGCTAACGGAGCACAGGTGGGGGCTTGATGATCTGGAACACACCTGAGGAAGAGAAAAGACTAGCAATGAACAATTTGCAAACTGACCCTGCATAGCTAGTAGAGTACTACTCACCTAGTCTCAGAAGACTTCCGCTCCTCCTTAGCAGCTCCTCTCCAAGTCTTGCAACTCATGCACAAGTGCGCATGCTTCACGTGAATGGTTCACAGATTCTTTTTTTTTTTAAAAATGTTTTTAATATTGGGGGCTTCTCTTCTATTCTTTTAGCCAGAGCCTATCGCCAGAGCCTGGTAAACACTCAACCACAATGCAAACAATGGTGATGGTGAGGGAATGAATGAGATGGTGAATGAGATAGTGGGATGAATGGGGTGATTTTTTTTTCAGTATGAGATAGTGAAATGAGATGATTTTTTTTTCCGTATGAAATGCTGTCAGTATGATACGAAGCTGTCACAGCTAGGTGTCAATGGGCGTGAGTTCACTCGAGTCGTTTTAGTTTCGATCGTTGCTCTGCTGCTGCGAACAGGAAAGCATTTTGGCTACATGGTCAGGTGCTTAACAGGTAAGACTAGTGGTGAGAAAGAAAGAGATATGGGATGTCGAGACATCAGCAACTTTGGGAAGTAAGTGAGCACAAAACTCAGTTCTTTAGATCACAAAGGCAGCAACAGACTCCAGAACATGTTTGAGCAAGTGACAACCGGCAAGCGTCTGGAACATTTCGAACGTGATCGGCAGTATATGTGACTGCACCCAGTAAGAACTCAGATCGGACGACAATCAGTAGCACAAAGCGGTAAGAGTCTCCATAACATTCGACCAGCAACTGTTTTGTACCTCTGGAACATTCAGGACAGGATCAGGATCATTCGTGATCGACGACTGCAACCAGTTGAGAATTCGGATCGGAAGAGTCAGTTGCGAGATGTCCGTCCAGAGGTAGACAGCATGACAGCAACATGAGAGGTATGATGGTGATTTTTTTTTCAATATGCTTACAAAGAGGAGTAAAAAATACAATGGCCTACATTCAAAAGATTGTGTCCTATGAATAGCATTACAGTGAAAATGAAAATGCTAGTAAAGTGGTAGGGACCAGGAATGGCTCAAGGTTAGCTTCTTCTTTTTTTGCCCCATCTTTTCTCTTTTTCACAAAATGCATAATACATAACATGGTTGGCAGCAAATAAGAGAGATTGAGAGAGAAGGAGATTATGAGATACAAAGAGAAGGAGATTATGAGATACAAAAAGAGAGAGAGAGAAAGGGGTTACAAAAGAGACATACAGTGGCTTACAGACATAACAGATAACAGACTGGAGTACAATGTCTTGAACAAACAAACTCACAGACACAAAAGTTCCATCCGTTATCGAATAAAGTCTTTCTCTCCACAACACGTCTTTTTATTGCGATTTTCTTCTTTTGTAAGTTCATCGTAAATCGGAAATCAAGTTACAGCAAATCGGGATCGAATCAAGTCACAGCACATCTTTTTTTTTTCCCCTTTTTTCTTTCTTTTTTTTTTTTTCTTTTTTCGTCTTTTCGTTCATCAGGAATCAAATCGGGATCGAACAACAAATTGGGATCGAATCAAGTCACAGCACTCATATCGGAAATCAGGTCACAGCAATTCTTTTTTTTTCTTTTCGTCTTTTCATCAAAATCGATTGACTCCCTAGAAGCAAGGGAGTAGGCGGATGGTGGAGCCTCCTCTGTGCCAACCCCCGGGAGGTGAGGGAGGGCACCAGTGCTGTGGGCCAGGCTAGCGCTCCGAACTCAAGGCTGCCGTCACAAGTCCTCACCGCACTTTGGAGCCACAGTACCAGGTTCGAGCTGGCGAGTAGGATCTCTCCTGTTTGGTGGATGACTAAGGTCCCAGCGAGCACCCAGCAGGCAGGCCCATCTCCAAGGAGGAACCCTGCAAGCTTGCACTATCCACTGCCATTAATTGTCCTTACCACACCTTGGAGCCACAGTACCAGGTTTGAGCTGGCGAGTAGGATCTCTCCTGTTTGGTGGATGGCTAAGGTCCCAGCGAGGACCCAGCAGGCAGGCCCATCTCCAGGGAGGAACCCTGCAAGCTCACACTATCCACTACCATGTCCTTGGGCCACCCCTTAAACCCACGGAGAAAAACCCACGGACAAAAATGCATGGGGAAAAACTCATGGACGTACCTCTTACTTACAAGAGAACACACACCCAAACCTCCAAACCAAGCCATGCACTCTCTCACACCCTCACTCACTCCCTTATGCACCCACCCACCCAGGCACTCACCCACCCAGGCATCCACCCTCCCAGGCACCTACTCACTACTCACTCACTGACATGCACACATTCCCAGAACTACCAGCCTAACAAGAACATATACTGGACAGACAGGTACTGGACAGACATGTACTGGACTGACATGTACTGGACTGACAGGTACTGGACTGACAGATACTGGACTGACATGTACTGGATGGGACACGTACTGGACTGACATGTGCTGGACAAACGTGTGTAGTGTGTACGTGTGGTACATGCATGCGTGCGTGTGACATTGTGTCAGGTTGTGTGTATGCATGTGTGCATGTACATGTGTATGTGTGCATGTGTGTGTGTGTGTATTGTGTGTACATGTTTGTGACATTGTGTCAGGCTGTGTGTGTACATGTGTGTGTGTATTTGTGTGTGCATGTGTGTGACATTGTGTCAGGTGTACAGTTTGTGTGTTAGGGTGTACGCTTGTGTATGAGTGCATTGTTTGTGTGTGTGAGTATGTGTGTGCATTGTGTGTGTACAATGTGTGTGTAGATCCGTCTTGACCACTCTTCGTCACATAGTTTTGCCTGTCAGGTCATTTCTAAAGCAGCCACTGAAACACATGCACACTCCAAAGTTACTCATTCCTTGTTAAGGCTCAAAAATGGAAGGTCACAAAAATACTCATAGGAATGCAAGTGGGAGTTTTTAACCAGCCAAACCATGCAGCCACAGTTACTATCTTAGTTGGTTAGTTAGTTTTAGGTGGTGGTTAGTGTAACTTAATGTACCGGACAAGTGCACATAACATGATTAATACGCGACTCACGCGACATGATGTTTGTGTACGTGACGTTACTCACGTGACATGATGGTGTACGTGACGTGACTCACGTGACATGACGCTAGTGCACATTACGCAACTCACATGGATAATATCCATGACTCACATGGATACTATATGTGACACAACCATGATTTTGACACCACCACTTAGTGTACCGGACATTTATTTTAGTGTGGCTGGCTGGTATACATGCACATGCAAACGCCCACTTGCATTCATATGAGGAGTAGTCACCTTCAAATGCTCAAAAAATGGGAATGGTAACCTTGGAGTACAGATACGTTTCAGTGGCTGCTAGAGAAATGACCCGACAGGCGAAACTATGACGAAGAGTGGTCAAGGCAGATCTACACACACAATGTACACACACAATGCACACACACACACACACACACACACACACTGCACTCATACACAAGCGTACACCCAAACACACAAACTGTACACCTGACACAATATCACACACATGTACACACAAATACGCACACACATGTACACACACAGCCTGACACAATGTCACAAACATGCACACACAATACACACACACATGCACACACATACACATGTACACACACACATGTATACGCACAACCTGACACAATGTCACACACACGCATGTACCACACATACATACATAAACACATACATACAACATATTGACACGCACACATACAACACACAAACACTACACACGCAGACACTACACACACAACACACACACACACACATGCACGTACATACAAACAAGAAGGCTCCCTCCCACCTACAACATTCCCTGAGGCTCCCACCCTTCCTTCAGAGACACAAATATGCTCCCAACCCACAACACCCTGGCCCAGCCTACAAAATCCCTGGTTGACATCACCATCAACCACCTATAAGACCCCCGTCAACCACCTATAAGAACCCAGTTGACATCACCGTCAACCACCTAAGACCCCGGTTGACATCACCGTCAACCACCTAAGGCCCTGGTTGACATCACCGTCAACCACCTGTGGTTGACATCACCGTCAACCAACCTGGTTGACATCACCGTCAACCAGGTGCCCAGAGCAATCGACATCACCGTCAATCACCCTGGGCCAGGAAGGACATGGCAGCTTCAAGTGCTCGCTTACAATCCCCTCCCCTTCAATGGACCCACCCACAAGGTAACTCACCAGAGACCAAAGCCCCCACCTCCCAGGAGATCACCTACGGTTGTTGCTGTGGCTCTGCAGCTTGGCTCGGACAACATGGCAGCTTCAAGTGCTCGCTCACAGAATTCTTCCCCTTCGATGATTCCACCACCAGGCAGCTCACTGGAGACCAAAGCTACCACCTCCCAGAAGATCACCTACTGTGAAACTGTAGCTCTGCAGATTGGGTCGGACGAGTTAAGGCAGCCCCGCTATCCCCCCTAGCCTGGCCCGGCCTGCACCTGGAATAGAAAGAAGAGTGATGCTTTGTAAGTGATGCAGATGGACACACATCTGGACTGTGGTTACATCACAAATCATATCCAGGCTGAGCATTCACTTTGTACCATCCTCTCCAGCTATGTACACATGTACTCTACACTAGGTGCACACCAAGCTAACACAAAGTAGAGAGTCAGCCTTACCTTACTGCCAGTGCAGGTCCACGGAGTGATCCTCAGAATCACACCAGAAACAATAGTGCCTAGGTGCCCATCTAGGGAACTTTTTAGGAGGAGGGCGGGGGGGAGCTGGTGTCCACAGACGTGATCTTGGGGACATGGGCGGTGATTCGGCCATCAACTAATGTGTGCATGCATGTGTGTGTGTGTGTGTGTGTGTGTGTGTGTGTGTGTGGAGATGGGGGAAGAGGGCATGTAACAGTGTTCATATGTGCAAAGAGCTGAGGTATAGTCAAGTGATAGCAAAATATCATGTATGGATTGATTTACACCAACAGGTTTAGGCCAGACTAGGAAATCAAGGCTGGAAATCATCAAGATGGTTACAATACCACTTGGCTGAAGCTTGCATGTGACAACAATAGTTATGGCCAGGTAGCTGTGCTATATATAGTTGTGAACTTACCAAGTTTTCATCTTCATCGTCGCTAGAGAGGAGGACGGAGATGTTATTGTCCTCCTCTCGAGGCCTCTTTTTTGGCCTGGTCTCTGCTGACTCGTATGCAGGCCGTTTTAAGGACCCAGGTCCAAGTTTGCATCTCTTGGCAGCAGCAGCCAGCCCTTCCTCACTGGGGTCCTGGAGGAGAAGAAAAATATTTTGAAAAGCTGTAATATCTAACATGACATTTCTTGTTGGCCCACCACACACACACACACACACACACACACACACACACTATATGAAGGCTTCTTTCATGTTGTAGTGTACACTACCAATACATCTGGTACAGTGTAGCTACTTACATTGGGGGTGCTGACTGCCTGGGGGTTGAACTCCTCCGAGAGCTCCAGCTCCTCCTCCACTGCCTCTATGGAGCGCTTCCTCACATGGATGGTGTTGTTGTAAGCTGTTGTTAAGTCCATGCTGGAGGTGGATGTTTGCTGCTTGGACGTGGATGGCATGCACGTAAACTCCATAGACTTTGGCGTGTAGGTGGTCACGTTGGTAGGCAGAGGAGGAGAAGCTGGTGACTGAGGCTGGGGTGGTGTCATTGGAGACTGAGGAGCTGGGGGCTGAGGCTGGGGTGGTGTCATTGGAGACTGAGGAGCTGGGGGCTGGGGAGGAGTCAGTCTCAGTTGAAGAGGTTGCTGCTGTAGGAGAGAGAGAAGAGTGGGCTGGTATGAAACAAAACTATCATCAAGGTGGTTACCATAGCAACAAGCTACATGGACTGAAGATGTTTTTCAGTTCTTTCCATTGACCCACTTTTACATTCTATCACTCAAGTGGTGCCTATGTTTAAAGTGGACCAATCCAAGGACTGGAGGCTCAAGTGTAAGCAAAGTAGGACAAGTCAGGCTAGTTGTTCAGTACCTTTTTCTTCTAGACTAAGAAAACACAGAATTTACTACACAAGTCCTTACCTCCTCCTCTTCCTCCTCCTCCTCCCCCTCGAGGGCAGTGTAGTAGCCGGTGCCCTCGTCCTTGGTGCCCTCGTCCTCGGTGCCCTCGTCCTCACTGTAGTGAGCTGGAGTTGGGGCAGAGGGGTGGTACATGAGGGACTGGATCTGGGTGGCACTCCTTTCCTCCCTGTCAGCCAGGTTTTTTATGATGGCTTCCAGGCCCTCCACATCCCTCTCAAGGTAGGCCACCCTCTCCCTCAGGTTGGCCACCTCCACTTTGAGGGCAGCTGCCTCCTCCTCCTCCCCCCTTGAGCTTCCCAGCTCTAGCAATTCTGCAGGAAAGAAGACAAGAGTCAATGTCAGTGAAAGGTGGCTGCATGGAAAGATTGTCT